>CM051039.1:9305064-9804520 GCA_027627225.1 Congeria kusceri
TGCACGGAGCCAGTGCCCATAGTATAGTGCCCGGAGCCAGCGGGCACTATTACGTTCTTGTTGTGTGGACGTTTGTTCTGAGTAGTAAATTTCACAACGCAATTTTTGTGCAAGCTGTTAAAATGTCGTTTGTCTTTGAAATGTGTTTGTATATTTCAGCACGAAATAAGGAAATGTTTAGTGCATTGTGTTATGCTTGTGATATATTATCATTTTGTCAAAAAACTTCTATACTTAATATGTGCAGTATAATATAAGAAATAGCACAGACAGACCACTTCGGACCTCCTCGAATTATACATGTAGTGACCTCCCAGTCAACCTGCAAACGTTGAACGGACCTCAGGATGCGAGGAGGCCGTCAGTGGTCTGTACTATTTCTTAAATAATGGGTACACAATCATGGTCTGTACTATTTCTTCAATAATGGGCACACACTCAGAACGTATTGGCAATAGAGGTAGGGTTGTCTTAGTCGGCACGTCCTCTCAACACTCTCATATTTTTCGCGTTATGCTTCGCACAAAAAAACATGGCGGACGGATGGATGTGGCGATTAGTATGAGCCCCAGATATTCCACTGGCGTATAACGTGAAAAGAAACTATACATGAAACAGCCACCGACTAAAATAAAATTATTGATGAAAGACATTTAGCTAAGTGTGTACTAACGAGCTTTATTGACACGTATACGGGTCCTGGAATTGCGGTGAGGTTTTTGACAAATATCGGTGGCTATAATCGTTATCGTTGTGGTGCATGTTTTAGCGTTCAGTCCGTTCGGTCTGGCGGCCAGCGGCGGAGGTGGTTCCGGGACCGGGTGCACGGGTCCGTTCTGTACTATGGCAGCGAGCGCCGGTTCCGCCGCGACGGGTAAAGTGTCCTGACTCGCTATATAACCAGTAGCTCAAACGCGTTAGCTGTTGGACGTGTTATGCTGTGGAATTTAGAACTGTTTTCTAACACGCTTTGATTAAGCATTTAAATATTTATAATAGCAACTAACGCAAGGGATGAATTTTAAAGTACTGGTTACTGATATTAACTTTCATCCCTGTAATTGTTGGCTTAAATGGGAACTTAAGAAATTGTTGCGTTGTCGTGTAGTGTGGAAATGTTAATGAACATTGGACATGCAATGATTTCAGGTAACACCAACTGTGTCGGTCCGGAGTGCTCGGCAAAAGCGGGTCAAGGTATGTAGCATTTCATTAGGATTGACATAGTATAGTTTAATAATTCAAGTGTGTTATATGCATTTATTATACCTCACTTGATTATTTCTCTATATAATGCATATAAACTGCAGCGGGCAACACTTTGATATGTCGCCCGGCAATGTCGCCCGCTACCGCAATGTCACCCGGTACGCAAATGATACGGGATTGTTCGGTATAATAAAATAAATATTGACTTCCTTGAGGGTCTCGTCAACCCTAGACAAACACTGTCGACCGAGGCTAAAGCCTCGGTCGACAGTGTTGCCTCGGGTTGACAGTACGCACTGTCACCCTCAAGGAAGTCAATATTTATATAATGCTATACTATGCAATTTTAATAATATAACATTCTGTGAAAATAAATGAATATGTGACGTAGGTTATAAATACAGTTGCATGCGACCATCTATATAATGGGAGAGGATGTATGGTCTAGTGATAGTGACACTATAACATCTAGTAATACAGTGTGCATGCGACCATCTATATAATGGTAGCGGATGTATCACACCGTAGTACCGGCTCCATATCAGCGAATGCACCACTTTCCAGCGAAGATGAAAAAGGAGAGACGGTGGGTTAGTATATATTGGTTTTTATACGTTTTTGCTTTGATTTAAAAAAAAAAAATTATATAAAGATGTCAGAAGCAATAAAGAGTCATCACAGAAAATATAAAGGTACAGAACCTTATATTTTCCAAGAAAAGGCGAGTTAAAATCGAACATTATGTGTTTTCGATGTATTTTGTCAAGTTTTATCGCCGCAAATAGCTTATTTTGCAAACATCTAAATCGACAGACTTTTTGCGCATTGTTCCACCAGTAACCACACCAATTTTCAGAATTGCTCATTGTTTTGTATTAGAGATATAACGTCCTGAAGTGATGGGGTGTACAAAAAATGGCACCAGTTATCAGCGATTTCATGTTTCTACCGGCACCAGTGATCAGCGAAATTTCATGTAGTTATAAATTTAAGCATTTGTCACAAATGTATCATTAAATATTCATTTAGACACATCAAACATCTATTGTTTATCATGTTTCGCCCCAGAGGCACGTGTGTTCGTCCATACGTGCGCCTCTACATGCAGTCAAGTGTAGGCATTTGATATTTCGTACAACAGACACATCTATTGACATTATCAAATCTATTACGGACGGCTTTCAAACATACATATCGAGTATCGGTATGCATGAATTATTCTTTTAAAATAATGTTTTGTATTGCCGCTTATATATAAATAAATATATAATAATATAATAACATAAAACATGCTACTGTGTGAACAATATTGTAACTTCGAAACGTAAAATGTAATTTAATGTATATTTAACAACGATTAACTCAATTGAAAAATTCACGGATTTCGATCGTTTCAAAAAACTTTAGGGTTGTGGGGCTGTTCGCAAGGTCGGACTGCCCGAAACACAGAACTTGTTTGATTATCCATGTAAAAAGAACTTCATGTTATTAACTGAGCATTCTGGGTCCCTTCATGGAGTGCCGGTTAAGCATTCGTGATTCGTTTCGCTTTTATGGTTATCTATTTTGAAAATATAATAAAAATCTCATTTCTCTGCCCTACCTTAATGTTTGAGACAGTTGCCCGAAACTAACAATTTATTTCTTGGCCTCATGCGCGGTAATTTTGAGTTAGAGAGACACATTAATAAATGACATAATTCGATAATTTCTTGGGGCGTATGGACTGAGTCTCGATTTTAAAACGCATATTATTGGGCACGGAAGTGTTCACGGAGTTTACTAAATTGAATCCTGGATAACTTTACGGGGAGAGGGGCGGGGGTCATTCGCCTCAACCATTCTTCTTAATCCGCATATTTTAATAATGATCATTATTTGTGAAATGAAATTAAGCATTGAAATGCATTGCTTTAATATAAAACACCAGCAACCCGTGCTTAATGCCTTGTGGATTTGGAACATATATAGCCAGCAACTTCGGCTTTCGTTTTCTTCTTTACAGAGGCGACGTGATGATCGATAAAATCATGTTGACTACATTTTACGTTTCGAAATTACAATATTGATCACACAGTAGCATGTATGTTTGTAAGCCATCCGTAATGGATTTGATAATGTCAATAGATGTGTCTGTCATACGAAATATCAAATGCCTACACTTGACTGTATATTTTTTTTTTTTGAAAATCAAAGCAAAAACGTATCAAAACCAATGTATACAAACCCACCGTCTCTCCTTTTTCGTCTTCGCTGGAAAGTGGTGCAATCGCCGATAAAGAGCCGGTACTACGGTGTGGTAGGGTCTAGTGAGAGTGACACTAGAACATTTAGTAATACAGTGTGCATGCGACCATCTATATAATGGTATCGGATGTATGGTCTAGTGATAGTGACACTAGAACGTCTAGTAATACAGTGTGCATGCGACCATCTATATAATGGTATCGGATGTATGGTCTAGTGATACTGACACTAGAACATCTAGTAATACAGTGTGCATGCGACCATCTATATAATGGTATCGGATGTATGGTCTAGTGATACTGACACTAAAACATCTAGTAATACAGTGTGCATGCGAACATCTATAGAATTGTAGCGGATGTATGGTCTTGTTATAGTGACACTGGAATATCTAGGGGTCCCGCAAACACGTGACCGCCTCGTGTGGGAGAACATGTATGTTCAGGTCCACTACATCTGTATGCCAAGGTGGGGAAGGCTTACCAGTATATTTCTATCTATGTTTCAGGATATAGCTGAATCAGGGAATGCACGAATCGGAGGCCTCAACACATGCACGTACACATGTGGATGACAGTTGCGTTACTGGGAACTGTTTTTTATATTATATTTTCGTCATTTTAATTTATGTCCCGTGGTGTTTAACAATTATAGGTACATGTTTGATTAAACATCTCTGTTTTGCTTGTAGATAAATGGATCAATAAAACAAAACGAAACAAATCGTGTGTGAAAATTATTGACTTTCGACTTGCCAAATTTCATTCGGTCTGGTTCCCAGCGTACTATAGCTGGCATGGGCTGATAATGGCTGACGATCACACGACAACAAATGTTATATAGGAAAAGAAGTTTTAAACTCGTGGTGGCAGTGGTAACTGTAGTCGGGTAGTTACCTGCCCCTGTCACTACGTTACTCGTCGTTATAGGGTCAGACATGGGCTGATCACACGACTATAGGACAAGACGGCAAGTTGTTTATAAAGTGTTGCATATCAAGGTAAAGTTGATTTTTGATGTTAACTATAGTCATTTAAAGTAGCAGAGCTAACATATTTTGAAGCATTATGTGGAATAATCGACTTTCATAACGATGCGCCCCATTAACGGCTCGTCCCATGTTGACTCGCTCTCTTTTAATGACGACTCGCCCCATATGTATAACGATTCGCCCCACAGTAATATTAATTCTTATTACACGGTTTTCAAATATTGATGGGGGATTATGTCTGGGATTGTACAACAGATACAAAATAAAAACATCACAGTAGACATATCATCATCCAGAGGATAGTTATTCAGAGCACACTAATAAATGAATTGAAGCTACTAGAAGTCTTACTTAATAGTTAGGGGTGAACAATAAGAAGAACGTGTTGATTTTCATTTAATTTCGGACAATTTATCAGGATCATTGTTTCTTTTTTTCCAGTTAATTAAAAATTATATTCAGTTTAATGAATTTTATTTTCTGCATAAATCAGTATTTTTAGTTTTTATTATACTTACTTTTATAGCTCAGAGTTCCGGACAGGCAACGTAATTGTAAATAATTGCTTGGCAAATTAACAATATAACAAGATTCTGTGTTTGATAAACACACATGCCCCCGGTTGGTGCTGGGTAGCCCATTTCTCAGTTAAAATTAGGACAAGATCAAGGTCAAAGTGAGGTTGGGTGATATGAGTGGATTGGGAATGGCCATAAGCAACAACTGTGTAAGTATCAAAGTGTTGTAGTAAGCGGTGTTGGTGCTAGACGTAACGGTAAAATCTACTTAACCTTGTCACGGACGGAAGGACGGACAGGATCACTATATGCCTCCTGCATCAAGATGCCGGGGGCATAAAACATACATGTTTATTTATATAGATCTTTTGCAAATAACATCACTCAAGTAAACGATGCGTATGTTTAATTCTTAATTCCTTTTATTTTCAGTTGAATCCAGCTTATGATACTGCAAGCAATAGCATCTTAGTCTAGACTGGGACAGTTAACTGTCATTTTTATTTGACTTTGATGTTTGCATGTTGTTTGTAAATTTAAAATTAAAGGTCTGAAAATATATGCATGAAGTTTGTTCCATATTCGGTTTGGGAAAAAGATGTTTCGATAGTAAATTGTAATTTTTTTTCGAAAAACATAATAATTATATCAAATAAATAAAACAATGACATACTTTTATTATTTTTCTTTATGCTAAAATGTTGTTTTATTATGTTGGATTCTTTTTTTTAACTTGACAGTGAATTACTGGTTAAAGAACGTTATTTCCCCTAAAACAATTACTGAACATGAAAACTAAATCACCACCCCTATACAATCTCCAGACTCAAAACAGTCCTAAATCTCAATCACAAACAATCTTAAATCTTAATTTCCAAAATAATATTAAATCTCCAGCAATAATTTGCCCACCTCAGCCTTCCAAATATGGAAAATACAATAAAACTTGAATGTGTCTATATTTATATGTCCCTTATTTTAATAGATCCCGCATCTCCACCAATGTCAAAAGGTGTAAAGGGCAACCCTACCCCTAGGTGTGGAGGGGAAGGGAGGTGAGGAGAGAGTGACAGGTGTGGAGGGAAAAGGTGAGTGGTGAGTGACAGGCGAGGAAGGGAGAGGTGAGGAGAGAGTGACAGGTGTGGAGGGAAATACATGTGAGGAGGGGAGATTGAAAGAGAGGAGAAGGACAGGTTAGGAGGGAGTAAAAGGTGAGGAGGGGACAAGTGAGGAGGAAAGAGTGACAGGTGAGGAAGGAAAAGGAGAAGGACAGGTGAGGAGGGGAGAAGGACAGGTAGGAGGTAGTGACAGGTGAGGAGTGAGTGACAGTTGAGGAGGGGACAGGTCAGGAGAGACTGACAAGTGAGGAGGGGAGAAGGACAGGTGAGGATGGGGAGAAGTACACGTGAGGAGAGAGTGACAGGTGAGGAGGGGACAGGTGAGCAGAAAGTGACAGGTGAGAAGGACAGGTAAGGAGGGAAGATCAGAAGGACAGGTGAGGATGGAACAGGGAAAGGGAAGGTGAAGAGTTGAAAGAGTAAAAGGATATTTGAGGAGGGTAGAGTGACAGGTGAGAGACGATGACAGACGAGGAGAACACAAGCGAGGTGAAGGACAGGTAAGGAGTGGAGAGGAGAGGGACGGGTAAATGGAGGACATGTGATGAGCGGAGAAAAGATTTGCATGATAGGAGAGCGAATCAGAGAAGAGTAAGACAATTCGTAGTAGACATAGACCGCATGAAAGAGAGATAATTAAAAGACATCAGGCTACCACGACCAGTACCCGATGGTGGTGGGCTCGTAGAGCCCGGGCAACCCCGTCCACCGGAAAGGGTGTAGGAATCATCCGCAAACGTGGACTGCGCTATACCTAGCGCAAAGTCTTTGCTGTATTCTGTTAATCTTTTATACAGGATTCAGTATATCATCGAGCAGGTTAAGGTTAGAAAACCGGAAGGCAAACGAAGGGAAACGTATTGAGCTTCCGTTACTATTAATATTGACCATTCAGACCTTTATATAAACGAACAAAGGCTCTATGTGTTAAAATATGCGAAACGGTAGTAGTAGAAGTAGTAGCAGTAGTAGTAGTAGTAGTAGTAGTAGCTGTAGTAGTAGTACTAGTAGTGATAGTAGTAGAAGTAGTAGTAGTGATAGTAGTTGTGGTAGTAGTAGTGGTTGTAGCAGTAGTAGTAGTAGTAGTAGTAGTAGTAGTAGAAGTAGAAGTAGTATAATTAGTAGTAGTAGTAGTAGTATAATTATTATTATTATTATTAGTAGTAGTAGTAGTAGTAGCAATAGTAGTGGTCGTGGTAGTAGTAGTAGTGGTAGTTTTAGTAGTAGTAGTAGTAGTTGTTGTTGTAGCGGTAGTAGAAGTCGCAGTAGTAGTAGTATAGTAGTAGTAGTAGTAGAAGTAGTGGTGGTAGTTGTAGAGGTAGTGATAGAGGTAGTAGTAGTGGTAGTAATAGTGCTAGTGGTTGTGGTAGTAGTAGTAGTAGTAGAAGTAGTAGTAGTAGTAGTAGTAGTAGTAGTAATAGTAGTAATACTAATAATAGTAGTAGTGGTAGTAGTAGTAGTGTAGTAGTAGTAATAGTAGTAGTAGTAGAAGTAGTAGTACTACTAGTAGTAGTAGTAGTAGTAGTAATAGTGGTAGTAGTAGTAGTAGTAGTAGTAGTAGTAGTAGTAGTAGTAGTAGTAATATAAGTAGTAGTAGTAGTAGTAGAAGTAGTAGTAGTAGTAGTAGTAGTAGTAGTAGTAGTAGTAGTAGTAGTAGTAGTAGTAGTAGTAGTAGTAGTAATATAAGTAGTATTAGTAGTAGTAGAAGTAGTAGTAGTAGTAGTAGTAGTAGTAGTAGTAGTAGTAGTAGTAGTAGTAGTAGTGGTAGTAGTAGTAGTGGTAGTAGTGGTAGTGGTAGTAGTGTTAATAGTGGTTGTAGTGGTAGTAGTTGTAGTAGTAGTAGTGGTAGTAGTGGTAGTAATAGTAGTAGTGGTAGTTGTAGCTGTAGTGGCAGTAGTAGTAGTGGTAGTAGTAGTAGTGGTAGTGGTGGTAGTAGTAGTAGTAGTAGTAGTGGTAGTAGTGGTAGTGGTAGTAGTATTTGTAGTGGTAGTAGTGGTAGTGGTAGCAGTGGTAGTATTAATATTAGTAGTAGTAGTAGTAGTAGTAGTAGTAGTAGTAGTGGTAGTAGTAGTAGTAGTAGAAGTAGTAGTACTACTACTAGTAGTAGTAGTAGTAGTAATAGTGGTAGTAGTAGTAATAGTAGTAGTAGTAGTAGTAGAAGTAGTAGTAGTAGTAGTAGTAATAATGGTAGTAGTAGTAGTAGTAGTAGTAGTAGTAATATAAGTAGTATTAGTAGTAGTAGAAGTAGTAGTAGTAGTAGTAGTAGTAGTAGTAGTATTAGTAGTAGTAGTAGTAGTAGTAGTAGTAGTAGTAGTAATATAAGTAGTATTAGTAGTAGTAGAAGTAGTAGTAGTAGTAGTAGTAGTAGTAGTAGTAGTAGTAGTAATATAAGTAGTATTAGTAGTAGTAGAAGTAGTAGTAGTAGTAATAGTAGCAGCAGCAGCAGTAATCATAATTCTTATTTTATATAATAATTTACACAAAAAACGCATTGGTGATTCATTTAGAAAATATAATATTGTGATTGAAAGTCCTAAGCCATTTTTGTTATTTTAAAGAATGAATTGTGCCGATGTTGAAATATGGACTCTGTTATGTTACCAGCAGATGGTCATACTGGATAAATACCAATCGACTGGTAGAATTTGCTGTGAAGATTTGCGAACATCGTTACTGGGCCTTACGGCTGTCGTACGTACGACTGAACGACCTGTTGATAAAATGCGTCCAGCGGGTATCAATCAATATCTACCATTGAAAGAACTGAATGAACGCCCTCCTGTCTGTTTTGCAGGCTCATTGACGCTGTAATGGTTGTTGATGTTTATCTGCGTCACACTGTGTCTTAATCCGGAATGTATATTCCCGTAGTAGGTCAAAGATATATTTCGTTTGATTCAGTGCTGATCGACTTAAGTTTTGTATATGACGTCGAGTCAGATGTTGGTGTAAATCTGCAAAACGCTTTACCTCATATGGTTTTCGCTAAAATAACCTTTTTTGTTTTATCGGATTGAAACAATATTGATATCACAGGAAAGAGCAAACCATGCACTTTCTTAATGGTTATCATTGATAGTGGAAATTTAATATTTTGAAGTTTTTGTGACGGAAAAACGTCGGTTAACGTCTCTTGTGAGATATAACATAACACGCGTGTTTGGTGAACTTAAATTGTCATTTTCGCCTATATTTATTTATTTTCATTGCAGAAAATACCTTAAGCCAATGTACGTCACTTCCAAAATATGATATAAAATTTACAACATTGAAGTCGCTGAAGAGGTATATAAAAATGTATAATGAATTTCTTTGGTAAAAATTTCAGATTTTATGTTTAATTAAAACATGTTTGGTTTGATTTTCATTTATTATTAAACTTGCGCGTATAATGTATAAAAATGTAAATGTATATAATGGTACATGTATATTGCTCCTTTCATTTTGATCATTTCATTTAGTACTCGTACATATATATCTCATGTTATGACTAAATGTATAGGTTATCTATATCAGTATTTGTACTAAAATTTGTGACATAAGAAAAATGCAATTGTTCGTTTTTATTTCACAAACTTAAAAGGAGAAAATACACTATGACTTCATTTTTATGTATCATTTTAAAAAGTGGCTGAAGTTACGACGGACAGTGAACGCATTAATGTATGTGTCTTTTTTATTTATTTTATTAACCAAATGTTTTGGAAGAAATTTCGGTTTTTAGATTGGCGTATGTCGTTGGGATGTCGTTTTACGGGCGTTGCACTTTTCGTTTCCGCTCTCTAACTCGAGAACGGATTGAGATATCTTAAATGAAACTTCATGCAAAAATACCTTAATTCTAGACCTCGCAAATGATTGCATATGGGGTTGGTGGGGTCAACGTCACCATAGCTAAACATTTTATTTTTGTGCTGACTTTAATGCATTTCGTTCAAAAATTTTGGTTTTCATGGAATGTCCACGTGTCTTGTTGATTATTTGTACCCCAGAAAATGACTATATGAAATAAATGGAAATAATTATCAATAAAATAACTTAATTGATATAAGGACACTGGTTGTAAATAAAGATAGCGGTTTTACAGGCAATGATGAAATGAATAAATCTCCTTCAGTATGTGTTTTTGTGAGACGATATGTCATTGCAGAGAATATGTTAACTATACAGTGATGTAGCTGAGGTAACATAACCTGTCTTTCAGAATACTTATAAGCGAATGTGTTTTAAAATATTTGGAGATTGTTTTCAATATTTGAACAAACACCATTAAAATAATAAACTACGTCGGGTTAAAGGAGAAATTAAATGAACGTCATGTTACACACATCCAACATCTGACGCGATCTCATAAATGACCACCTGTAAAAAGACACACACACACAAACTCCTAACTATAAAATGAAATAGTTTATGTTTATGTCAAAACATCCACTTGAATGATACGTATTTTGAACACAAGATGCGCGAATGCAATGATTATTGACTGACGTTTTTCAAAATACGTCTATTGACAGCAGATAAATGGAAAGTGGGGAGAAACATACATAAATATAAACCTGTGCATAATTAATTTCTCATTGATAGAGAATATATCCCCTATACACGTTAAATGAATCGACAGGCAATGTATGGCATGTGATGAATGAAAATTGGTAGTGAAAAAGTACTTTGAATACTGATATTCTGTCATGGATAAAAAGAAGCATGAATTGCGATTTATCTTATTAGTGTGCAATTTAAACATCGTCCAATGCATTTGTATGACGGAACTTTTTACTGAAATAAATAATAACCACGTTTTGGTTTTGGTGGTTTTTCTGAAATAACATTCAGTTTAAATTCACTGTTTGGAAAAAGCGTGTGTTTATTTAATTGGATCTTAACGTTCTGTCTGAAAACAGGCACGGATACAAACTTGTTAACTCTAAATTTCGATCTGGCGTAGGTATGGTTTTGAGAATGATAATTAGTTAAACTTTATCTAATATAATTCGTATGCCATGTACAATTACTTTGATTCAATTCAACTCAAGAGAAAAAAGTTTCACTAAACGTTTAAAACGACGAAACATAAGTTGAATGAGTCCGACAGCGACACTCGCAGTTGTTTTCCGTTGGATGTCTGGCAGACGGTGGGACCTTGTGACGTCAGTAGCGACAGCGACACTCGCAGCTGTTTTCCGCCGGACGTCTGGCAGACGGTGGGGCCGTGTGACGTCAGTAGGACTGGCTCTTTGTTGTCTGTGCTGTGTCGGCGTCACGGGTGAGTGATAGTGGTAATGACCTTGTCGAAGATAAACAATGCCATAATACTGCTGGTTCTCACTGTAATTATAGAAGATAATCACAGTAAACGTGACATGATAGTGATGATTATTATTATTTTCATTACGACGAATAAGATGATGACGATAGTGATGATAATTTTAATGGTTAATATCATGTTATATGGAAGCTAAAAGTGATGATGGCATAACACATACACTGTCACATACACTAACACATACACTGTCACATACACTGTCACATACACTAACACATACACTGTCACATACACTAACACATACACTGTCGAAAACACTGCTTACAACAAAGTGGATTTACTAACAAAATACGCTTGTTTGCAGGTCAGGGGCCCATCTGCACGGGACAGGTGCTGGGTGTGAGCACTCCCTCAGTGGTCGGCACGGGCGTCGGCCCTAACACAGGTACTACTGACACGTGCGGACGGTGTCTACCGTGTAGTTGCATGTAGTTCAGTCAGTCTGTGGTCCGATAGACAAACGGTTCTTTAGGCCTTTACGTGATAATTCACATCACAATAGGTGAATATTGTTTACTAGTATCTACGTATTCCGTTAACGCCATTCGTTGTTTCGCACTTTCGACCTATGGATATATTAGCGCGAAAACGCGAGAACACGACACGAAAGAGCGACATCACGACGCGAGCGGGCGACCACACGATGCGACGTTGCGAAGACACGATGCGACTGCGCGTGAATAAGATGAGATGAAGCGAAGTTGATTTCGCGATTTCGCATCGTGATTTCGCTCTTTCGTATCGTATCGTATTGTACATACATATAGATCTACAAGTGCGAAACAACAATGGCCATAACAGAACACCGTATACATCTGGAGACACTGAGGGCCGCGGTTGATTACATTTCATTCTTGCTCACCAACACAGAAACATTTCTCAGTGTTAAACGTTAACGAAGATAAAACGTAGTGGATAATTCGTAATATACTGCCTGTAGTATAACCAATCACCGTGACCGCCTTGTTGCACCCTGTCATTGTTTGGTTGCAGGGACGTCTTACCTCCTCCGGGACGCCAGTATGAAGGTGCCGTGCTGTGGGGTCGTGTCCGAGTGGCGCTTTGCCACCGCAGCCGCCGGGGACCTCGCTCTGCAGGTCTGGAAGCAGCAGGCCGGAAACAGTTACACACTGGAGGGCGAGAATATTTACACAGGTAAACATGTGAACACATTATATGGTAGTGCTCTGTGCAAACGACCTTTCATCATGTATTCTCCTATCGTGTATGCGCTGATGTCTCATAACGAAACACGTCCCGTGCTTCTCAATGGTCGTGTAATCGTCGTGGATGCGATTATTACGCGAACCAAATATATATGATTCTCTACAATCCAATAACATTTTGTCAATTCATCCATGGAGATGGGGTGTTTTGCCTGTGTTGAATAAGCAACTAGATGGTTAATTACTGTCCGGATACATGTATACGTATTTCTTTTTGTGATTCCAATGGTACCGATATACTAGTAATGCATACCCGGCAATTACTGAACGCTAAACTGTTCTAGTTTGCATTCATTAGAAGATGACAGTGGAATGTATGTGTGCACGTTTTCTTCCTATACTAACACCAATGTCTGTTTACATGTTCCCATTTCAGACGCCAGTGCTAACGGCACGTCTCGGTTCTCCGTCGGAACGACCGCGCAGGTGTCCGTGGAGCAGAACTACGAGATAGGCTGGTATGCGCCAGATTGTCGGAATAGTCTTATATTAAAATAGCAGACTGTTTATACATGTATGTATTGACCTTTTATATCGTAACTTGTCAGTGACATGCTATTTTTCTTAATTCCAACAAGAGTCTCAATGTTTGGTGTTGGTTTGCAACACGTATGAACATCGTGATGTCAGATTATCGTTATTGCAAATTTTAGCAGTTTATATTTTTCGACATTGACTCTGACTGTATTAATGAAAGGCATTCGTCGTCGACGGACATCGTGGCGGTGGAGTCGAACGCGGCGTTCACGCAGGGCAGGGTGGTGGCGGCCGGCAAAACCTCCGTAGGCGGCACGAGGAGCTGGCCCAACACGCTGGGGAACGGGGAACGCTGGATGATAGGAGCCGTCCTCTCGCCCAGTGGGTGATCCAGCTACCTTGTAGTCAACAGTTGAAACACAACGTCAGAAATACCTGCTTAACGCCATGATTCCATGAAAAACCCGTCACTTTCAGCAGAAGTCGAGAAGTTTTCAAGTTTTGACATCGCTGATTTAATAGTTACACCAAAACTTAAATAACAACTAAATATAAATTGTTTTACCATTATTTAAACATAACGTAAACTAATTGGAATTGATTAAAATTTAAAATTTGGTTAACATTATTAAATATAGATATGAAGCAGTGCTTTAGATGGGGAAATCAATAGAATTATGTCGATTTTCGTTTAGTTTACTGTTTCATAACTTAACAAAGGTGCATCACAAGTTATTGAAATGCAATAAGTATAGTGGAATTTTCCATGTGGACATTAGAGAGTCATCGATATAAATTATTACAAAACGAAAGTAGATTATCTGTGCATGCAGAAAAAAAAATCGTCGTATTGTAACAAAATAAACAATTTTTAGGACAAATGAAAACGTTAATGATGCTTTGAATATAATTTCCATTCTTGATAATACCCCAGTAATAGTGTCACGTTTTTGGTCGCCTCGTTTAGCTACATGTACGTTGCGTAACGTGGCAATAACTTACTTCAACGTCACCGCAACGCGCCTCAACGTGACACAAGTTGTTCGGTACGTAAACCGTAAACAACCAACCTGAATTTTGAACATATTTAAAATACTGCTAAGTTATATCACGTGGTACTTATACGCAGCGGCACACGTGGCACAACACAGAACAACGTAGTACGTGGCCCTCGCGTAGCACAACGTTAACATAACGAGAGTCCTGTCAATTGCTACGTTATTCTGTACGTTTAAACTATGATACGCCACGCATCACCCTCGTTATTGGCTTCGCTGCGCTATGTACTGCGTTCATGTTTGCGGTATGTTGTCAAATGTCACGTAGCCTAATGATAGCGCAATAAGTACGTAGTATATCGAGGCGCAACGTAGTAGAAATCGATGACAACTTGCCAGAACATGAGTGTTTGTTTGTTTTGTCTGTTTGGATTTTTCGCCGTATTCAACAGCATTTCAGTCATATAACGGCGGTCAGTTAACGTACTCACACTTTTCCTGGGTAAGCTGGTTTACCAGTACTAAGTGCACATACTTATGCCAGTAACTGACACCTGCCCTAATTGAATCAGAGGTAGGGAGGGAATGGCCGTAGAAATAATTTCATGACCAATCCCCACACAAGTTATGTGACCGGGCTGGGAATCGAACCCGCGATCTTCGGATTTGTAGTCCAGCGCTCTACCAGCTCAAATACGTACTAAAACGGCGCGTGATAACGTGACACTTTGACTGGGGCATAACTGATAATCGACACGTTAGTGTGTTGGTCACATATTTTAAAATAGTGTTGTGCGTTGTGTTTTCAAATTGATTTCAGTCGGTGCTCAATTCTATCCATTATAAGAGAAATTAAATAACAGTAATACACAAAGAGGAACAGCAATCCTAGAGTACTATATCCGAACCAGAGTTTGCTACAGACATCATTTTTATGTCTTCTGCCAAGTACATCCACTAGTATACACAGATGTATGTGTTGTTCACAGATTCCGTGCCGCATTTCGACGGCAGCCTCCCGGCTTCCGTGACCGCGAAGGTGTCGTCTGCCGTGGGCGCCAGCCTGTACACCATTGAGGTAGCAGACGACAACCCAGACGACGTCGCGGCTCTCACCGTCTTAATCCAGCCCGCAAGTGCGGAGTTCGAGCTGGATGGCTTCGGTTAGTCGGACAGGAGTGGTATTTATAGTATTCATAGCAATCAATACGTACATGGATTGGCATAGGAACGTTTGAGCATTGACTGCTTTAGAGTTTCATATGCATGTGTTTGACAAATTAAGATATGTAAACAACTTTGAAAGACTAGTGACGTGAATATATTATGAACTAATATTTGGCTGCCCACGTGTGTGGTTAGCCGCAACATGTTGCTCTGATTTATTCGCTGTACGCCGCTGCAGACGTGAAGGTGAAGAGCTCCAGTCTGCCGCTGGGCGTCCACAAGGTGGCGTTGGAAGTGGTGGACCACTGCTTGCAGACCGGAACTGCCACACTCACCGTCACTGTCGTCGATGATGTAAGAATGCAATTGATTATCATCTCTATCACCATTAAAATAAACATGGAAAAGGGAACATTTTTACAAGCTGAGTTTGCGCCACCAGAAAATTTACATGTGTGGATGGCGTGTGGGAAAATAATTTACTGTTACTGTATAAATGGACTCCGAAATCCAATTATAAGAATACAATCATCATTAATTCCTCTCGACGACACACTGGTGTGTACTGCAAGAGCCGCGACATTTTCAGTATGATATTGCTAAGGTTTGCCCCGTGCATTGTAGCGGCCGGACATCATGAGTCTGCCGGTAGCGGCGGTGTCGCTCCGCGAGGACACGGCGACCAGCACGCCGCTTCATCAGCTCGTCTTCACCGACGACGGCCCGCTTACTGACGTCACGTGTCGCATCAACAGCACCGCGCCCGCAGTGGTCCCGCAGTTCTCTCTGCGGTACGCAGACGGCACTTCCGGTAAACGCAATTTTTATAATTTCTATACTTATTTTTAAAGGTATCTCATTAGAAAACGCATCCATACATACAATTAAATGACGTAACTACGATCTGCCTTTAAAATGCATGTTAAGAAGTAATGATCGTCTGTATAATAAATAACAACAAAACAAGTCTTAAAATTATAACATTTGGCAGACATGACAACAGTTCTGAAAGTAAATTGAAATACATGTATTAAATTTTGTTACTACACCATCATGATCAGGTTTCGTACAGAGGGCTAGTTTGTAATCTCAGTTTGGAACTATAACTGGATTTTGAATATCAAGAACATTTACTCTATTTTGTTTCCATGTTCGCATCCCAGAGCGTTTCTGTCTGCGATTTGATCATAGTTATATAATATGATATAATTATTTTCATCCGTTTTGTGATATAGTTTATAGTTTGTGGTCAACGTTATAATTGTGTGGCTCGTTCGAAGTTATAATTGTGTGGCTCGTTCGAAGTTGTAATTGTGTGGCTCGTTCAAAGTTGTAATTGTGAATAACACGATCATTTTGGCTGGAATGACACAATAGAGCGTCTAAATGAAACAAACTAGCGCTCAAAACGAGAATGACGCAATAAGAATGCGTACACATTATATGTATGATTAACTACCAACAGTTCGCAGTACACAAGCTATAATTACACGCCTCATTCTGTATCAATGTGACACGCGTAAACTGTTCAGAACTGCTGTAGATTACTGGCTGTACTTCGACCCTTCTTCCTCCGCTCCGCTGGACTATGACGCCCAAGCCCTCTACTCCATGTTCGTGGTTTGTAACGACGGGGTGTCCGACTCGGACGCCAAAGAATTCCAAGTTTCTATAACGCCGAATAGCCCACCGGATCCATTTATAGCTGGTTAGACTCATACGAACTGGAATAGTAGCTATTACTTTGCATCTGTATTGTCGATTATTTATATAATTTTGATTTTTTATATTTTGATTACTATTATTTAATGCCTTGTCAGTAGAGCAGGTAAATATGCGCTGTATTTCCTGCAGCGACCGTGACGGTATCGGCCGCCACTACCAGTAACGGCACGCTCGTGTACACGGCCGCCGCGTCCGACCCCGAGAACGACCAGCTCGTCTTCTCCATGCAGTGCACGTGCCCCTTTCAGATGTACCCCAGTACGTAGACCGGGCTCGCCACTTAGTTTGCTTTTAATAGGCTTATAATTCATTCACGAAAGGGCAACATTATTGAAGCCCACAGAAACATTAGGATAGGACTTTGTTACGTAAGCTAGGCCGATATTTATAATATAAGTACTTCATTTTCAGACACTATACGATTCGACCTGAGACTTAGACATGATATAATAATACCGATAATGAAGTTTATAATGACATTACATTTACATACCATCACGAACATCCATAAATAATACAATTCGATCAGTACCGATCAGTACCAGTAAAAGCCGCAATGGTGTCAATGATTTGTGGCTTGCAGACGGTGAGATACACGCCACCAAGGACCTGAACGCTCACAGAACGTCACCTTACGTCGCCACCGTCAATGTCAGTGATCCGTACAACGTCGTGGGGCCACAAACGATCACTATAAAAATCATTGGTGAGACAATAACTTTTTAATATAAAGTAATCGTATTTCTTATGAAAAGGTAAAAATATGTACGTTTATTTACACAAATATATACGTATTAAACATTTTATCATAAAAAGTTTTTATATTTAAATGTGTTGTGCATTTAAAGCGAGTGAATTTAAATCACCACCAAATAAATATCTTATTTAATAGGGTTTGAATACCTGATATGCCGTTTTCAGATATCAATACCCCACCTGTCCTGGTACAGCCCACGAAGGTCCTGCCGGAGTTCGAGCGTGTAGACGTGGCTGAGCACACTGTGGAGGGAGACCCCAACCCTATGGGCACTGTGACGTCAGTGTTCACCGCAGCCGCCACCGACGCAGACGGCAACGTGCTGACGTGGGACATCCAGTTTGAGAATGGCAAAGGAGCGGACCTGTTTGATTTCAATCCCATTAGTAAGTGAACCAGGAAACCTACAGGATAAAACACAAACATGCTATTGTACATCTATCTACTATACTTCAATAATTATTTCTTCGTAGTCCCGACCAGAATTATAGATACGATAGAGGATATTTGTTGATTTCGGTGTAAGATCGTATTTTATTTCACGAGTGTCATTTTCTAAGATCACGAGTAAAATAAAATACTGAAATCAACAAATTTTCTTCTTATTTTAGGCCAAAAAAAGTTGTTTGTTTCCGCTAACGTCTTGGAAAAAAGTATGGTAGGTAGGTTGGCATAACTTTTTTTTCGTTAACTTCTTTTCCTTCCTGACCCAACAAGCACAGATATACATCCGCTTTAGCAACTTTTTTTTAATAATTGGTTATAACTTGATTTTTATAACTTATTAAAACTAACTAGAATTGTCACATGAATGACGGCTATACCTCCACAGTATAGCCTTGTCACAAAACTATGGCATCCATTTGTAAGAAATGGACACAGAGAGAATGCTTTAATTTGTGAATGTTAAAGAGTGTATTTGGAAAAAAAATATTTTCAATAGGAGCCATAACTCTGTCAACATTTAGTGGTTTGTAACCAAAATTGAATTTGATCTGTATTTTATGATGTTACACCTATGTACCAAAAATAATTTAAATATGTGAAGCCTTTCATGAGTTATTGTCCGGAAACCATGTTTTTCGGGAATTTAAGTCAAAAAGGGGCCATAACTGTGTCAAAATTTAATGGTTTGTAACCAAAGTCGAACTTGACCTGTATTTTATGATGCTTCACTTGTGTACCAATAATTATTTAAATATGTCAAGCCATTGTTGAGTTATCGTCTGGAAACCATGTTTTTATGGAATTTAAGTAAATAAAAGGGCCATTTCTCTGTCAAAATTTAGTGGTTTGTAATCAAAGTCGAACTTGACCCGTATTTTATGATGCTACACATGTATACCAATAATTATTTGAATATGTCAAGCCATTTTTGAGTTATCGTCCGGAAACCATGTTTTTAGGGAATTTAAGTTGAAAAGGGCACATAACTCTGTCAAAATTTAGTGGTTTGTAACCAACATCGAACTTGACCTGTATTTTATGATGTAACACATGTGTACCAAAAATTGTTTGAAAATGTCAAGCTATTCTTGAGTTATTGTCAGGCAACCATGTTTTTAGAGAATTTAAGTCGAAAAGGGGCCATAACTCTGTCAAACTTTAATGGTTTGTAACCAACGTCGAACTTGACTTGTATTCTATGATGTTACACATGTGTACCAAAAATGTGAATATCTCAAGCCTTTCTTGAAACCAAAAACCAACAGACAGACCGACAAGCCCACTCCTATATACCCCCATAAACTTCGTTTGTGGGTGTATAATAATAAATCAAAGATACACTTGATATTTAATAGGTAGTTTATGTAAAACAATTTGAAAACCAAAGCCAAAGTTTCCAAGTTCACAAACTTCAATTGTGACATGAGTTCCTATTTCCTTTTCCCATGCGGGCGCATTGTTCTTGGTATTTTCCATTTTAAACACATAGTGACACTGTTCAAATTAGTAGTTCTTCTGTACTATGATTTCAACACTTGCACTAGGGAAGCCACAATGGCCATAAACATCCTTCCTTGAAGTTAAATTAAATTTTCATTCATTATAAAAACAAGTTTCAATACGGTTTTCACAATTTTGGCAGGCGGTTCTGTGGTTTATTGGAAACGCACTGGCTTCACAATCCAGGGGTCACAGGTTCAATGCCTGCCACACTCTAACCTTCTAACTCGGTTTTCGCATATGCAGTGTACTAGGTGCTTCACACCGGGCACTAAAAGACCCAGGGACACCTCTGGAACTGTATATTGCACTATCCCCCGTAACCCAACTAACAAGTCTTCTGGGGGCGATGGCCATATGGAAGAGAATCCCCGTGCACTCGATAAAAATATACTACACACACACGTTCTCACAATTGGTTCCTGGTCACATCACCTCATGGAGATAAGTACACCGGTTCTGCATCAATAAACGCTTGTTTGCCATTTATTATTCATAAGCACCGGCACACATTTAAACTTTATTTAGGCATAGACGCTTGTTATTGATAAATGTGCGCACAAATGATAAATTACTGTCAGTATATAGGATGAAAGCTCCGATATGGTGGTATAGAACTGCCTTACGATAACTAATTATGGTTCGCGAAAATATTCGTGTTACCACTTAAGTTTCGTGTTATTTATCTTATATCTTGATAGCGTTTGCGAATTTTTTCTTCGTAAGATATCTATATGCTTAACGAAAAACAGACCTGAAATTGCCCAAAACTGACATAAGAATTTCAGTTAATAAAAAATTATGTAGTATCAGGAATATTAACTTGTTGAGATTTGCGTTGCAAGATAATTATTATGATAATTTTCGCGTTAACAGGATACTGCGGAAGACCTCTGGCACATTTTAAGTTTTACAGTTTTACAGTTTATTAGATAATACAGTAGGCAATAAGCCCATGAGTATACATGAAATGTCAATACAATATACATAAAACAAAGTCACTGGTCATTCAAAGGATAAACATCAAAATTAAATCGGTACATTTTAAAATATTGGGTATTTTAGATAAGACAATATACAGCGAGAGGTGGTATGTATTTGTATACATACATATGCATAAATATATACCAAAAATCCTATCCTAATCGTAATATGTATTATAAGTATTTCTTATTTCCCATGCTTTATAAATAAACATAGCTAAATTTTTAACAATATTACTATTTTGAGAGGTCAGTAAATCTATAAACTTTAACATATTTGGTCTTACGTAATAAAATGGTTTTAAGTAAGCTTTTCTTACATCAGTATATAATCTGCATTCCATAACAAAGTGGTATTCATCTTCTAAAACATTGCATAAAGGACATTTTCTTTCTTCATAAGGAATAGCTATTGGTTTTTGCCATCTACCCGTTTCAACTTTAAGTCTATGTGCAGAAACTCTTAATCTAGAGAGTGCCATTCTATACTTTAGAATATTTACATCACTTAAATAGAATTGAAATTTAAAATCGGATATTAATATGTATGTTTTTGCTCTAGTTGATTCACTCAATTCGGTTTTCCAATTTTGTATAAACATATCTGTAACTCTTAATTTAAAAATTTTCAAAAATATGTCTACATCCCCTACCCCTTGATTCAGCCACACATCGTTAAAACCACACTTACCTAATAGGCTTTTAACCATGTAGACCCAAGATCTGTTATTGGGGTATGTTTCTAATTCCCTGGACATAATATCATAAACAAGCTTTACATATTTTATATCACGTGTGTTTACTATCTTTAACCAATATCTAATTACATTAATGCTATGTCTGACAGATAAAGATGTTCTACCGAGTTCTCCATATATAAAATTATTCTGTGTTTGCCTTCGGACTCCTAATAATTCTTTGCAATAATTTAAATGTATTCGCTCTATCTTTATATTGCTCTGTAATCCCCATATTTCGGAGCCATAACTTAAAACAGGGTAAATTAATTTATCAAACATTTCTAACCTGTGTTGTATTGTGATGTTATAAAATTTCGACAAATATTGTCTTAATTTAAAAATAGCTTTCAAAGATTGTCCACACAGACTATCAAAAGTTTTGGAAAATGAGCCCCCTGAGGAAAAGACAAACCCCAAATATGTAAATTTATCAACAATTTCTAAAACGTTGTTATCATATAGGAATCTCAAATTTCGTCTTAGTCTTCCTCCTTTTTTAAAAACCATGACTTTAGTTTTTTGTGTATTAACCTTTAATTTCCATCGATCACAGTATTGTTTTAACAAATCTAACCCTTTCTGTAAACCAATTTCACTTTCTGAAAACAAAACAATATCGTCAGCATATAACATTATGAATAATTTTAAAGTGTCTAAATTTATTCCGTCATAATTATTTGTCAGCAAATATTCCTCAATGTCATTCAAATACATCGCAAATAAAAAAGGAGACAATGATTCGCCCTGACGTACCCCTAACAAGCATGTAAAGCTATCGCTAATCTCATTGTCATATTTTACCCTTGACTTAGCAATACTATACATTGAACGAATTATGTTTAATATTTTCCCTCTAATACCTAATTTAATCAGTTTATACCACATAATATCTCTAACTATGTAGTCAAATGCTTTTGTAAAATCTATAAATGCTACATACAGTTTCTTTTTCTTATTTAATAAATGACTTATTACATTATGCAGTACAAAAATATTATCTATTGTGCCCATGTTTTGTCTAAATCCTGCCTGAGCCTCAATGTAAACATTATACTTTTCCGCCCAAATCGTTAGACGGTCATTTAAAACTTTCGTAAATAATTTGCCTAATGTACTCAGTAAAGTAATACCCCTGTAGTTATTCGTATTATTAATATCACCTTTCTTATGCAATGGGACCACATAACCCTCTGACCATGTTTCTGGAAAGTAACCCATATCAAAAAATTTATTAAATAACGTGCAAAGAGCTGTCGCGAACATGTCTATCTCACATCCATACTTAAAAAATTCGTTAAGAAAATTATCTGGCCCACCCGATTTACCATTGTTTAGTTTTTTACAACATTTTTTTATTTCATGTGTGGTAATGATATTATTCAATTCTTCAAACATAATGTTTAATTCTCCTCCTAGATATCTCTCATTAAAATATAAAATGTCTTCATCTGGTTGAAAAAACACAGAATCGGGATCATTTACAGATTTAAAATAATTTAAAAAATCATCTGATGCCAAAGAACTAGAATTGCACATAACCGATCCTTTTAACATTTTCCAATATAACTTGGCATTATTTTTTCTGGCTAATTCCAGTTTATGTGTTTGTAATTTATCATAGTCACATTTTTTATTTCTAACGCATTTTTTATAATTTGATCTAACTGCCACCAGGTCCCTCCTTGTTTCATCGCAAGGATTATTTCTGTAATAATTAAGAGAAGTATAATAAGAATTCTTCAAATTTTTACACTCATGGTCAAAGTATACAGCATCCTTATTATAATTTTTATAACAAAAATTACTATGTAAATTTTGTTTAAATATTGGCTTACATACCCCATCTAATATATCTGTAAAAGCTTTAACATTTAAGTATAAATCCTCATGTGAAATTGCCACAAGAATGTTTTCACAAAGAAATTCAAAATGTGTAGTATTTTCTTCCGAGCTTAATACATTCATATACAAATCTTTTTTACTATCATCCCATTTATATTTGTATAACAATTTAACAGGATCCCCTTTATTGTTGCCATCAACAGAATTATCCAATGTGTACATACTTAAACTAAACGAAATAACACAATGATCGGACACAATATTAGGGTCGTAAATGTCAAATGTTTTAAACTGTTTAAGAAGATCGGCTTTGCACAAAACATAATCGACAACGCTACACCCTTGTGAGTTTGCACATGTGAATTTACCAATGCCTTTATCTGTACCACAGCGGCCATTTACTATCTTTAAACCTGTCGATATACAAAAATCTAGTAATATTTTACCATATTCATTTACTGTTTTATCTTGACTGTTTCTCTCAATTACATCATCCATTACATAATCATCTGGCAACATGTTTAAAATATGTTTATTCTCATATTCTGCATAATCTGGCTTAATCCCCACCCGTGCATTTAAATCCCCGCATAGTATAAAGTTACAATCATTACCATACTCCTGTTCGAAATAAATCATATCATTTGTTAATAAATCAAAGATATTTGCATCATTTAAGATTTCTCTACTACTACCTTGAGGAACATTATATATCAAACAGAGAAAAACTTCATTCTGTAAACCAAATAAGTTACCTTTCAATTTAAGCCACATTATACCATCATCAATGCATTTCACACATTCAACATAATTAAGTAAACGTTCATGTACATATGCTATTACCCCACCGCTGTCCCTCCTAGCGCCTAATGTTTTGTTTTTTCTATTTAAAACAAAATAATTAAAACTGTCGACATCATATAACAAACTATCATTTCCCCAAGTTTCAGTAAATAACAAAATATCGTTTGTACTAAATAACTGTTGAATTTCAAATGTGTCTAATTTATTGTAGGATTTCCCTTTAAGTCCTTGGATGTTCAAAACACAAAACTTGACCTCTCGTGACACCTCACTGCTGCCCTATTTTCGAGTCGTGTTCTGCCTCGTTGCCTTTGCGCTGTCAATTTCATGGGATCCCACGCTTGCTTTCACAGTAGATCTATTTTTAGAATTCGCTGCAACGGCACTTTTGATTGGGGGATTTACATCGCTTGTCGTGTTTACCTTTCTGGAGTTCGGAATCATCTGTTTTTTGGTGTTTTTATCTGTGTTTGTGATAGAGACAGTTTCTGCGTACGTCGGTTCCTGTTGGAGTTTACGTTCCGTGCACAGCCGAGGTATGTTTTCACTTGTTTTCAGTTCAGTTCGTTCTATGTCGCATGTTATGGTTTTGTTTACATTCTCGGTATATAGTAATTCGGGTGGATTTTCCGGACAGTTTGATTCTTCAAATATTTCGCTCTCACTTTCACTTCCACTGATAGCCGTGCTTACCTCATCATCTATCACTGTATCTGTCGAGTACACTCTTTCTTCTTTGCCTGTGTTTTGAGGTATTTTATGTTCATTTTTGTCAGTGTTTACCACTACTAATCTGTCATGGCCTAGTACATGAAACCATTCGGGAAACATGTCTATAATTGTTCTGCCATTAACACAGAGTCTGGCTGGGTATTTAATTTGCACTTTGTGCCTATTCATTCTAGCATTTCTTGCTTCTTTAGATTTATACAGACTTGATCGTGCTTTTGATATCTCTTTAGGGTACTGCCTATCAATTCCAAATGGGCTCCCTTTCAGTTTATATACATTTTCCATAATTGTCTCGGTATCCACGTAATCCCTAAAACGTACTACCATGGGTCTTTTAGAATCTCTACTCTTAGGGTCAAAACGGCCCATTCTATGTGCTCTTTCAATATGCATATCATTGGTGTCAATATCTAGCTCATCGCTAATAAAATTCAAAACAAGTTGCGTGCAGTTACCTTTAAGTCTCTCAGTGATTCCGTATATCACTATGTTGTTCCTCATGCTTCTAGATTCTGCATCTATTGATTTGTATGTGAGCACTTTGGAGTTTACCCTTTGATCTTCGAGGAGTCTCTCAATTTGTGTAACCCTGTCATTCATTTCTAGGTAACTCCTGTTGATACACTGTATTTCTTTGTTCCATTTAGTCTGCTGATTTTCAATTTCACTAATTTTTTGATAATTTTTGTTCAGTTGCTCAAATATAGATGTGAGTTTATCATCTATTGTCATTTTTGCAAATGAATTTGAGGAAATAGACCCACTTGACCCACTTTTAAATTTTCTCTTCTTTGTTTTGTTTACAGTTTCAAATCCGTTATTGGCGCCATTTTGACATTCCTGAAACCTGTTGTTTGTTTCAATGTTATACATCATGTTATCTTCACTTTCCAAGGAAATTGTATCTTCCATACTTTTATGAACACTTCACTTTGCGATTGCACACAAAAATTTGAATTATTACTTCTTTTAAAACACGACTTTTAAAATTTCTCCGTTTACACGTCTACACGGACCGAGTGACCGGAAGTTTAAGTGGTAACAGGAATATTAATGTGTTAATATTTGTGTTGTCAGATAATTATCGTGATAATTTTCGCTTTAAATAACACGAATTGGTTTTCAAATATATTTGTGATAATTAAGTGGTGTCAGGAATATTAAACGTGTTAAGATTTGCGTTGTCAGATAATTTTCACGATACAATTCGTGTTAGTAAGATATTTCGGAAGAGCTCGGGCACAAATTAAGTAGTAACAGGAATATTAACGTGTTAAGATTTGCGTTGCAAGATAATTATCATGATAAAATTCGCGTTAGTAAGATACTGCGGAAAACCTCGGGCACATTTTAAGTGGTAACAGGAATATTAACGTGTTAAGATTTGTGTTGTCAGATAATTATCGTGATAATGTTCGCGTTATATAACAGGAATTGGTCTGCGAATACATTTGTGATAATTAAGTGGTATCAGTAGTATTAGCGTGTTAAGATTTGCGTTGTCAGATAATTATCACGATAAAATTCGTGTTAGTAAGATATTTCGAAAGACCTCGGGCACAAATTAAGTGGTAACAGGAATATTAGCGTGTTAAGATTTGCGTTGCAAGATAATTATCATGATAGAATTCGCGTAAGTAAGATAATGCGGAAGACCTCGGACACTTTTTAAGTGGTAACATAAATATTAACGTGTTAATATTTGTGTTGTTAGATAATTATCGTGATAATATTCGCGTTATATAACACTAATTGGTTTGCGAATACATTTGTGATAATTAAGTGGTATCAGGAATATTAACGTGTTAACATTTGCGTTGTCAAATAATTATCGTGATAAAATTCGCGTTAGTAAGATACTGCGGAAGACCTCGCAACCCCAAGAAAATGTGTCTTATGTCAGTTCTGGGTACTTTAAGGCCATTTAGTATAATAATAAAATATCTAGCAGAAATATATTCGCAAACGCTAACTTAAATCTAGATAAATATCGTAATAATTATGTGGTAACACAAATATTTTCGCGAATGCTAAGTAGTTAACACGAAAGTTTTCGCGAACCTTAAGTAGTTATCGTAAGGCAGTTTTGTGCTACCATACTCCGACGAACTTTGCAAAATGCGATTTATTTACTAAAGCAATCCATGGCAATGTTGTAACAAAGGGTGACAACTATTGTATACAAACGGTTAAACAACACCAATACTATTGGCGATGCTCTGCGTATTTGCGGTTGAAAAAGAATACTAAAATAACATGTCTAGAGGCCGGATCCCAGTCTAGTTACTGCCTTCATAACGAAACGTTAAATATTTCGAAAAAAAACACGAATATTTAAAAGAAAACTTTCCAAACGACAAAAAAAGTTTATTGTCGGGGGCAAAAAACATGGTCGGTCGGGTTAGTGGACACAAACAACTTTTTGTTTACGCCTCATGCTTTTTTCCACCGTTTTTTACGTTTTAAATGGGTTTACCTAAACAATTTCGCGCGACTCATAACGTCATGACGTCAAATTCATGACGTCGTTTAACAATTTTGAGTCCGGCATTGTTTTAATTAATGTATTAAATCGGGAAACAGTGTGAAACAGTAAAAATTACTAAAGTGTGGATTTTCAAGTTTTTAAACATTACATTACCAAATTGATGTCACTTTTTGTTAAGAAATATTTTTTTTACGTCATAGTTTGTTGAGGAATAACCCACGGCTGCGTAGTGATGCGTAGTGATTATATCACGAGTGATTTCGCACGAGTGATTTGATAACACGCATCGAAATTTCCGGCCGTGGGTTATTCGACAACAAACTATGACGTAAAAGTTTTGTTTCGATTCTAACACGGCTTTTTACTACATATTTATCTGAATATGTCCTGTAGATGTTACGTACTATTTGTTTATGAAGCTCCGCCCAGAATCATTAGCGACGGCTGTTCTGTTAGGTGTCCTCCCTCAATTTTCATAAACAATCAAGCTGTTCTTGAATGCACAGCAATAGACAAACACATGGATGTATACTACTATAAGGCATTAAAACTGTTTATCAAAATAAAGTGGCTGAATTCATAAATGGAGTGAAATTTCACTGTTTTGCAGTTTATGCAAAGCGTCGTAAGGTACAACAATAACATCATTGTGTAAAGTGAACAGTGTATAATTTTATCTCAAAAGTCTTAAGATTTCAAAAGTCTTAAGATCCACTACTGTTTACATTTAATATCCAGCATTAAGTATTTGCACTTCCTTTTTACTTACCCTGTACGTCGGTAAACCAATTTGCAGATGATAAATCAAATTCCAGAGAAAACATATCGTCCGCAATAGATAGGTAGGTACATATTTTGAATTTTTCGGCGGTTTTAGTCAGTATATATACAAAATTATTGTACACATGAATAAAGTAATGTCCAACGCCATTATGTATTAAATGTATTGCCAGAAATCTTCGTTTTTCTAAGAAAAAATATATACATTTTCTGGCGGCAATACAAAATATTCAAAAAATGTACGCATTTATTTAATTTTTGGCATCTAAATCGACTAATTGGTGAACTAAACCGTTACAGAGTAATGATATAATCTATCTATAAGGGCATTCAAACGTTTATTAGTTGATACCGTAGTGGTTTCTGGGTTAAAATCAATTATATCTTGGAATGGTATGCTCATTTATGGATAAAGCCGAACTGTTTGAAGAAAATATGTAAATAAAGTCCAAACTTAAACTGGATAAAGCTCAAACTGCGCGATAAAATGGTTATTTTTCAAAGCAAAAGGAAAGTTTGTTTTGTGCTATTTGTATCTAAGTAATACACAAAAGTAATCTGTACTGTATTATCATGCTTTACAAACATAATCTGGGTCATGTGGGGTCAAAACTAGGTCACTAGGTAAAATTGAAGAAAAAGCTTGTTAACACTCTATAAATCTTCATGAAACTTGGTCAGAACATTTGTCTTAATGATATCTTAGTAATACATAAAAGTGATCTGTAATGTATTTTCATGCTTTACATAAATAATTTTTATCGTAGTTATACATAACAGTGATCTGTACTGTATTCTCATGTTTTACCAAAAAAATATATTTAAGTAATACGTGAAAGTTATCGGTACTGTATTCTCATGCTTTGCAAAATTATATCTAAGTCAAACATTAAAGTAATATGCACAGTATTCATCAAAAAGACCTGTACTGCATGTAACTTAATAAAATAGCATTAACAGAAGACATTTCCACAAAATAATGCCCTTGAATAGCCATTTATGCGTCATTCTACACCTTCGACAAAAGTGTCAGTAATTCTTTGCTTAAACACAGAAAAGAAACCATTGAGATTACCAACACCTTGTGCCAAGCAGACATGATAGAATCCCAATGAACTTAGAATACATTTCACTTGACTTGCCCAGTTAGTTTTTAGGGGATTACTTTCAATATGATCTAGCATAATTTTCTGTATCATTTTAATGAATTTATGTTTTGGATCACAGATCACCTTAAACCAGTACTTTATCATATTCATTTTACTCATAGTTAAAAAGTCAAGTATCCCTGTCTCCGATAATATAAAGTCATTATGTGTATTGATTTTGACACCTATTTGTCCTTCACCATTTAATAACATATTTTAAATTAAAATAAGCAATTTTATTGTTGTTTTATTGACATTACAAAGGCATTTGATTACATTGTAAGGGATATCCTTGGTACAGAATATACAGACTTGGTATTCGAGGACCACGTTTTACAGCTATAAAAGCAATGTATACTTATGTGTACACAAAAGTAAGACATCATAATGATATCGGAACTGCATTTGAGAGTCATTTAGGTCTAAGACAAGGCGAGTGTCTTGTTCCCGATTCTTTTTTCTTTGTATATCAATGACACGGAGGATATATTGTACTCAAAAGGTGCAAGTGGTATTGATATAGGCATGTAAAAAATCCTTCCTACTCATGTATACGGACAGTGAAGGGCAAATACGTCATCTGTTTTTCCCATTTTCGCTCGACATTCAGCTTGTGCTTCCAGCACAACATGGTAATTTTCAGCCCAGTTTGATTGCCTATTTTTAATCAAATTTGTAAACAATTTACCTATGACACTTAACATAGTTATCACTCTAAAATTATGTGGGTCATTTAAATCTCCTTTCTTATGTATAGGTACAATAAGACATTTGGTCCATTTATCTGGAAAATATCCAAGACATAATATTTTGTTAAACAATTTAAGCAAATGCGGAGGAAGTTCATCTCTGCCATTTATTATAAATTCATTTTTTCCAGTTTTTACATTGGCAGTCCCTTTGAAAATTTCTTCAGCAGTAAAGTATTACTGTGGTAAGAACCTTAACAATGCTTACTTTCATAAAATTGCTGCACAATGCTTTAGTGAATTTTTGTGGTCAACAATGTTAAAATCTCGCTCAAAATGGATTAAGTGCATACATTTATTGCATTTACATAAAGCATGTTTGTACAAGTTTTGGTTATTATCCATTCAGTTTAAAAAAAAGTTTGAACTTTATCACCTTAAAGTTAGGGCTTTATCAATTTTACATTATATTGTCCCACGAAAATAACAATATAACGCGTGTGTGATGCATTTAAACAACGCATGAAGCAGATATACAAAGAAGAATGGCTGATACGTAAGGTCGTACATTAATAATTGCAAAACATTAATTGATCAGTACTTTTTTACATAAAAAATTGCCAATTTTACTGATTTTTTTTACATTCTTAACCAAAATCATACTAATTTGGCCAAATAATTGCCATTAGGAATCGTTTGTAACAGCGCATTATACGTACAAAATATCATTGTATCTTGTGCGATATTTTAAATGTTGAAACTTACATTAGAGATATGAGTTTTTGTAAATAAATTATGGTAATATGTAATTTGTCCGACATGTTTTCTCTGAAATTTGATTTATCATCTGCAAATTGGTTTACCGGCATACAGGGGGTGTTTTAGGTATCCACAAAGTTGTACCTATTCATTTCAATTTTTCATGTGAACTGTGCTAACCAGAAACGCGATTTGTTTTCGAAATCGCCATGACTCACAGTGTACGAACGCAACTGTATCTATTCCGGAAGTCGGCGCCGAGTAGGCATACAGTTGTGTTTCTTGGTTGGAACTATCATAATAAAACGTAGAATGTAAATGAATATATTTTCCATTTAATGTAGGGTTGTTTATGTATGATTGTGAACAATTAGTGTTATTTTAAAATCGCCCTTTGAAAAACTGTATCAAATCGAGGTGCTGTTTTCAAAGATTGAATTATTTTCCAAATTTACTTTTAATTTATACTTGGTACATAAAATAAATAAAATGTAACATTTGTAATTCGGTACAGAAGAACATAATTTACACATATAGTTCACCATTGTCCCACGTTTGTTTCAGATGTATTTTAAATTGATTTTTTTTGGGGTGGGACGACTAATTCTTTGCGACTGTATGCCTAATTAAATATTGACTGTATCCTAATCGCAATTTTCTTGTTTGAAAACTGTATGCCTATCGTCAGTACTGTATGCCGAATCACACCGTTATTGTACATCAGACTGAATGCCTACTCACGCTGTATGCATAACTGAAACAATAATTTAATGTCTATACAGTCAGGGGGTAGATCGTATGTTTCTAACTGGTCTAGTGTAAGTGAGGAAAAATCTAACTGGTACCGACAATGGCGGATTTCCGCTGATTTTTCAATGTTTTATACAGGATTTGTGGAAGGTTGATGTATTTATCTTCTGGATTTGACTTTATCATTATGCACAGGATGATCTTCAGTTATTCATTTACCCTCGGTATAATCGTGTTGCTGTACTGTTAGGAACCAAAAAAAAAGTTATTTAAGAGTTTATATGCAATTGCTTGGTAGTTTACGAATTGAACGGCTTAGTATTTCTACCTTTTTTTGGCAATTTTTAAAGTGTTAAAGGCAGTTTTTGTACTAAGGAGATTCCAAAAGATTTACGTAGATCTTTGTAAAATGTGAATAATACTAGCTTAAAAATCAAGCATGACTTCAGTCCACATATACACGTAAATCACGTTAAAACGAGTGTGTGTCATATTACTGAAGTTGCATTTAGGGTATAGTCAAATGCGACTAAAGCCTCAGTCACACATTCCCGATTAAGACACCCGACACCGTCCAGACAGCGCTACGATACAAATAATAAAAAAATCGGGAATATCGAGACCATGTCGGGACGCTGTTATGAGTTGTGTGGACGCTTTCGGGACGCAGTCCTGAGAATCGGGAATCATCGGGAAACGTTCAGCTTGATCGGCCAAGCAATCCCGACAGTTGTTGTCCCTTAACATTCGGGAGACACAGCCGAATGTGTATAGTCGGGACACTGTCAGGATAGATTCGGCTGTGTCTGGACGGTGTCGGGACGTTGTCTAGACAATATCCGGTGGAACTGGAATCAAATTGCATAAACGATTATATATACATATATCACATCTTGTGTATAGCGTGTGTGTTGTGCGTGTTTATGTGTACATGGACAGAACCTTGACTGGTCCACCATGAATGCTTCCCGATTATGGCTCCAGACAGCGTCCAGACAGCGCTACGATACAAATAATAAAAAGTCGGGAATGCCGGGATGCTGTCGGGACTATGTCGGAACGAATTCGGTAGAATCGGGACTGTCGAGACGCTGTCGCGACGGTGTCGGGACGCTGTAGGAACATATTTGATCTTTTGATCAAAAATTGCATTTCGAGCCCCGAATCTCAGAATATTGTCCCGACTATTGACATATTTGATTCGGGACGTTGTCGGCTCAAGAACGGCAGGAAAAATCGGGAATGTGTGACTGAGGCATAACATGCAGTTAAAATGTGTTGTGCAATTAGGCACACAGTACACGATTTGAGAAATGCTCATACATTATGTCGCCAAATATTAAGATGTATGAATACATCTCTCTACTGTAAACTGTTACCGTAATACATATGTAATTACTATATCTAAAAAAACAACAAGATTCTGTGTTTGATAAACACACATGCCCCAGCTTGGTGCTGAATAGCCCATGTCTTAGTCCAAATTTGGTCAAGGTCAAGGTCAAAGATAGGTTGGGTGATATGGGTGGATTGGGGATGGTCATAAGCAACAACTGTGCAAGTATCCAAGTGTTGTAGCAGGCGGTGTTGGTGCTAGACGAAACGATAAAATCTAGTTAACCAAAAAGCAGCCCATTTGAATTATTCTAAGTGCAAATTAGATTAAGGTCATGGTCAACGTGAGTTTGGGTGACATGGGTGGATTGGGAACGGTCATAAGTAACAACTGTGTAAATATCCAATTGTTGTAGTAAGCGGTGTTGGTGCTTGACGAAACGGTGAAATCTAGTTAACCAAGAAATGGCACTTTTGAATTATACTTAACCTTGTCACGGACGGACGGAAGGACGGACAGGACAATCACTATAAGCCTCTGGCATCAAAATGCCGGGGGCATGAAAACACTTCTGACATATATTAACGATTGTGTGCCATATTACTGAAGTTGCAATTAAAATACAGTTGTAATGTTCTATGACCCATAAAGGGATTGTTAAATAAAGACCCAAGAGGGATTTTTGTTTCATACGTTTATTCTGTATTACTATCTAAAGGCAACTGGTAACAAAGTAGCATGCATGATAATACAACAGAACTCTCATTCGCTGAGCCAAGAGTAGGCGTGGCTTATCAGCCCATCGCTGACCACTACAACAGTCAAAATGCGACTAACATACAGTTCTAAATAATGTGCTGTGCAGTTAGGCATACAGTATACAATTTTCGACAAGTTCATTTATAGCAAAATACAAAGATCCACGAGCACATGTACCTACTGTAATATGCGGCTGTCATTCATATGTCAATTATCAATTAGAAGTAACACTTCTGGCATATATTTGTTTAATAATGCAACCGATTTACATGTATATACTTTTTGATGTTTGTGAAGCAACGGGCCAACCGACTTTCTGCATTGTTTTGTGATTTCTCAATAATTATCTAAAGGGAATGTCTATCTATGAAAACCACATGTAATTGAAACTATGCTGATGAATGAAAAAGACTACACATACCTTTCCGTTTGATTTTGAAAGAAATCACTACTAACAATATCCAATATCGATCAAGTAAACCAAAAACATAAACAACTGTATGCCTTCTCGGCATCGACTTCCAGTATTGATACAGTTGCATTCGTACACTGTGACGACTTGTCAGAACGTATCTTTGTATTCGTATTTTGTTCCAAACCTGTATCCTATTATCAATATTGGCGTCCAAAATAATTTTAGACATCACCGACGCATGGTTTCTTTAATTCTGTGTTATGTTGGTACTAAACAAGAGGGCCACGATGGCCCTAGGTCGCTCACCTGAGTTAGAGGCATCATAATGGCTTATAACAAGATGCCAAATGGCACTAAAGCACTTACCTGAGTATAAAGATCTGGGCCTTGTAGATTCAGGAGAAAATTTGTATAGTCTATATAAACCATGTGACCCACAGGGCGTGGCCACTTTCTTCCCCAGGGGTATAATTTGAACAATGTTTGTAGAGGACCACTATACAATATTACATACGAAATATTAAACCACTGGGCCTTGCGGTTTCAGAGGAAAAGATTTTTAAAGACATTTTGCTATTTAAGTCTATATAAACATTGTGACCCCCGGGGTGTGGCCAGTTTTGAACCCAGGGGCACCATTTGAAAAATCTTTGTAGAGAATCACTATGCAGTGTTACATACCAACTATGAAACCTCTGGGCCTTGAGGTTTCAGAGGAGATTTTTAAAGTCATTTTTCTATTTAAGTCTATATAAACCATGTGGACCCCGGGGTGTGGCCAGTTTTGACCCCAGGGGCATCATTTGAACAATCTTTGTACAGGACCATTATACAATGTTACATACCAAATATGAAACCTTTAGGCCTTGAAATTTCAGAGGAGAAGATTTTAAAGTCATTTTGCTGTTAAAGTTTTGCTATATAAACCATGTGAGCCCCAGGGTATGGCCAGTTTTGACCCCAGGGGCATCATTTCAACAATCTTTGTAGGGAACCAATATTCAATGTCATAGACCAAATATGAAACCTCTAGGCCTTGCAGTTTCAGAGAACAAGATTTTAAAGTCATTTTGCTATTTAAGTCCATATTAACCATGTGAGTCACAAAGTGTGGCAAGTTTTGACCCCAGGGGCATCATTTGAACAATCTTTTTCGAGGACCACTATACAATGTTAAATACCAAATATGAAACCTCTAGGCATTTCGGTTTCAGAGGAGAAGATTTTAAAGTCATTTTGCAATTCAAGTCTATATAAAAAATGTAACCCCTGGGTATGGCCAGTTTTTACCCCAGGGGCATCATTTCAACAATCTTTGTAGAGGACCACTATACAATGCTACATACCAAATATGAAACCTCTAGGCCTTGCGGTTACAGAGGAGAAGATTTTTAAAGTCATTTTGCTAGTCAAGTCTATATAAACCATGTGACCCCCGGGGTGTGGCCAGTTATGACCCCAGGGGCATCATTTGAACAATCTTTGTAGAGGACCACTATACAATGTTACATACCAAATATGAAACCTCTAGGCCTTGCCGTTTCATAGAAGAAGATTTTTAAAGTCATTTTGCTATACAATTCTATATAAACCATGTGACCCCCGGGGCGTGGCCAGTTTTGACCCCAGGGGCATCATTTGAACAATCTTTGTAGAGGACCACTAGAGGATGTCACATATCAAATATGAAAGCTCTAAGCCTTGTAGTTTCAGAGAAGAAGATTTTTAAAATTTTCAGTTTTTAAATCTATTTTTAGCTCTTGTGACCAACATATGCAGCGAACCGAAACGATTTGAACAATTTTGAAAGAGGGTCACCCAATGATCATTCCTGTGAAGTTTGCTGAAAATCTGCCCTGCGGTTTAGGAGGAGATGTTCTTTGAATGAACATGTTGACACACGTCGCACGACGAACGACGGACGACGGACAAAAGGCGACCCTAAAAGCTTACCATGAGCACGTTGTGCTCAGGTGAGCTATTAACAAACTAACACGACACAACACAATCCTATCATGACCTATGTAAGGAAAACGAGGTCAGTCCAGTAAAAACTGGTATGTGTCGTCACTGCACATTTTGCTTACTGATTATGCCACACAAATCGAATAACGTGATCTGAATAGCCATTCAACACTTTCCATCAATTTCGTTTTGTGTCACACGATAACTTTCGCACGTTTATTACTGATCATCATCATCATGATCATCAACAAATGCACTTTGTAAATGTTTCACTTCATAAATTTATAATTAACCGTATTATGTTCGAAAGACATGTTTGTTCATCTGTATGCCATGCACCTATTTTGGCAGTAAATTGCACTTGTTTGATGTGCTTTTCCATTAAAAACGTATTTGACATTCAATGTTATAATTATATATCAGGTACATCTTTAAACATGTAAAATCCGTAGCTGACTAAATTCTAACACACACGCATCGAGAATTATAATTTATAGATTTTTCATTTGTAACCGAAGTGTAATGGTATCTTTTCGAAGTGAATGTCATTAAATAACTCACAAGATCACTGTCATGCTGATCAATTGTCTTCAATTGTGCTAAGAATTGTTGTGTTTTTATTTTTCATCGAAACGAACAAACGGACAGACAGACGAACATGGTTTTAACGAACGAAATATTGTGAAAGATACTTGTATGATTGCGTTGTGAACTAATAAGGCAAGTGATACCTGCCTTGTGTCAATTTCACTGACATATTGTGAGGGAAAAAACATAACATCGCCAGAAATTATTTGCGCCAACGTTTTGGACACCCCTATACTTAATCACGATATATCTCTCTTATGAAATGTATACAACATATGAAATTTGGTGTGTTTGCTAATGGAACATTGAACAAAAAGTTTGTGGATTTAGATTTTTGGGAACAAGAGTATTTATTGAGACAAAACTGTTTAAGTTCGATAGTAGTCATTGATTTGACTTCAATTTCGACATTAAATCATATTTATTGAAAAAGTATAAATGGTTTTTAGACTGTTGGCGGTAGCCAACGGTCTTTTAATATGGTAATTATCGCGGAAAACTACTTCTTTTCTTTTTAGGCTATGAGTCAATAAATCGAAACCTAAAAGGTTCCTTCTTCAAAACAGCAAAAAATCACGAATGTTTTCTTACCCTTTAATTATTTCAGATATTGTATGTCATGTGTATTTAATGTGTATATCATGTGATTTATTACAATTGCAGTTTGTAAAATAGTCAATTTATTAAACAATATTATGTCAAACTAATGACAGCCCCATTTTCGATATTTACTTGTATGTAACCAAAACATTTAACCGGGTGTCCTTCAAAGAGACCACTAAATTAAGTCGCTACATCATGTATTTTCTACTCGTTGCGAAAGTGTTATTTCTTGTTACCGAATCTTATTTTGAATATTTTTATAATAAATTACCGCAATATTATTTTAAAACTGTAGTGTAGGAAATCGAGAGCACGCATCGTATGAAATACTTCTGACGCAGCAGGCTACGAATCACTTATAATCGATGCTGCTAACTACCACGCTTCACCGGTAATTCTGCATGGCTCGTTGCAGATTGACTTGTTAAATTGCATGTATACAATGCCGTTTGCATAAGATAATTAGCTTGAAAAATATTCGTTCGTTACTTACAAATTAATGTTGATTATGATGTCGTATACTATTGAATAAGAAGTCGTCGTATCAAGTTTATTTTCTTTTAGTTTCCTTTGTCGCCAACAAAATATTTCGGTTTTATTTCTTCTACGCTGTCAGCGTTTTGATTACAGGTATGTGTTATCCTGTGCCAACGGTGTATTGCATCTGACACCTTTATATAATATACGAATTTATAAAAGAAAACAATATCATCAACAAATAAAGGTATTTACTAGTATACCAATTGTCTATAGTTAATCGTTTTGCTGACCTCTTGCGATGGTGCTACGATAAATCGTATGGGGCGGGCTAGGTCGGGTAAGTTTTACTGAAGTTAATGTGTGACTTTGACAACATTGCGCGAGCGAAGCGAGCTAAAACAAATTAGCATATGTATCCAGTTTTAAACGTTGTATAAATGCCAATATATTATGTATGGTCCGGCAGCGCCGGGTGCCCCCTCTTGATCCGCTAGTAAACATAACACGTCTAAACATAGGCCTGGTCGTACGCACTCAATGGTCATGCCGATAAAAAGTTAAGGTCATTTATGCGAAGTATTAGAAAGTACGGATTTTGTTTTTGATTTTCTTTTTAACTAGATTACTGTTTTATTGTGAAGGAACCAAAAATGTTTCCTATCGAAAACAGGAACACATTTTAAATGACGAAAATAATCCGTGAGTGACGGAAATGTTTGTTTGTTTATTTCGATTTTTCGCGTTTTAACAGTATTTCAGTCATATCACGGAGGTCAGTTAACCTACTCACACGTGTCCTGGGCACGTTTAGCCGATCTAAGCGGTTCACCAGTAGGCCTACTAAGTGCACATACCTATGCCAGTAACTGACAACTGCCCTACTTGAATCAGAGGTAGGGGGAGATTGACCGTAGAAATAATGTCATGACCAATCACAAGTTATGTGGCCGCGCTGGGGTTCGAACTCACGATCCCCGGATTGACGGTCCAGCACTTTACCATCTGAGCTAGCTGGGCCCGGCAGACGGTAATACGAGGCCACATGGTAACCTTAAAACAAGGCTGATTTTAATGAAAATGATCGTGTTAATAATAACTGGGTCAAGTGGAGTTATGGCCCATGAATTATCTAAAATTGGCCTTTTAGCCGTTTCCGCTCTCTAAGTCCAATAGTTTTCATCCGATCTTCACCAAACTTCATTAAAATGTTTGTAATAATTATATATAGGTCAAGTTCGATCATCAGCCAAGTCGCCCCAGGAATTGTGGAGTTATGGCCCTTGAATTAACTAAAATTAGCCTTTTTAGCCATTCCGCTCTCTAAGTCCAACAGTTTTCATCCGATCTTCACCAAACTTCATGAAAATTTTTGTTATAATAATATCTAGGTCAAGTTCGATAATCAGCCAAATCGCCCCAGGAATTGTGGAGTTATGGCCCATGAATTATCTAAAAGTATCCTTTTTAGCCGTTTCCGCTCTCTGAGTACAACCGTTTTTATCCAATCTTCACCAAACTTCATGAAAATGTTTGTAATAATAATATCTAGGTCAATTTCGATAATTAGCCAAATCGCCCCAGGAATTGTGGAGTTATTGCCTTTGAATTATCTCAAATTGGCCCTTATAGCGGTTTCCGCTCTTTATAAGTCCAACAATGTCCATCCAATCTTCATCAGACTACATAAACATGTTTGTGGGCATAATATCTCGGCTAAATTTAATAATAAGCCAAATCGCCATAGGAATTGTTGTCGTATACTACTGAATACGACGCATTATCAAGTTTGAAGGTAGGAAATTGTACATCATTCAAACAAATGTTTCCTTGTTAGCAAAAATGCACTCATAATGCACATGCTTTTAGTTTCTTTTGTCGCCAACAGTCTTTCTACGCTGTCAGCGTTTTCATTGTAGATGCCATCTACAAAGTGTGCTGAACAGTGTCGATAGTTCTTGATATTCAAAACGAAGCCAGAGCTTACATTTTTCAGTCTTATAATCCACACTTTTTTCACTTTTTCGTCTGCTGGAAATCTGTGTAACATAACATTCTTCCCATCTACTAACTTCCCTCGGTAGTTACTGCAAATACAACAATAACTACGCCTCGCCTGGGTTGATTTACGTCCTAAATACAATGAGTCACCCATTACGCAATTTGCTAACCACCGGAAGTTAGTGTCTACCTCCACGGTGAAGAAGAAAAAAGAGCGGTAATGTTCAGGAGATATAACAACGGTTAATGAACTGGCTAATAAGGAGGCATTAATAAAGTCACGTGTCCATTTACAATCCAGTTCCTTTTTCGGAGGAAATCATTCCGAACGAACATATTCGGATGGTTCATTTCAATCGTTTATACAAGTTATAAGGAAGCAACTTAATCTCCAATTAGGTGCGCGTTAAACACGGTATTTTAAGGTATTCAGTAATATTACAAGATAAATAATATGCAGGTAATTAAATATTCTTAAAAATGAAATGACGTTAATACATAAATGTTCGAAAACTACGAATCAAGTCAGGGTGTATCACGCGCCAATGTCAGTAATGCGTAGAGTATTTTTTTAAAGGGGTTTAACATATATAAATACTGCAAGTACAAGGACACAACACTGTTTAAATGTGAGGGCAATATGAAAATAACTTTCGATCGATACCAAGACGATCGATCCAAAAATCTCGTTAATCGATACCTATCGGGTACTGATACAGAGCCCACGGCTCCTTCTTCAGCTACAATCAGACGGTTCGTCTTCCTTAAGCGTGTGTTCATTTGTCAGATATACATGTATTTGTTTCAATGCACATTCAATATTACATCTTACTGTTTGAGTTTACATGGTGTTAGTGTATTGACATATTTTCTATCTGACACGATATGATCTTTTACCCATACATGTACACACGCTTTTCTACTATAACACGTTTTTCTATCAATACATGTACATCAATAAACGTACATTATCATACGTTTTTCTACTATTACATGTACAAGTTTTTCTATCAATTCACCTACATACGTTGTTCTACCAATACATGTACATGTTGTTCTACCAATGCATGTACACGTTGTTCTTCCAATACATGTACACGTTGTTCTACCAATGCATGTACACGTTGTTCTACCAATACATGTACACTTTGTTCTACCAATACATGTACACGTTTTTCTACCAATACATGTACACATTGTTCTACCTATGCATGTACACGTTGTTCTACCAATACATGCACACGTTGTACTAAATACTGTAGCGGGGGAGATATCGACGAAGGCTGACCTGGACTACGAGGAGCTGTCTCGCCAGGGTCTGCTCACCACCACCGTCACGGTGCGAGCGTTCGACGGCCGGGAGTACTCCAGCAACAGGACGCTTCAAATCAGCGTCACCGACGTCAACGAGTCGCCGCAGTTCAACCAGCAGCGTTACGCACTGGACACAGTAGAAGGCGCGGTACGTAGCGCCGATGTACAAAACAATGAAAATGGGGTAGTTGCAAATGGCTTTCATTAGAAAAGTTAGTGCAGAATTTTGAAATTTATCTAGCTGGTGTGTTGATTCAGGGTCGTAAAGTTGCTGTTATGTTACAATGTCACATCGCCGAGTGTCTGATATCACAGGACTCGACTACGTACAACAGAGTCGTTATCTGACGGCTTAACATATGCCGATTGTATTTGGCAGAATAGATGTAGTCACAAATAGGGTAAACTTTTGACTATTAATTGCTGACTTGATATGGGTTGGTCATACAATATAAAGAACATGCACTGTACTTATACGCAAACTCTTCTCCGCTCAGACCAGCCCGCTGAACCTGGACTGCCCGCTTTTTGACGTCACAGACCCGGACAATTACGACACCCGTCGCTATGACATCGCCTGTGGCGGCACAGCGGTGTTCCACATCCCTGGCACAACCCAGCTCTCGTGCGACGCCTTCATCCAACAGACAGCGGAATATGATCTGGATAATCCGGGTAGGGCGCTGGATTACAATTCTCAATAATTAGAGCATTATTATCGTTAATATGCGTCTAAATTTGTCGGCAAATGTTATTCTGTAACATTTCCTCTATAAAGATTAAAGAACCACACTTCAATAATCAATAATCTACTTACATCTGCTTTATGTATGTACATGTATTTGACTTGTTCATCATCGACGTCACAACACATGACAAAATACATAGAAGTTCTAAAAAAGAGTTCGCATTCTGAGAAAAAAGCATAATATTTTTTTCGGACGTTAAAATTTAAACACGACAAAGGCCAAAAGTAATATCATTATGACTTTTTTCTAGCTAAACTGAGCACAACGTGCTCGTTGTGAGCTGTTATGATCGCCTCTTGTCCGTCGTGCGTCGACCGTCAACATTTTCATTCAATCAACCTTCCTAAACCGCTTGGCAGATTTTTACAAAACTTCACAGGAATGATCTTTGGGTTACCCTGTTTCAAAGTTGTTCAAATCGTTTCGGTCGGCTGCATAAGCAGTACTAAAAATAGATTTAAAAGTGAAAACTTTAACAATTTTCTCCTCTGAAACCACAAGGCTCAGACCTTTCATATTTGATATGTGACATCGTCGAGTGGTCGACCGCAAAGACTGTACAAATTATTTCCCTGGGGTCAAAACTGGCCACGCCCCAGGGGTTACGTTGTTTATAGATACTTAAATAGCAATAAGACTTCTCCTTTGAAACCGCAAGGCCCGAGGTTTCGTATTAGGTATGCAACATTCTATAATGGTCCTCTGCAAAGATTGTTCAAATATGCCTCTGAGGTAAAAACGGGCCAGGCTCCGGGGGTCACATGATTTATATAGACTTTAATAGCAAAAATGACTTAAAAAATATTCTCCTCTGAAAACCGCTAGACCCAGAGGTTTTGTATTTGCTATGTACCATTGTATAGTGGTCCTGTACAAAGATTGTTGAAATTATGCCCCTTGGGTCAAAACTGTCCATCCCCGGGGGACACCTGGTTTATACAGACTTAAATAGCAAAATGATTTTTAAAATCTTCTCCTCTGAAACTCTGAGGTCCAGAGGTTTCGTATTTGGTATGTAATATTGTATAATGATCAACGATTAAGATTGTTCAAATTATGCCCCAGGGATCAAACTTTGCCACGCCCTGGGGGTCAAATGGTTTCTATAGACTTATATGGCATGTGAACTTAAAACAATCTTCTCCTCTGCAACCGTATTGCACATAGGTTTCATATATTGCGTGAAACATTGTATAGTGGTCCTCTTCAAAGATTGTCCAAATAATGCTCCTGCGGTTTAAAAAAGCCACGCCCCGGGGGCACATATATATATAGTTTCTATAGCCTTATGTAGAAAGTGGCTTTAAAAATCTTCTTCTCTGAAACCGCAAGGTCCAGAGGTTTCATATTGGGCATGAAATATTGTATAGTGGCCCTCTACAAATGTTGTTTAAATTATGTCCCTGGGGGCAAAATTGGCTAGGCTCCGGAGGTCACATTGTTTCTATAGACATATCTGGCAAGTAGACTTTACAAATCTTTCCTCTGAAACCGCAAGGCGCAGAGGTTTCTTATTAGGTCAACATTGTAAAGTAGTCCTCTTCAAAGGTTGCTCAAATTATGCACCTGGGGTAGAAAGTGGCCACGCCCTGGATGTCACATGGTTTATGTAGACTTTTCATTCCTGAAGCTGCAAGGCCCAGATCTTTATATTCTGGTAAGTGGTTTAGGGCCATTTGGCCCTTTTGTTATAAACCATTATGATATATTAAACTCAGGAGAGCGACCTAGGGCAATCTTGGCCCTTTGTTATATTGCTCCCTTGATACCCCCTTCGTAGTAACAATCACTTTAATGAGCAGAAATTACACGGCATTATGCTAAAAACAGTTAATGATTTGTTTCTCTGGCAGCGCCGCAACGTATTTTTATGGCCCGCCACCAATTTGATTTAATGGCAAAAAAAAATGTATTGACTATTTGTTGACGATCGCGTCCGGGTTTTGAAAGGAGCAGTCCAGAAATATGTTAATACAAATTAAACTTTGCAGCAAGTGTTTCTAATGGACATGTTACCGAACAAAATACAAAAACTACGCAATGAAATCTGTGAATTATTAACACTTTGGTAACTTTTTATCGTCTATTTTCTGTATGCGATAACTGGTGATGACTCTGGAGTAAACCAGCATGTACGTTATTATCCGTTCGTACCAAGCGATTTTGAACAATGCCTTTCGTAAATAAGAAACATATTTCGGACGAATAAACACCATAAACGTTTATAAGAACTAAAATTACGATGCATTCATCTCGATCCCATGGACAGCGGCTTATTAAACGAATCCGCATTTTAACATTGCGGAAGAAGAGTAACCCGGTAGAAATTTCGATATTTCCTGTAACTTTCTTCCTGTCTGATTTAATTACATAAATCGGATATACACAAATTATGAAATACTGTGTAAATTTTGAAAAAGAAAAGTCATATTCGATTGGGAACCTTTATTAATATCGCATATTTGTTGATTTCAACTTTTGTTTCGTAGATGCTTTTGCTTAAGTAATAACATTCCATATGTTTGGAAGAAAATCTGTGTCAATATAAGTCCTATGGAAACAAACGAAAATGCCAGCTGCATTGACAAGTGTTGATTTTTTGGAAAAAGTGCCTGGGAAACAATGCATTATTTTTTTAGCCTCAGTTAGATTGTCACATTTTACATCAATGACTCACACATTCAAGGGGTGAACGTAAATGCTGTAGCTGTAAATTTAAGTGAGAATGCAGTGTCTGTTCAATAAATATGGCCGTCTTTTGTTTACATATTTTTTTAATTTGTGACATTTTCATTCAGTGTTTAAAGGGACTATGTAATCGAAAAGGAACTCAAAGGGAAATTTCTTAAAAACAATCTTAAATTAAGATATTAATACTGGCATATAATAACGGTTAAAACAGGGTATATATGATGGGAAAAGAGTGTACGCATTCTGAGATAAACATCAATGTATAATATGGGTTGTGTTTGTTTGGCCCTTTTATTGTTTACATTTTAACGTCAGAGTTGTCAGCATTTTGCTTAACCGTAATTTACAAACGACACCTTAAGCCCCGGTCACACTGTCACGATTTTGGCTGCGATAGACCACGACTGATCGTGGACGTGTTAATCGTGAGTAGTCGGGATGAATAGTGGCTCGATTGTAACTTCCTACGTATACCTACGGTTGTTGTAGGACGACACTACGAATATCAACGACACGTGTAGGTTACCGCAGCCGATTCACCACGGTTTCACCAAGATATGGTACTACCTGCTACGGTTGTAATACGCTAGCGTCAGGTATACGCAACGGTACCAGACGACTGTTTACGTTTCTCTTAAGATTGTTATAGGATTAAAGAAGATTCATCACGATAAACCTACGAGCAGCAAATAATTCTTACGCTTCACAACGCTTCAAGGCGATTTGGACATCATGATGCATAATCGTGGCACCAACGTAAGCAAACGTAGTGAGTGCGTAGTAACCGTTGTCGTCGTCCATCGTGAATATTCGTGAGTGATCTTGATAAAGATACTACTGGAATCGTAACTGAACCGTAGGTCAAGCGTAGAAATCCGTACCATATACGTAGCAAAACGCACCATAACGTAGTACAGTCCTGTAGTATATATGTCATAAAATCAATCACGATTAAACACGAAAGACCGTCTACGATGGCTGTAAGAATAAGCCAGATTGAGATACGATGGCACTAGGATTGTCCTACGCTTTTGAAAAATCGTGGCGGCGCTACGATAAGCCACGAATGTTTTGAACATGTTAAAAACTCGATCGATAAAGATCACCCAAGAATCTTCAAGATTCACACAGATGCTATTACGTATGTGTTCACGATTTACCACGCATCACCAAGATTGTGTAAATGGTGGGCAATCGTAGTCAAAATCGTGACAGGGTGACCGGGGCTTTACCAAGCACGATAGCGCAGTTGGTTTATGCGCTGTCTATTGTCATTTCTTAGTATGGCTCTTAACTCGTGAGTTCGATACCCGCTCGGGGTTTTATTTGTTTCAGGTTTTTTGCTAATTAGTTTTTATCAAATATCTTATTGTGTATTATATAATTTTATTTATTTAATGCGCATGTTTTAGTAAAGCGCATTTCTATCAAATACATGTAATATAATTTATAGTGCAATAGGAAGCCAATTTTTCGTTGACATAGTCCCTTTAATTTTAACCGCTTATGTAAACAATTATGTAAATTTTAATCCCCAAAAGTATGCAACAGTTATTGGTATACATTAAACCATTGTTGTAAGTTTGCATTCCCTAAATTTAGAAAAATTGCCCAATTCTATTGGCATTCCATTTTCCCGCTGTATAATTATCGCAAGAAATCTAGATCAAAAGTGATCTTAGACAGCTACCCCGAAAAAGACGTCAACAAAAGACGGCCATGTTTATTGCACAGACAATGCGTTCTAAATTAAAATTTACACGTGGATCATTTACGTTCACCCCCTTGACATTATGCTATTTCGAAATATCTGTACATAAGTGTATGGTGTAGACCAATATAGTCGCATTTTACCATTCAACGTTTTCTAACATAGTGATGTAGGCGTATTACTAAAATGTTCACGATAATCAATATATTATTTCCAACAGGAAACATTATTATTTCAACTGAAATTCTTTACAAACAGTTGTTTCTGACAGGTGCAGCATCCAGAGTGGTGACATGTACAATCACAGTGTACGACAAGGGAGACCTAACTGACACCACAACTGTAAGCATTTTCTAGATTCTTTACTTATCGAATGAACTGAAAAACAGATAGAGGCAGGCAATGATAGAGTGACTTAGAAGCCGACGTACGGAGAGACAGGCAATGAGGAAGTGAGAGTGAGGATGAAACGGAGGTACGGAGAGGCATGAAAGGAGGGAGTCAGGTAGAGGCTGACGTACAAACAGATGGGCAAGACAGGCATAAAACTGACATATGGAGAGAAAGAAAATGAGACAGTGAGGTAAAAGCTGACATACGGAGAGACAGGCAATGTGGGAGTGAGGTAGAGGCTGACATACGGAGAGACAGGCAATGAGGGATTGAGGTGGAAGCGGACATACGGAGAGAAGGGCAAGGAGACAGTGAGGTAAAGGCTCCCATACGGAAAGACAGGCAATGAGGGAGTGAGGTAGAGGCTGACATACGGAGGGACAGGCAATGAGGGATTGAGGTAGAAGCGGACATACGGAGGGACAGGCAATGTGGGAGTGAGGTAGAGGCTGACATACGGATAGACAGGCAATGAGGGATTGAGGTAGAATGGGACATACGGAGAGACAGGCAATGAGACAGTGAAGTCGAGACTGACATACGGAGGGACAGGCAATAAGGGAATAAGTTGGAGGCTGACATACGGAGATACAAACAATGAGACAGTGAGGTAGAGTCTGACATACGGAGTGACAGGCAGTGAGGGAGTGATTTAGATACAGGACATAGGGAGAGACAGGCAATGAGACAGTGATGTAGACGGAGGCAATGACACAGTGAGCTAGAGGCCAACATACGGAGTGACGGGCAATGAAGGAGTGAGGTAGATGGGGGACATAGGGAGAGACAGGCAACTTGACAGTGATGTAGACGGAGGGACAGGCAATGCGACGGTGAGGTAGAGGCTGACATACGGAAAGACAGTCAATGAGTGAGTGAGGTAGAAGCGGGCACACGGAGAGACAGGCAATGAGACAGTGAGGTAGAGGCTGACATACGGAGAGGCAGGCAATTAGACAGTGAGGTAGTGGCTGACATACGCTGAGACAGGCATGGAGTGAGTGAGGTAGAGGCTGACGTACGGAGAGCCAGGTAAGGAGGTAGTGAGTTAGAAGCGGACATGCATGGGAGGAGGGAGTCAGGTAGAGGCTAAAGTACTGAGATACAGGCAAGTAGGGAATTAGGTAGGTGCTGACGTACGGAGAGACAGGCAAGGAGGGAGTGAGGAAGAGGATGACGTACGGAGGGACAGGCAGAGAAACTGATAAGGAATATGTCCGAATTCGGTATTACTCCATCATATTTTGAATAATTTAGTATTGAAAAATTTATTTGAGTACTTGAAATTATGTTACCCCATTACAATAAAAAATGAGTATTAGACGAAGATGATCTCCAAATGTAGTAAAACAACCACAAAACGCAAATGGTGTGTTTCTTTTTTTTACACAAACATAGCCATTTTTTGTTTCACATTACTAAATCTACATTATTTTTCTCAACACATATGTAACTAAACTCGGGATAAATTCTCAAAATAATTTGAACTTCGTTTGGTAAATAATGCAGTTTTCAAGGCAATGTCTGTTAGTAGACCCGATTTTGACACAGTATAAAACATTGCCACAAAACATTTGCATTGATAATTCTTATCAATTTTGCCTCTGTGGCATTTCAGCTTGTTGCGCTTTTATTAACAGCGGTCTAAATGAGAGGTGTGTGAAGTTGGCTGTTAAATGTTAGATATTCACCAGCTGTTCAAACTAGAATGCATAGCTATGCATCAGATGTTCGTCAGATGTTCAAAGGCAAAAGAATAGCTATACACCAGGTGTTCGCTAAGTATTCAAATCAGAATGTATAGCTATGCACCAGGTGTTCGTCAGATGTTCAAAGGCAAAAGAATAGCTAGGCACCAGGTGTTTACTAGGTATTCTTATGATAATGTATAGATATGCACCAGGTGTTCTTCAGATGTTCAAAATCAAAAGTATAGCTGTGCACCAGGTGTTCGTCAGATGTTCAAAGGCAAATTAATAGCTATGCATCAGGTGTTCGTCAGTTGTTCAAATGCAAATGTATAGCTATATACCAGGCGTTTACTACGTATTCTTATCAGAATGTATAGCTATGCACCAGGTGTTCGTCAGATGTTCAAAGGCAAAAGTATAGCTATGCACCAGGTGTTCGTCGGATGTTCAAAGGCAAAAGTATAGCTATATACCAGGTGTTCACTAGGAATTCAGAATGTATAGCTGTGCACCAGGTGTTAGCCAGATGTTCAAAGGCAAATGTATAGCTATACACCAGGAGTTTACTAGGTATTCTTATCAGAATGTCTAGCTATGCACCAGGTGTTCGTCAGATGTTCAAAGGCAAAAGTATAGCAATGCACCAGGTGTTCGTCAGATTTTCAAAGGCAAATGAATAGCTATGCAACAGGTGTTCGTCAGATGTTCAAAGGCATATGTATAGCTATACACCAGGTGTTTACTAGGTATTCTTATCAGAATGTATAGCTATGCACCAGGTGTTCGTCAGATACTCAAAGGCCAATGAATAGCTATACACCAGGTGTTTACTAGGTATTCTTATCAGAATGTCTAGCTATGCACCAGGTGTTCGTCAGATGTTAAAAGGCAAAAGTATAGCTATGCACCAGGTGTTCGTCAGATGTTCATAGCTGTGCACCAGGTGTCCGCCAGATGTTCAAAATCAAATGTATAGCTATACACCAGGTGTTTACTAGGTATTCTTATCAGAATGTCTAGCTGTGCACCAGGTGTTCGTCAGGTGTTCAAAGGCAAAAGTATAGCTATGCACCAGGTGTTAGTCAGATGTTCAAAGGCAGAAGTATAGCTACATACCAGGTGTTCACTAGGTATTCAAATCAGACTGTATAGCTGTGCACCAGGTGTTCGCCAGATGATCAAAGGCAAATGTATAGATATACACCAGGTGTTTACTAGGTATTCACATCAGAATGTACAGCTATGCATCAGGTGTTCGTCAGGTGTTCAAAGGCAAATGAATAGCTATGCATCAGGTGTTCGTCAGATGTTCAAAGGCAAAAGAATAGCTATAAACCAGGTGTTCGCTAAGTATTCAAATCAGAATGTATAGCTATGCACCAGGTGTTCGTCAGATGTTCAAAGGCAAAAGTATAGCTCTGCACCAGGTGTTTACTAGGTATTCTTATGAGAATGTATAGATATGCACCAGGTGTTCGTCAGATGTTCCAAATCAAAATTATAGCTGTGCACCAGGTGTTCGTCAGATGTTCAGAGGCAAATTAATAACTATGCATCAGGTGTTCGTCAGTTGTTCAAATGCAAATGTATAGCTATATACCAGGTGTTTACTACGTATTCTTATCAGAATGTATAGCTATGCACCAGGTGTTCGTCAGATGTTCAAAGGCAAAAGTATAGCTATGCACCAGGTGTTCGTCTGATGTTCAAAGGCAAAAGTATAGCTATATACCAGGTGTTCACTAGGAATTCAGAATGTATAGCTGTGCACCAGGTGTTAGCCAGATGTTCAAAGGCAAATGTATAGCTATACACCAGGTGTTTACTAGGTATTCTTATCAGAATGTCTAGCTATGCACCAGGTGTTCGTCAGATGTTCAAAGGCAAAAGTATAGCAATGCACCAGGTGTTCGTCAGATGTTCAAAGGCAAATGAATAGCTATGCAACAGGTGTTCGTCAGATGTTCAAAGGCATATGTATAGCTATACACCAGGTGTTTACTAGGTATTCTTATCAGAATGTATAGCTATGCACCAGGTGTTCGTCAGATACTCAAAGGCCAATGAATAGCTATACACCAGGTGTTTACTAGGTATTTTTATCAGAATGTCTAGCTATGCACCAGGTGTTCGTCAGATGTTCATAGCTGTGCACCAGGTGTCCGCCAGATGTTCAAAATCAAATGTATAGCTATACACCAGGTGTTTACTAGGTATTCTTATCAGAATGTCTAGCTATACACCAGGTGTTCGTCAGGTGTTCAAAGGCAAAAGTATAGCTATGCACCAGGTGTTAGTCAGATGTTCAAAGGCAGAAGTATAGCTACATACCAGGTGTTCACTAGGTATTCAAATCAGACTGTATAGCTGTGCCCCAGGTGTTCGCCAGATGATCAAAGGCAAATGTATAGATATACACCAGGTGTTTACTAGGTATTCACATCAGAATGTACAGCTATGCATCAGGTGTTCGTCAGGTGTTCAAAGGCAAATGAATAGCTATGCATCAGGTGTTCGTCAGATGTTCAAAGGCAAAAGAATAGCTATACACCAGGTGTTCGCTAAGTATTCAAATCAGAATGTATAGCTATGCACCAGGTGTTCGTCAGATGTTCAAAGGCAAAAGTATAGCTCTGCACCAGGTGTTTACTAGGTATTCTTATGAGAATGTATAGATATGCACCAGGTGTTCGTCAGATGTTCCAAATCAAAATTATAGCTGTGCACCAGGTGTTCGTCAGATGTTCAAAGGCAAATTAATAGCTATGCATCAGGTGTTCGTCAGTTGTTCAAATGCAAATGTATAGCTATATACCAGGCGTTTACTACGTATTCTTATCAGAATGTAGAGCTATGCACCAGGTGTTCGTCAGATGTTCAAAGGCAAAAGTATAGCTATGCACCAGGTGTTCGTCGGATGTTCAAAGGCAAAAGTATAGCTATATACCAGGTGTTCACTAGGAATTCAGAATGTATAGCTGTGCACCAGGTGTTCGCCAGATGTTCAAAGGCAAATTTATAGCTATACACCAGGTGTTTACTAGGTATTCTTATCAGAATGTCTAGCTATGCACCAGGTGTTCGTCAGATGTTCAAAGGCAAAAGTATAGCTATGCACCAGGTGTTCGTCAGATGTTCAAAGGCAAATGAATAGCTATACAACAGGTGTTCGTCAGATGTTCAAAGGCATATGTATAGCTATACACCAGGTGTTTACTAGGTATTCTTATCAGAATGTATAGCTATGCACCAGGTGTTCGTCAGATATTCAAAGGCCAATGAATAGCTGTACACCAGGTGTTTACTAGGTATTCTTATCAGAATGTCTAGCTATGCACCAGGTGTTCGTCAGATGTTCAAAGGCAAAAGTATAGCTATGCACCAGATGTTCGTCAGATGTTCAAAGGCAAAAGTATAGCTATGCACCAGGTGTTCGTCAGATGTTCACAGGCAGAAGTATAGCTATATACCAGGTGTTCACTAGGTATTCAAATCACAATGTATAGCTGTGCACCAGGTGTCCGCCAGATGTTCAAAATATACACCATGTGTTTACTAGGTATTCTTATCAGAATGTCAAGCTATGCACCAGGTGTTCGTCAGGTGTTCAAAGGCAAAAGTACAGCTATGCACCAGGTTTTAGTCAGATGTTCAAAGGCAGAAATATAGCTACATACCAGGTGTTCACTAGGTATTCAAATCAGACTGTATAGCTGTACACCAGGTGTTCGCCAGATGATCAAAGGCAAATGTATAGATATACACCAGGTGTTTACTAGGTATTCACATCAGAATGTACAGCTATGCATCAGGTGTTCGTCAGGTGTTCAAAGGCAAGTGAATAGCTATGCATCAGGTGTTCGTCAGATGTTCAAAGGCAAAAGAATAGCTATACACCAGGTGTTCGCTAAGTATTCAAATCAGAATGTATAGCTTTGCACCAGGTGTTCGGCAGTTGTTCAAAGGCAAAAGTATAGCTATGCACCAGGTGTTTTCTAGGTATTCTTATGAGAATGTATAGATATGCACCAGGTGTTCGTCAGATGTTCAAAATCAAAAGTATATCTGTGCACCAGGTGTTCGTCAGATGTTCAAAGGCAAATTAATAGCTATGCATCAGGTGTTCGTCAGTTGTTCAAATGCAAATGTATAGCAATATACCAGGCGTTTACTACGTATTCTTATCAGAATGTATAGCTATGCACCAGGTGTTCGTCAGATGTTCAAAGGCAAAAGTATTGCAATGCACCAGGTGTTCGTCGGATGTTCAAAGGTAAAAGTATAGCTATATACCAGGTGTTCACTAGGAATTCAGAATGTATAGCTGTGCACCAGGTGTTAGCCAGATGTTCAAAGGCAAATATATAGCTATACACCAGGTGTTTACTAGGTATTCTTATCAGAATGTCTAGCTATGCACCATGTGTTCGTCAGATGTTCAAAGGCAAAAGTATAGCTATGCACCAGGTGTTCGTCAGATGTTCAAAGGCAAATGAATAGCTATGCAACAGATGTTCGTCAGATGTTCAAAGGCATATGTATAGCTATACACCAGGTGTTTACTAGGTATTCTTATCATAATGTCTAGCTATGCACCAGGTGTTCGTCAGATGTTCAAAGGCAAAAGTATAGCTATGCACCAGGTGTTTGTCAGATGTTCAAAGGCAAAAGTATAGCAATGCACCAGGTGTTCGTCAGATGTTCACAGGCAGAAGTATAGCTATATACCAGGTGTTCACTAGGTATTCAAATCACAATGTATAGCTGTGCACCAGGTGTTCGCCAGATGTTCAAAATTAAATGTATAGCTCTACACCAGGTGTTTACTAGGTATTCTTATCAGAATGTCTAGCTATGCACCAGGTGTTCGTCAGGTGTTCAAGGGCGAAAGTATAGCTATGCACCAGGTGTTAGTCAGATGTTCAAAGGCAGAAGTATAGCTACATACCAGGTGTTCACTAGGTATTCAAATCAGACTGTATAGCTGTGCACCAGGTGTTCGCCAGATGATCAAAGGCAAATGTATACATATACACCAGGTGTTTACTAGGTATTCACATCAGAATGTACAGCTATGCATCAGGTGTTCGTCAAGTGTTCAAAGGCAAATGAATAGCTATGCATCAGGTGTTCGTCAGATGTTCAAAGGCAAAAGAATAGCTATACACCAGGTGTTCGCTAAGTATTCAAATCAGAATGTATAGCTATGCACCAGGTGTTCGTCAGATGTTCAAAGGCAAAAGTATAGCTATGCACCAGGTGTTTACTAGGTATTCTTATGAGAATGTATAGATATGCACCAGGTGTTCGTCAGATTTTCAAAATCATAAGTATAGCTGTGCACCAGGTGTTCGTCAGATGTTCAAAGGCAAATTAATAGCTATGCATCAGGTGTTCGTCAGTTGTTCAAATGCAAATGTATAGCTATATACCAGGCGTTTACTACGTATTCTTATCAGAATGTATAGCTATGCACCAGGTGTTCGTCAGATGTTCAAAGGCAAAAGTATAGCAATGCACCAGGTGTTCGTCGGATGTTCAAAGGCAAAAGTATAGCTATATACCAGGTGTTCACTAGGAATTCAGAATGTATAGCTGTGCACCAGGTGTTAGCCAGATGTTCAAAGGCAAATGTATAGCTATGCACCAGGTGTTCGTCAGATGTTCAAAGGCAAATGAATAGCTATGCAACAGGTGTTCGTCAGATGTTCAAAGGCATATGTATAGCTGTACACCAGGTGTTTACTAGGTATTCTTATCAGAATGTATAGCTATGCACCAGGTGTTCGTCAGATATTCAAAGGCCAATGAATAGCTATACACCAGGTGTTTACTAGGTATTCTTATCAGAATGTCTAGCTATGCACCAGGTGTTCGTCAGATGTTCAAAGGCAAAAGTATAGCTATGCACCAGGTGTTCGTCAGATGTTCAAAGGCAAAAGTATAGCTATGCACCAGGTGTTCGTCAGATGTTCACAGGCAGAAGTATAGCTATATACCAGGTGTTCACTAGGTATTCAAATCACAATGTATAGCTGTGCACCAGGTGTTCGCCAGATGTTCAAAATCAAATGTATAGCTATACACCAGGTGTTTACTAGGTATTCTTATCAGAATGTCTAGCTATGCACCAGGTGTTCGTCAGGTGTTCAAAGGCAAAAGTATAGGTATGCCCCAGGTGTTAGTCAGATGTTCAAAGGCAGAAGTATAGCTACATACCAGGTGTTCACTAGGTATTCAAATCAGACTGTATAGCTGTGCACCAGGTGTTCGCCAGATGATCAAAGGCAAATGTATAGATATACACCAGGTGCTTACTAGGTATTCACATCAGAATGTACAGCTATGGATCAGGTGTTCGTCAGGTGTTCAAAGGCAAATGAATAGCTATGCATCAGGTGTTCGTCAGATGTTCATAGGCAAAATGTATAGCTATACACTAGGTGTTTACTAGGTATTCTTATCACAATGTATAGCTATGCACCAGATGTTCGTCAGATGTTCAAAGGCAAAAGTATAGCTATACACCAGGTGTTCGTCAGATGTTTAAAGGCAAATGAACACCTGGTGCATAGCTAATCATTCTGATAAGAATACCAAGTAAACACCTGGTGTATATCTATACATTTGCCTTTGAACATCTGACGAACAACTGGTGCATAGCTATACATTCTGATTTTAATACCTAGTGAACACCTGGTATATAGCTATACTTTTGCCTTTGAACATCTGACAAACACCTGGTGCATAGCTATACATTCTGATGTGAATACCTATTGAACACCTGGTGTATATCTATACATTTGCCTTTGAACATCTGGCGAACACCTGGTGCACAGCTATACATTCTGATTTGAATACCTAGTGAACACCTGGTGTATAGCTATACTTCTGCCTTTGAACATCTGACGAACACCTGGTGCATAGCTATACTTTTGCCTTTGAACATCTGACGAACACCTGTTGCATAGCTATACATTCTGATAAGAATACCTAGTAAACACCTGGCGTATATCTATACGTTTTTCCTTTGAACATCTGACGAACACCTGATGCATAGCTATTAATTTGCCTTTGAACATCTGACGAACACCTGGTGCATAGCTATACATTCTGATGTGAATACCTAGTAAACACCTGGTGTATATCTATACATTTGCCTTTGAACATCTGGCGAACACCTGGTGCACAGCTATACATTCTGATTTGAATACCTAGTGAACACCTGGTATATAGCTATACTTCTGCCTTTGAACATCTGACGAACACCTGGTGCATAGCTATACTTTTGCCTTTGAACATCTGACGAACACCTGGTGCATAGCTAGACATTCTGATAAGAATACCTAGTAAACACCTGGTGTATAGCTATACATTTGCCTTTGAACATCTGGCGAACACCTGGTGCACAGCTATACATTCTAATTTGAATACCTAGTGAACACCTGGTATATAGCTATACTTTTGCCTTAGAACATCTGACGAACACCTGGTGCATAGGTATACATTCTGATTTGAATACTTAGCGAACACCTGGTGTATAGCTATTCTTTTGCCTTTGAACATCTGACGAACACCTGATGCATAGCTATGCATTCTAGTTTGAACAGCTGGTGAATATCTAACATCTAACAGCCAACTTCACAAACCTCTAAATGAGTTCAGAAACAATCCATTATGCGATCACCCTGATATGTTCGATGTAACCTTAATTCGGCGATGTTTTGATGTTATTTAGAAGATCTATTGTCAATGTAATAAAATTGAACACTGAACATTGTTTCTCGACTATTTTTAACTAAAAATCTCACATACTTTCACATATTAATATATGATTATATCGTCGAATTTAGGGTACATGGAAATCAAGTTGCACCCGGATAATTCTGGGTCAAAGGCAAAAGTAATCTCGCCAATAATGTTATAAAAAATACGCTCGACAATAGAAATCGACGATGACGATGAGTGCGAGACAAAAAAGTCGATAACCCTTGTTTTTGTACAATTTCAGTTCATTTTGCTTGCCCCAGTGTGCGACAATTGTCCCGGAATAATCACATTGAGCATTCCGAAATCATTGAACAGAAGCCAAGAAAACGAAAGTTGCATAAAGACGTCGTAAAACACTCACCGTTACGAAGATACTTGATAAATCACATTGGATAGTTGTGGTTTACGTTGAAAACAACATCCAATCAAAATGATTCGTATTATACGGGTGTCTGTCATTTGGTAACATATCCATGGTTACCAAATACAGAAAAATAATATATATTTTTTATGATCGTGTGTTTCAAAAAATCACTTGACATTTTCATAACAATGGGTTAACAAGTGTGTTTAAAAAAACTGACCTGACAAATCTTTGGGATAACTTCCTTCAAGAATCTTCTTGAAGCTGTGACTCTTGGTAAACTGTCACTGTTTTTGGATAAGAAAGTGTCTTTTAGAACAGTCCGCCATTACATAACTTTCAGATGATTTTTACAGCGGTGGATCTCGTCAAAATTCCTCATTGGAACACCCAAGTTTACACAATGAAAAGTATTTGTAATTATCCAACGGAACACCAAACTCGATCACCCGATGTCTCGCTCTCTACCCATCTCGACTGACACCTTTTCCAAGTTTTACATGTGAATTAATGTTATTACACAGCGATGGGCATGTATCTCACGCAGATATGTTTTTATATACGAACAATTATTTTCAATAATAATACTCCTTGGACGTTTATTTATAAGTATTTTAACTTTAGTGTAATGAAACACACCAGACCTATCGCGAAAACGTCATGATTGAATGTAAACAGAAATTCCAAATAATGACGTCATTTGAAGGTATTCCCCATGCCAGTAAGCCTTGTTTTTGTTCCAAATACTTTTTTTTCATCTTTAAACACCAATAAATATTTATTTTACAAATGTAATTGAAAATAACTCAAAATTAAAAAAGTAATGTTTATTTTGCGAAAATTATCTGTTTCGGGTCACATCAATTAGATTTACGGTTTGTGGCGAACAGGCCGAAGTTAACAGATATTTCGCGAGTATTTCCGAAGTTATTAGGACGTTTCAACCTTAATTGAGTTTTGTTACTCATCTAAGATATAATTAATTGCGTAAAAGGCTTTCAGAATTGCGTATTTACGCAAACACGCGCCTTATCTGTTGCTCTGTACAGGCATGGATGGAGGTCGGTAGAGGCTGGCGTTTCGAGAGACAGGCAAGGAAGGGAGTAAGGTAGAGGCTGTCGTACGGAGAGGCAGAGAAGGAGGAAGTGAGCTAGACGGTGACATACGGAGTGACATGACAGGAGGGAGAGAAGTAGACGCGGACGTTCGCAAAAAAGGCAAGGAGGAATTCCGGTAGAGGCGGACGTACGGAGAGCCATGCAAGGAGGGATTGAGGTAGAAGTGGACGTAGGGAGAGACAGGCAAGGAGGAACTAATGTAGAAGCGGACGTACGGAAAGACGGGCACGTTAGGAGTGAGGATAAAACTGACGTACGGAGAGACATGGCATGGAGGGAGTAAGGTAGAGGCCAAAGTACGGAGGGATAGGCAAGGAGGGACTGAGATAAAGGCGGACGTTTGACGAGGCAGGAAGTGGGGATGACGTACGGATTGCCAAAGAAAGGAGGGACTGATGTTAAGGATGACGTACAGAGAGGCAGGAAAGGATGGAATAAGGTAGAGACTGACGAACGGAGAGAAAGATAAGGAGTGAGTGAGGTAGAGGCAGACGTACGGTGAGAAAGGCAAGGAGTGAGTGAGGTAGAGACGGATGAACGGAGAGAAAAGCAAGGAGTGAGTGAGGTAGAGGCGGACGTACGGAGATGCATACAAGGACTGAGTGAGGTAGAGGCGGACGTACGGAGATACATACAAGGAGTGAGTGAGGTAGAGGCGGACGTACTGAGATACATACAAGGAGTGAGTGAGGTAGAGGCGGACGTACGGAGATACATACAAGGAGTGAATGAGGTAGAGGCGGACGTAAGGAGATACATACAAGGAGTGAGTGAGGTAGAGGCGGACGTACGGAGATAAATACAAGGAGTGAGTGAGGTAGAGGCGGACGTACGCAGATACATACAAGGAGTGAGTGAGGTAGAGGCGGACGTACGGAGATACATACAAGGAGTGAGTGAGGTAGAGGCGGACGTACGGAGATACATACAAGGAGTGAGTAAGGTAGAGGCGGACGTACGGAGATACATACAAGGAGTGAGACAGGTAGATGCGGGAAGAATTGAGCCTAAGAAACCCCATTAGCAGAATTAGTGAGGTTTGCGCTTTAGAAATCAAACTAGCAGGCCTCACACTTTAGCAAGTTTTGTTTGTTGCGCAGCTGGAGATCACTGTGCACGAAGAGGACGACAACCCACCGTACCTGGACCAGACCTCGTACAGCTACACCATCACCAACGACACCACTGCCGGCGCAAAGTTCGGCAACGTGGACGCGACGGACATCGACTTCCTTTCGGAACACAGGCGCCTAACATATACAACGGACTCTACGTAAGACCACTACCTGTATTAAAATATTACCGATATCTATATTGACCCTATCGTTTTTAAGTGTAGTATTCATTTATTTGATTAACTCCAATTGATAATGTTATTACGTATTTAAGTCATGGTGGATGATATGACACAATTATTGCTGAGCTATAAATTAAATAAATTCAAGTCTCTGTTTCCATGGTTGCAGCGAGTTTGGCGTGGACAACAACGGCGTTTTCGTGTCCCTGGTGGACTGGACTGGCGTGGCGGCGCCCACCAGCAGATCCTTCAACGTCTACGTGACGGACGAGGCCGGTAATACATGAATAATTATGCATGCCGTATTATTCAGGAGGTTTTTGGTGATCGCTAGATAAACTCTAAAAGCTTTTTGTGTTGAAATATCTTTATGCGCAGATTATTTCGACCTATATGTTTTAGGCCACCAAGACGTCTCACCAGTGAATGTAGTGATAGTGGACACTCCCCCTACCACGACCACGACCACGACCGTCCTGCCCTCCGTGTACGCCAACATAGACTCGTTCCTTGGGGACACTGGCAACCTGGCGTGGCTCATCCCCGCCGTTATTCTGGGCGCCCTGGCGGCGGGACTCATGGGTTACATGCTCTACAGGTGCTGCTCCACCCCGGGGGTCTGCTCAAACTTATCCAGGGGGTAAGCCATCTCCAAGCGAACAATAATAAATCGTAGTAAATCTCATTTATAGTTTGTAAAAGAATATAGTTTTACACGATAACGTGGATTTTGTCAAGTTCGGACAATATTTCAATACAGGTGTTTAACGGGTGCTCGAAGGCGACCAATGCAACCGCGGACTGTAATTAGGCAAGCTCAAACAAGTAGGACGGTCATTAGGAAACCCACACAAAACAGAACAGTGATTAGACAGGCCACGCCTCCCAGGACCGTTATTAGAGAGACCCCGCCCTCCCGCACGGTGGTAAGGCATGTCGTATCGCCAGCACGACCAGCTGTAGTGGAGAAGCCACCGTCGCACAACAAGAGTAGCATTTTCGATTGCTTTAAGAAAACCAGACCTCCTCCGGCAGGTACGCATCCGGCATTTGTTCTAAATTTCTTTAAAAGACAGAACATTTGTGTCGCTACGTGTTATAGAGTGCACTAATAAAACAATACCCATTTATTATACGTACTGTTTACTGCACAGTGACATGATTTTTTCTTTCATAAGATTAAAATCAGTGATAATAGACCGATCCGAGTTTTGCCACGAATAGTTGAAACTCCTCCCCAGTTCTTGTTAAGGGATTAATTTCCATTAATCGAAAATCACAAACATTACCACGTGCTCATTTGAATATCACAAACATTGTGCACATGGTCTTTGGTATGAAATAGTTTAACCGCTAAGCACGTGATATCCTAGTGCGATGATTGGATAACATTGCAGATTAATTTGAATATGATTGACATTTGTGGAAGCGTCTATTATGTATTGACTAATTTTCATTTCGATATAATTGTTAATTTTTATTTTAATATTTGTGTTAATGTTTAAATTTTTTCCAGCAAAGACCGCTGATGGTACCCGTGTTTGGCATCTTTGGAACCATACGGATTTTAAACAACAAGAGTAAGTACATGAATTGCACAATTTCACTAGTGCAGGCTACGCACTTAAAGCGATGACAAGTAAAACTTCTTTAGGTCCAATTACGTTTGACATGTTGTAAAATGTGTTTTGTCTAATGACGTTTGAATACTAGTGTTATGCATGTTTTTTTCTAATGACGTTTTACATGTTTTATATATAGGATCTGACACGAGTTGTCATGTCATGGTCTACCATACAGGGGCGGACCCATGATTCCGGGTTAGGGGGAGGGCGTAAACTTTTGATTGTGCAGTTATAACCCCTTTATGTTGTCTGTGAGTCTGCATTGATCAAAGATATATGAAAAGTCTTTGCACATCATCAACATTATCATCATCATATTCATAGTCATCATCATCAAATGCACTTTGTTTCACTGAATAAATTAAAACTTCACCGTATTATGTTCGAAAGACATGATGGTTCACCTGTAGGTCATATACCTGTTTTGGCAGTAAATTGCCCTTTTTTTAATGTGCCTGTCCACTAAATACGTATTTGACATTCAATGTTATATATATCAATGTTATATATATCAATGTTATATTTATCAATGCTATATCAGGAACATCCTTTTAAACATGTAAATCCCTAGCTGACTAAATTCAAACACACACGCGTCGAGAATGTTCGTATTATTCATAGAGATGCAACTGATACCCGAAAATGCGCGCATTCTCGGTTTCAGTAAAATTAACTCTAGTTCGGTTCCTCATTGGAAAGTTCGGGTCGGGTCGGGTATTAAAATAATTGTGTAATTCGACCGTTTTAATCATCGTCATCTTTCTTAAAATTCTTCTTAATTTAAAATCATATTCAACAAATCAATGAAACCAAGACCCAATAGGCATAGATTTTTCTATTTGACAGTGTTTTTTAACAAATAAAAGCGAATATTCTACTGGCGCTCTTGGATATTGGAGTGCATCGCTGAACGAACCCCACTGAACAGGTGTATGGACGTATTAAACCTAAGAGTTTCAAACCTTACAGTTGGGGAAACATGTGTGACAGAGTGCATTGGCTTTTAACGGAACTGAATATAAACTCAGAGCATCGTTATTTGTATGACAAAACCTTAGTAAATGTCAAATGAAAAGAAGTGCTCAAATTTAACAACGAACGAAACTAGGGAGGTTATTCTACGTTTCGTGAAAAGCATTGTAACCAAATTGACCATTTAAATTTTCACATTATATCACTTAAGCAGTATCTTTTGTAGTACATGTATACTGTTAATCCTAACAAGTCTGCAAACTCAAGTGATGTGTACGACTCTTAAGATTGGTAAATTAATAGAATCGAACCCATTTTAACCTTATACACATCATTCCTTCGAAGAGTCGTCTCATTTTCCAAACATTGTGTTGAATATTAGACGAAATCTAATAGTTATATATAAGTATTCTTGTGTCGCCTGACTAGGCGACATATAGGTGTTACTTTGTCGGCGGCGGCGTCGACGGCGGCGTCGGCGGTGTCGGCGGTGTTGGCGGTGTCGGCGGCCGCGCCACCCCTTTTGCTTGTTCGGAGCATAACTCTTAGACTATTGAAGCTATCAACATGAAACTTCATAGGTAGATAGATCTCATTGAGGGAGAGTGCAGTGCACAAACACCATTACTCCGCACTTCATACTTTTGGAGTTATAGCCCTTTGTTTATTTTCATACTTAATTTTTGTCCGGAGCATAGCTCTAAGACTATGAAAGCTATCAACTTAAAACTTCATAGGTAGATAGATCTAATTGAGGAGAAGTGCAGTGCACAAGAACCGTTACTCTGCATCACATACTTTTTGAGTTATTGCCCTTTGTAAATTTTCAGATTTATTTTTGTGTCGCATTTTTGGTTTTAATTAGTCTTTTCTTTGCAATTAGCCAGAGTGCAGTGCTTTTCAAGATTTCAATAAAGCTGTTAAAAAAAATTGAGCATTAACCTTAAGTGCTTCTTGATTTGGATTCACGTAAGCTATCCGGCGTTAGGCGACACATCCGACTCGCGGAGTTCTAGTTTTTTCTTATTTGTAGCAAGAGTAAATAAAATGATAATTTATAGAAAGGTTTCCACTGTAACAGCTAGGACACTACTTTCTCTGGCTCGTCGTCGACGGGTATCATAGCGCATAGTTAATCTAAAAACGAGTGTTTTCAACTGATAAATAATGTACATCTTCTGTGTTAGAAAAAAATATAATGACAACTAAAAACAAGAACAAACTAATAATATGCTGATTTGGTTAATATCACTTTGCTTGACATCGTAGTATGCAGTATACCCGCCAATCCGCCTGTCTGTGTATTAGCTTCCGCCAGTCCCGACATTGCGTTGGAGACATTTGTAGCTCGTATTAAGTAATTTTGTCACAACTGATTGCTGTGCTATACCAACTGTATTATTGACTCCATGGGTGAAAGAACAGTGTTTCGAAAATACTGAAATCTGGTTTTTTAAATACTGAACTTGTAGTTTTTGGTATATTTTATGTTGCACAACTTGAACTTTCAGAAATCCTGAAATCAGTATTTATACTGAAAACTTTCACCCATTTAGTATTCTATGGATGAAAAGAAGGTATACGTGTTGGAAAGATTATATCGTACATTGGCTCCACCTCCTGTTCTGAGCTCCACCTCAATTGCTTTGGCTCCACCTCTTACTAAAAAAATGCAAAATGATATGTTTTATAGACCTCAAACCAACATTTTTGATCACGCAAAAAATAATATATGTCGAAAGGAATTATTTTATGCCATTAATACTCTAAGTGTGTGTAAATTATGTCTTAACACGTTAAACTTCATCAATTAGCTGCTTCAATTTCCACAATGTCACGTCTTATAAAAGTCCTCACGTTTTGAAATGCGTTGTGTCTTCATACTTTTCTCACAGACCGTGTACAGTGACAATTTATAACAAGAATATCAGTAACCTGATGAATGCTCCCACAGACCGTGTACAATGACAATTAATAACAAGAATATCAGTAACCTGATGAATGCTCCCACATACCTTGTACAATGACAATTAATGACAAAAATATCAGTAACCAGATGAATGCTCCCACAGACCGTGTACAATGACAATTTATAACAAGAATATCAGTAACCTGATGAATGCTGCCACAGACCATGTACAATGACAATTTATAACAAGAATATCAGTAACCTGATGAATGCTCCCACAGACCGTGTACAATGACAATTAATAACAAGAATATCAGTAACCTGATGAATGCTCCCAATGCGCTTTGAAGCAACAGAAATGCAGTGAGAAGGGCAGAGATATTACAATGAATACAAAATATCTACAACTGCAGAACCAAATCTGACACCAAAAATGTATGTGAACGAGAATAATTTCACTTATCGTCTAATCTTCAAGGTAGAAACAATGTTTACTGATCGGAACAGTCCTCTGGAGGTGCAAAGTTGATGTGTACGTTTAATTATATCAATACCCGACCCGACCCGCAAATACCCGACCCGAAGAAAGATACCCGACCCGACCGGACCAAAACTTGCTACCCGTTGCATCCTGAATTATTCATGAACCGAACTTAATGGTCTTTTTTCGTAGTGAATGTCATTAAAACTCACACGTTCACAGTCATGCTCATCAATTGTTTTGAAATATGCTATTCACTTTTTTTTTCATCGAACCGAACAGACGAACATGTTTTTTTACACGAAATATTGTGAATACTCGTATGATTGCGTTGAAAATAATATGGAAAAAATGATGCCGACGTAGTGTCAATTTCGCTGACAACTTTTTATGGTGCCGAAAAAAAAAGAAATGGCCAGGAATTTGAGCCAGAAATTGTGGACAGTCACACCCCTCTACCTTACCACTTTATATCTTTTTTTGTATGAATGCATACAAAGAATATGAAATTTGGTGTGATTGCTATTAAATGGAACATTTAAAAAAGTGAGTCGATTTGGATATTTGGGAATTTTGAGGCAAAATGTTTAAACTCGACAGGAGTCATTAATTGATTTAACTTGAATTTCGACTTTAAATCATATTTATTCGAAAAGTATAAATGCCTTTTATGTGGTATCCTATGTGAACGGTGTTTTGCATCTGACATCTTTATATTAGACATGAATTTATAAAAGAAAACAAAATCGCCCACAAATAAAGGTATATGTATATCCATTGTCTCATGATAGTTGATCGTGTTCGATGAACTTTGGCGCCGGTACTACGTAAGAAATCGCAGGGGGCGGGCTAGGTCTCTACATGTTTTACTGAAGTTGATAGTCTTAGAGGACTAGTGGCATATTTTATTAAACGAGTTCAGGAATTGGGTCAGTAAGCCAGGCTTTGGCAAGCTTACTAACGAATTTCCTGGACGAATATAATAAAAAATATGGTATGACATGACAACGAGTGTCATCTTTTTTATCACATGCTGTTAAACGAAAAAGCAACACATTCTAATTTTACCAAAACATGCTGATAAATTCTACAAATATGTGTACGGACGTGACGTCATTTCATGTTGACGACGTCTTTTCACTAAAATAACGTCATGCGATTGGTCAGTCAAAGAATATGTTGCTAATGAAAACGCTCAAAAATGTTATCTTTCTCATGTGTAAGATAAAAATATTTGTAATGGTTGTATTACACGGAAAACAAGATATAGCATGTGATAATCTGTGTTTTGTCCAACGACGTATTTAAAGACATATGTTATACGTGTTTTGTCCAATTACGTTTGACAACGTGTATACTGTGTTTTCTCCAGTGACGTATAAAGAGTTGCGTATGTGTAAAAAGGTAAAGTGCTCTCTGGAGACTGGCCATATATATGTTTTAAGTGTGGCAAATGTAGTGAGAAGACCATCAACTCTAGTGGCCCTTTTCTTTTATTTCAGCAAATGGGTCGGTTGATGTCAAGCAATATCACTGCCAATCCAACCACACCTAACGATACGGATAAATAACCAATACTATTGTATTTCTCAAGAAAGCAGAAGGTGTCTTTAATTCTGATTGTGCCTGCTGATATGTATTCATTAAAGTTAACAAAAATTTCTCGGGAAAGATTAAGAAAGCAAATTATTGCATATACAGATACGACATTAGATACAAATCGCGGGTTTTGGCGCAAAACGGTCGTATCTGACTTTTTGAAAAGTTTTCAGGAGAACATAAAAACTAATACAAACTTTTGTTTTTATTAATACAGACAAAAACTTTTGCATGAATTATGGTTTTTGTATTAATTTGAAGTAAACATCAGTTCATATTTGTTGTTATTATTGTTTACTGAGATATTTGAAAAATATCCAGTTACGACCGTTTTGCGCTAAAAATTGTTAAATGTAAATTATTTTTTGGGGCAAAACGGTCGTATCTGAAAAATAAATTAGATTTTTTCCTTCAAATATCAAAATCATTGAAGTTTTTATTATTATTTCTTTCTAGTATACATAGAAAATATTATCTATGAATATTTTGTATTGAATTTGGAGGAAAAAAACGGGTATATGAACATACCCCGATAAGCATTAATGACTTTCATTAATATACATCTGTTGTATGCAATTCTTTGCACATTTTGCATATCTTGACACAACATTTCAACTATTTTAAACTTAAAATGAATATTGATCAGTGAGCTGTAACATATATAAAGACAGAATGACACAATATGACATTATTATATGATTTTCCTTATATGGCTAATGATAAAGCTTGTGAACATTCTAGTAGTCACATTTTTTGCCAAATGAACATAAAACTTGCTCACAACCTTTGTTCTTATGATATCATGGCTGAGTTAGTTAATGGTTCCACTCTGCTGAAAACGTGGCCGTGATGTGGTGGGGTAGTTTTCCTTATATGGGTATAATGAAAACATGAAAAAGCTTGTGAACACTCTAAAGGCCACATTTATACCCAATCTTCATGAAACTTGCCCAGATCCTTTGTTCCAAAGATATCTCGGCGGAGTTTGAAAATGGCTCATGTGTGGTCAAAAACTAGATCACTAGGTCAAATAGAAAAAAATGTGAAGACTGTAGTTTTGCCTCATTTTCTTGAAAATTGCTCTGAACATTTGGAACAATAATATCTTGGGACAAGTTCGAAACTGGGTCATGTGGGGTAAAAAAAAACTAGGTCACCATGGCAAAATTGAAAGGTTTAAAACATTCTTTTGGCCACATTTAAAGGCCAATCATCACAAAACTTGCTCAGAACAGTTTATACTTCTGTAGCCTCTCAGGTGAGCGACCTAGGGCCTTTTGGCCCTCTTGTTTTATATTTTCGTCCAATTATTATTTAACAATGTCTTGCATTAGGATTGCGGGTGATTACGAATTGAGCTACGACTGGACACCGACGGGTTTAAATACAGCCCGACTGACCATTAACTCATTGTTTCTTGAGATCGCAACACATATCAACAGAGCCTGGTGTTTGTTGTGTCGCCCGAAAAGGCGATATATAGGGGTTACTTTTGGCGGGGTCGGCGGCGTCCCCTTCAGTTTGCGCAGGCAATAGCTTGAGAAGTATTTCTGTTATCATTTTGAAACTTTATGGAAGTGTTAGTAGTCATAAAAGGAAGGTTAAGTCCGATTTTCGGCATAATTGCTCCTATCGTACCTGAGTATGCCTCTTTAAAAATAATTATTCAAATAAGGCTTGCGCAGACAATAACTTAAAAAAAAATTGTTCAATCTTTATGAAACTTTATAGAAGTGTTAGTAGGCATAAAAGGAAGGTTACGTTTGATTTTCGGCATAATTGCTCTTATCATACTTGAGTTATGCCCCTTTAAAAAAAATTTCAAATAAGCCTTGTGCAGACAATAACTTAAACTGTTTTTGTTTAATCTTTATGAAACACTATGGAAGTGTTAGTAAGCATAACAGAAAGGCCAAGTTCGGTTTTGGTATCATTGCTTATATCAAACTTGAGTCATGCCCTGTCAGGCGACACATCCTACTCGCGGAGTTCTAGTCTTGTCTAAGATCGATCCCGTTCACCCCTATTTGGAAGTACGATAGGTGCTATGTGACGCGCTTTCTTATGATGCAGTTACAATCTGATACTATGATCGTGATTAACAATGTTAATCGTAGAAAAAGTTTCAACTTTTCACAAATTTTCTACTATTTACACGATTGCCACTACTTACCTCAAGATAAGAACTGATAGGATAACCACGATTAATCAACAATTAAGACCACAATTTAAATCGTGCCGCGTATCTTGATTGTGGGAACCTAGGCCAAACATATATATTGTGTGTTTCGGGCAACGGTCTCAAAAAACCTTAGGTACGGTCGGGATTGAGAGTTTTTGTCGAGCCCGCCTGCGGTCAGCTCGACTTACTTGTCACAATGGCGGTTCGGTGTATATGCGTGAGTGCGTCCGTCTTACCTTGTCCGGACTGTAACTTCCTCATTCATCAGGCAATTAAAAAAAAATTGCAACAAATGTTCACCATGTGAAGACGGCGTGTGCGCGCAAGACTTGTGTCCCTAGCTCAAAGGTCAAGGTTACACTTGGAGGTCAAATGTCAAATATGGGCATAATTCAGCTTGTCCGGTCTGTAACTTTACCATTCATCTGGCAGTTTTAAAATAACTTGCCACAAAGTTTGACCATGTGAAGACAGCATGTCACACGCAAGACCTGTATCCCTAGCCCAAAGGTCAATGTCACACTGAGAGGTCAAAGGTCAAATATGGGCATAACAGCTTGTCCGGACTGTAACTTCATCATTCATCAAGCAATTTTAAAATAACTTACCACAAATGTTCAGCATGTGGAGACGGCGTGTTGCACGCAAGCCCTGTGTCCCTAGTTCAAAGGTCAAGGTCACACTTAGACGTCAAAGGTCAAATATAGGCATAATACAGCTTGTTTGGACTGTTAATTCATCATTCTTCTGGGAATAATAATTAGTTTGCCAGAATTGTTTACCATGTAGAGACAGCGTGTTGCAGGCAATACCTGTGTGCCTAACTCAAAGGTCAAGGTCACACTTAGAGGTCAAACATGAAATATGTGCATAATACAGCTTTTCCGGACTGTTGATTCATCATTCATCAGGGAATTTTAGAATAACTTGCCACAAATGTTCACCATGTGAAAACAGCGTGTCGCACGCAAGATCTGTTTCCCTAGCTCAAAGGTCCAGGTCAAACTTAGAGGTCAAAGGAGAAGATCTGCTTAATAGAAAGTGAGATCTTAAAATAATTACAATACAAGTTGCTTTCTTGACAACGGACTCAACATGTTGCCAACAGGCATCTAGTTTTTAACTTTTTATTTCTCCCAGAAAAATTTTCGGGAAGCATATAGTCGCCGCTTTGTCCGTCTTTCCGTCCTTCTGTCCATCCGTCCCGTTGTCTTGTCCGGACTATTTCTCAGCAACTACTGGTCATTTCTTACCCAAGGGGCATAATTTGAACAATCTTTGTAGAGGACCACAATACAATGCTACGTAAAAAAGGGAAACCTCTGGGCCTTGCAGTTTCAAAGGAGTCCACTGCCATATATGTCAATGTAAATAATGTGACCCCCGGGGCGGGGCCAGTTTTGACCCCAGGTGCATCATTTGAACAATCTTTGTAGATGACCACTATACAATGTTACACACAAAGTATGAAGCCTCTCGGAATTGCGGTTTCAGAGGATAAGATTTTTTAAGTCATTTTGCTATTTAAGTCTATATAAATCATGTGACCCCTTGGGCATGGTCACTTTTTACCCCAGGGGCATAATTTGAACAAACTTTGTAGAGGACCACTATACAATGTTACATACCAAATACTAAACCCATGGGCCTTGCGGTTTCAGAGGAGAATATTTGTAAAGTCATTTTGTTATTTAAGTCGATATAAACCATGTTACATCCGGGGCATGGTCGGTTTAGACCCCTGGGGCATCCTTTGAACAAGCTTTGTACAGCACCACAATGTTAAATTCCAAATATGAAACCTCTGGGCCTTGCGGTTTCAGAGAATATACTTATGTCATTTAGATATTTAAGTCTATATAAACCATGCCATTAAATTAATTCTTATTTCTCTTCTTAAATTATGTATATTTTCTCGGTTAGATTTTTTGAAAACTACTTATTATACTTAATTAAATTTACTTAACAGTTAAGGACAGAAAGTAAACTTTTTCTTACTTTCTCAGCAATATATTTACTGTATTTTGTTCATTTTGACTGATATAATTTTATTCTTTAGACTTGGCTTGTTCTTGTTCTTTATGATCTGTCTTTGTACTTATATAAATATTGTTCTGCTCTTAAACTTGGCATTGGTTTTTACCTACTACCACTCTAAATAAAGTAAGTTACATTTAGCGTGTCTGGCTGGACGCCATTTTATAAATAGAAACCAGGCAGTGATGTCATCCTGACAGGAAATAAGTTTCTTTAATAAAAGTGAATCTATACGTATTTCCGTATTATATAACTGCCCGCCAAGATTGCATAACTCGTAACCGTCCCGTGACTGGTTCACTTGCGTTAGAGAACGACACCGCTCGCCACAATATTAAATATAAAATCACTGTATCCTTCAACTATAATCTATGCTATTTGCGATTTACTAAAAGTGTCAACAACTTTAACACCAGCTACGATTCAACATAAATGTTGTTTGTTTCCCCTCCCGCTACATACGGTAAAAATTGTCCCTACCCAAATTGTTTTTGAACTTATTCATTTTTTATTTGTGTCAAAATTTGGGGCACAAATCTGTACAAAGTATTATTTTATTTACGGCCTATAATTCAATCATACATATAAATCAGTTAGTGGATTAAAACGCGGATGTAAGTGTGCCAAAAATCTCGTTGAAGGGAGACTAAAATACACGATTTATAAAAAAATCAGTTATTGAGTAAAGTACTAACAATAACGGTAAATAATCACAACAAATAAATAACAAAACAGAACGGTAACCCCCCACAAATACAGTGAGCATTAAAATAGCAATGATGGTCTATAGGTTATTAGCATTTGAGGTTTGATACAACAATTATGTCATAACTAGTTAGTAGCGTGTAGCCCGTCCTCCTTTGTCGATATATTTATTCGATATCGCATTTACTTCGGTAATGGTTAGTTACCAGTAATTTCATTTCCCGTAGGGTCCCATTATAAAACGGCGAACTTTCCAACCATTTTTCTAGCCTTGCCTTTATTTCAGATTGTGCAAGCATGGTATCAATTTAAAGATGAATCTTTCCCCTTTCAAAAAATTGCAATAAAAAAATATGTCATGTTACTTCTGAGAAAATGCATCTCGCCTGAATGCAGACACCGGTAGAAAACAGGGGTTCGACAGTCATATTTCGTCAACCACATCCCATACTACAGTAAAAAGACCCCAAAAGTTCACCTTTCAAGTTAGCCTCCAATGAAATACACTAAAGTGTTTCAGAGACACGTGGGATATAAGAAATAACCACGAAAGGCATCTCTGAGATTGCTAAATGGCTTTTATTACAGAAAAGAAGAGGAACTCTTTAGTAATAGGCACTACTTTCGAATGAACCACGGAGGGATACACAATGATTTACTGGTATCTAACCTAATCATTCTACCGGCGTTACGATTAAATAAACAACAACCACAGGTGTTATCATAAACCAGTGCTAAAATGTATTTTTAGCTCACCTGAGCTAAATTTTTCTTAACGTTTAAACTTTGATACGCCACCATCACCCTCGTTATTGTTACGCTTCGCTGCGCTATCTACTGCATTCTTCCACGCAGTGTTACGAAATGGAACGTTGCGGTACGTTGTCAAATGTAACGTAGCGTAGTGATAGCGCAGTAAGTACGTAGTATATCGAGGAGCAACGTAGACGAAATCGATGACAACTTAGCATGAGTCGGTCTGTCTTTGAGTAGTATCGTGAATATTTGGGAATATTTCTTATTACCAAACAAATATACTCTGCCCTTGGTGTGGACATTTTGTGATAAATCAATTAAGTAGATTAATAATGCGGGAACTTAGAAGTTTTCATTCTACAACTGTGCTTTCACGAGTTGGTTTTCGAAATTTCCTGTATGCCTCTATAAAGAAAACCCATCATGTTGCACTGTTTTTGACGATTCATGCAACTGTTTTCAAATAGCATTCCGAAGAAGTGATTAACCTATATCCAATATTATTTTAAAACAGGTAATAGTGTTTGTTGCCACAACAGCTGTCAAGATACTGCACTGCACTCTAGATAATAGATGTACATTGTATTTGAGTAACTATCAAACATCATTAAAATCTGGACCGATTTAAATGTTTGTTTTAAAAGAACACCACATGGATAATTTTAAAATTAGATTCTCATAATGTATTGATGGAAATAAAGATGAATTAACAAGAGGGCCATACGGCCCTAGCTCGCTCACCTGAGGCGCTTAGGAACTAAACTGTTCTGAGCAAGTTTCATGAAGATTTGGCTAAACGTGTGGCCTCTAGTGTTCATGAGCTTTTTTTCAATTTTTCACACTTATTCCAGATATCATTGGGACAAAATGTACTAAACAAGTTTCGTGATGATGGGCCTACAAATGTGGTCTCTAAGAGTGTTCACAAGCTTTTCGTTCAATTACGCCGTGTGACCTAGTTTTTACCCCACATGACCCAGTTTCGAACTCATCAGAGATATCATTTAAACAAATGTTCTGAGAACGTTTTCAGAATATTGGGCAAAATATGTGACTTTTAGAGTGTACACAAGCTTTTTAGCTCACCTGAGCACGAAGTGCTGGGTGAGCTATTGGTATAGGGGACCTCTCCGGCGTCGTCCGTCGTCCGTATGCCGTCAACAATTTGGACCGTTATCTCGAAAAAGACTACATTTTGTATTCAATCTTGACCAAACTTGCACAGTTTGTGTATGACCGTAAAATCTTGCACGGGTTCGATAATGGGCCCGATTGGACCAGGGACACCAGAGTTATTGTCCCTTTTTTCGCCCCAAATACATCTATTTCTGAATGACTCATCTGGTAAAGGGAGGTAAATGCAGTATGAGGAAGATAAGTGCCATAAATGTGTTATTTCCCTTTAATCACAGATAAAACCCAGATAGTGGAGTCTGGAGATAGTAAAATCAATACATCACTCGGAGTCAACATGATACTGCTATTTTAGATCAGCATCATTACACATAGTAACCCATGTATAGCCTGCTTCTGACCTATATTTTGACTATGTGTGCAGCAGTAAAATTTTCCACTGTCTGTCTTGGCATCCAGTCAGGAAAAAGATGTAAACAACAATAAATAGCTAAAATTCATGTTGTAAACAAGCAATCAGAATATAGGATTTATATCATGTGAAAGGGTTAATTATTTTCTGTAGTTTTTGGACTGTTTTGTAAGTAACTTATTTAGTATCATTTAATCATGTAACTTTTGTACTGACTTATACATTTGAATTGTGATTTTGGAAACTCAAGTAATTATCTTACATGATTTTTAAAGCTGATTTATTATTTCTCCTTAATTGAAAAATACTAATACACTGTTTTGACTCAAAATTGGTGTGATTATTAGTAAGTTTTTACGCAAATCAACTAAAAGGTTGTATAGTTATTTATAATTTAATCTGACAATGTTGATAGGTGTATGGTTCTTAATGTTAACAATGAGTATTCCTATATAACAGAAATTTCCCTTTTCCTAAGAGTACATTTGGAAAGTTTGTCTCTGTGGGTATCATTGACTCAAAATTATTAGTAAGTTTTTATGCAAAACAACTAAAAGGTTTTATAGTTATTTATAATTTAATCTGACAATGTTGATAGTTGTATGGTTGTTAATGTTAACAATAAGTATTCCTATGTAACCTAGAAAAATTTCCTTCACCAAAGAGTACATTTGGAAAGTTTGTTTGTTTCGATTTTTCACCTTATTTACCAGTAATTCAGTGATATAATGGCGGTCAGTTAACCTACTCACACTTTTGCTGGGCAAACTAAGCCAATGTAAGTGGTTTACCAGTACCAAGTGCACATACTTATGCCAGTAAATGGCAACTGCCCCACTTGAATCAGAGGTAGGGGGAGAATAGCCGTAGAAATTATTTCACGACCAATCCCCACACAAGTTATGTGGCCGGGCTGGGGCTCGAACTCACGAACCCTTGATTGAGAGTATTTCGCTCTACCAACTGAGCTAGACGGGCCCGCAAAGCCAGAATAATCTTCTTGGTTTGATACATTTATGTGGTGAAATTATGATGATATTTAGCGAGTTTTCGTAGAGTGTAGTAACTATAGAGTGTCACTGTATGTACCAGTTTCGAACCCGTAAGGGTTTATCATTGCTTATGGACTTCGTTGCAAAAACATTTAATACATTTTTGAAAACAACAATACAGAACAATATGTCAATCACTGATACGCAAAGTTGAACTGACATCAAATCTGTATGTGTATTGGTCGTAATAAATAAATTATTACTTTAATTCAAACATATACCATTATCTAAAATAAAGATGGTAGTATCCAATCATAAGCTCGTTATGTATTTTAGGTCACCTGAGCACGAAGTGCTCGGTGAGCTATTGGTATATGGGACCTCTCCGGCGTCATCCGTGGTCCGTATGCCGTCAATAATTTGGACCGTTATCGCGATAAAGACTACATTTTTCATTCAATCTTCACCTAACTTGCACAGTTTGTGTATGACCATAAAATCTCGGATGGGATTGTTATTGGGTCAGATCACACCTGTAACACCAGAGTTATTGCCCCTTTTTCATGCAAACAAAGTGCAAAAATGCCATTTTCCAACGTATAGACTTTATTTTCCATCCAATCTTAACCAAACTTTCACAGTTTGTGTATGACCATCAGATCTCAGCAGACGTCAAAAATGGGCCAGATCGTTTTTAAAAACCAGAGTTATTGCCCTTTGTTTATTAAAAACATATACAAAAATGGACATTATTCAGGATAGAGAGAAATTTTTTTTCCAAACTTCACCAATCTTGCGCAGTTTGTCTATTACCATGAGATTACAGTTGAAGTCATATATAAGCAAGATCGGACCAGAAACAGTAGAGTTATTGCCCTTTGTTTGTGAAAACAATTTGCAAAAATGGACATTATTCAGGATAGAGACTTCATTTTTCATCCAATCTTCACCAATCTTGCACAGTTTGTCTATGACCATAAGATTAAAGGTGATTTCGAATAGAAGCAAGATCGGACCAGAAACACCAGAGTTATTGCCCTTTGTTTGTGAAAAACATATGCAAAAATGGACATTATTCAGGATAGAGACTTCATTTTTCATCCAATCTTCAACAATCGTGTACAGTTTGTCTATGAACGTAAGACTACAGGTTAAGTCGAATAAAAGCATTATCGGGCCAGAAACACCAGAGTTATTGCCCCTTGTGTTTGGAAAAAAACATCAACAAGTAATCAATGATTGGCTTGCACACACGATTTTTTATCTAATGTTGACCAAACTTACACAGTTTGCGCATGACCATAAAAATTGATTGATAAAATTTGATTTTCAACAGTTGCAAGACTTGCATGCAGTTATTTGTACATGCAACATTAATGTCTTCAGAGCCTGCATTAACATATTTATCATCATTGGACTGAAAATTATCAAAGAAAAAGCAAAACTTTACCTTATAGCACAGCGATCGCAATTATCGCAATGAAATTATTTCTCCAAAACTATTTGCGAAAAAAAAGACATCAAAATCTACCGCTTCTGCATTTTCCAGAATTGTCAATGACTTAATGAGAGAAAAAAGATTTGAGAACCATTAGCAAAAAAACTGCACACCCACTACCCAACTCGTACTTTAGTTAGCCCATTGCATTAACCGATGTTTTAAATCAAAATTGATCCTATCTCCCTCTGCGTATTGTTCAGATACTTTAATTTTCAAACCTGTCACAACAGTATGGTCTTCATCTGTACCAGTTCTAAGGTGAGCGCTTTGGGCCATCATGACCTCTTGTTCTTCAATTTGCCATAGTGCCTAGTTTTTGACCACACACCACCCAGTTTGAAACTTTTAAGACATGAAATAGTGTGTTTTGACAGGACTCTCGTTATGTTATGTTAACGTTGCGCTATGCGAGGGCCACGTTTGTTCTACGTCGTGCCACGTGTACCAAGTACGTCGTGATATTACGTAGCAGTATTTTGAACATTTTAAAAATTCAGATTTGAACTACGTACCTGCCAACTTGTGCCACGTTGAGGCACGTTGCGGCCACGTTGAATTAAGTACTTGCCACGTTGCGCAACGTAGCTAAACGAGGCGACGAAAACGTGACACTCTCTGACTGGGGTAAAAGAAGCAATGGGTATTTTGACGGATTATTGAAACAAATCCGATAGAAACAACGTGCAAAGTGTGTTTATTTTCGAGACTTTGAATTATCCTATTGGCTTCAAATCAAATAAGCGGGCGATTTGCCGACTCCTGGTGAATGCAAATGTAATATCCTAGTGCAAGCTAAATCACTTAGAAATGTAGCAATACGATACGTGAAAAGAATTGACAAACTGTCACTAATAACTTTATAGTCCAATGTAACCTCTGTGTTTACAACCGAATGTGGTCATTCGATAATGTTTTAGAGTGTACCTCGATGAGTATACCATGCCGTAGAAATCGAATCAAACGTAGTTAAAACAATTTAACCTTTTTGTTAGTAAATTCCTGCAACAAAGTTATAAAAGGCACCAACATCATCTTTTGGATATATACATTCGTGATGGTTAGTGATTTTCTTTAATAGCTAAACGGAGTTATTAATGTCCATAATGTAGCCGGGTCTTAATTCTGTGTGTGAACATTAAAATTATCATATAAAGCAATACGTCTTGATATATAACGTTAATTAATTGTTTTATTTAGTGATAGTCATTATTTAATAACTAAACGGAGTTATTTATGTCCATAATGTATGGTTATGTTACTGGCTAAATGGGTATTTAACAAAAAGTATCTTCTATCACAATCGAAAATATTATTTATATGTATCTATTTAGCAACAAAGCTATAACCAGAAACAAACTATGACGTGGTAGTGTTTATTGAGTCTAACATACAACTTACTTACAACATAAGTAATAATGACACGTGATAATGACACGTATTCAAAAGTACGTGCCATAAAACAATAAAAATCAGCGTGTGTTGCACGTAGGACATATCTAAGTACGTGCCATAAAACAATAAAAATCAGCGTGTGTTGCACATAGGACATATCTAAGTACGTGCCATAAAACAATAAAAATCAGCGTGTGTTGCACGTAGGACATATCTAAGAGGACTAGATTTTACAAATTGTATCCACGTCTTTCTACTAGTATATATTTGTGTTTTAATTCATGCAATATGATAAGTCTTGCGAAGGAAGGTCCTAATCACCTCGACTTTCTATATACTTGAAGTACTTGATATACACATTTAGTCTACAAGTCCGCCACATCATTGAGCCGGGGGTCCTCACCAACGTCCGCGACCTTCACGCCGCTGTCTACAGGTCTGCTATCTTATGGGTCGAATTACTGGGTCGGAGTAGCACTGTCGACCATGCATCTGATCCTGGAGGGAGTACACACCAACTACAACATAGACCAGACACCATACCTGACCATATTGACACGTCAATACGACGTCACCGTGACGTACATAACATGTACATACATAATAGTTTATTTAAGTCTCACTTCTATACATTCATGGTAAAATACACATAAAATAACAGCACTGTTTATGTATAAACCTTTCTAAAAGAGTTAAGACAGACTATTTAAGATAATATACAATCAATTTTAAAACACATACCTTTGAACGGTAATCAGTCATGGTACAATCAAAATTGCAAATAATATGCATATAAAATAAATAATTATGTACAACTAATGCATATTTATATCATTAACATATTTAGTGTTAGTTTCTATACATGTAATAATGTCTCAATTTTAAGATTTCATAACAAGTTTTGGCACTGTATTTTGAACAATATTTGCATCTGACAGTAGGAATGAAAGTTTTTCGGTAACTGAAAATGAGTTGAATTCATTCTTTATACTGTTTGCTTTCAACATTAATACATTTCTTAAACCATCATACAACGGACAATGTAGAAAGACATGTTTTTCTTCCTCAATAATTGTTTTACAGTGAAGGCAAGTTCTTTGGTGTAATTCAATGGCTTTGTATCGCCCGGTTTCAATTTTAAAGTTGCCACACCGCACCTAAATTTGGTGAATGCAATTCTCTCTTGGCACGTTATAGTAGTATGTTTGACATAAGCCTCATCTATAAATGTTTGTTTAAAAGTTCAGTATAAACGTAATTTATTACCATTTCTTTTTATACGGACACTTGAATCCAAATGTATACATTGTAACCATTTATGTTGTATATCGTTAAACATTGATGTTTGAAACATGTGGACTATTCTTTTACTTTCTGATTTTCTAACATGTACGTCTGGTTTTAAATCGTAGTTGGTCAGACACTTATATTTATCTCTGACATAACGTCTAAATTAGAAATTAGAAAGTATGATGACAGTTCTCCATTACTTGACTATTGGTGGTGTCCATCCGATGTTTCCGTTTACTGCGGCGTTTAGCGAGTACTTTCCAACTCCTAAAAAGAAGCGGCTCGCTCTATTTTGGACAGCATTAATGCACGAGAATTCTCGAGTTCCCCATATCGTAGCTGTCACGGTATAATCAAGAGTGCCAGTTAACATTAATCCGAGATAACGGTATTTATCGACACAGTCTATTTCATTGTTGTTGCATGTAAACTTGAATTGCGTTTTCTGTTTTGATGGTGATCGGAAATTCATCACTTTTGTCTTATCAATGTTTACTTTCATTTTGGTTGCACCATTGAGACAATACATTTAGTCGGTACTGAAGATCGTCCTCGATTTCTGCGATTTAAACTAGTTCGTCAGCATAAAGCAAACGGCATATTTTTAACCATTCATCATAATACACTTATTCAATTGCTCAAATAATTCACTGTTGTCATTAAGGAATAAATTAAACAATGTCGAAGAGACCAAACATCCTTGTTTTAGTCCAGTTGATACTAGTACGTTGAATTAGTCCGCTGTATAGTTAAAGCGTACGGCGCATTTAACTGATGTATAAAGGGACTTTAAGGTAATTAAAATTGGTATCGAAGTTTAGAACGATGAACTTTAAAATAAGAACACAATAAGTACTATAATAACACAAAGGGACTTTGATTGGCGAAGTCGTGTCGAATGTTTTATCGTACAGTCCCTTTTTCACAGCCAGTGATTAAACCAAGTACTTATTTAAACAATACATGTGAGAGTTATTCCAAGCTGCGCTGACAATCTGCCGGGCTGTACTTACACCACTCGGTTTCGGCGAGTACGGGACAGACGGTCATCTGTGAGTGGGCCTTCTTCTCGTAGAACAGCACGGAGCCCTGAAATGACACGCGTTGCCACTGTGTCAGTCATTCTTCCCTTTAATGTAAGCACATACTTTAACGAATCATGGATTTTCAACAGATGTGAAGGACGTGACTGAGTTTGTCACGTTTCTACAGTTTATATGAAAAACTTGCTTAAATGTTGGACTTGGGCAGACTGTGACTATGACGGCGATCAAACACGTCACAGCACACGTGACAGAGTTGACTGCATTGTTAATGTATGAATGGTGTGTAGCAGGTTTGATATACATGTACGCGATCTGGGAAATATGGTCCAATAGAGCTCTATTACTTCTCACTTAGGTCAGAAATAAATTAATTGTAGGTTTTATATGGTGCCTTACACATACACTAAAATTTAATAATTTTGTAATAGATCTACGTCCGGTACATTTCCCAAGTTATGTACTCCGTTACAGTGCTCGTTTACTTGATTATGAAAAGGGCAATATTTCGACTTGCCCTAGATCACACTGGGAATGGGGTGGGGGTGCCTTACCAGTTCAGGGGTGACGGCGGCGCCTGCAGTTGGAAACACGACGTTCCCGCCACCCAAGCCAGGCTCTGAAAACTGAATAAACCCAGCAGTCTTCTTTAGTTATGTACTTGTATGTGATTATGAAAATAAAATGTATATGGATCAGTTTTATTCATTATTACTGATTACTGAAGCTCTGCATTATCTACAAAAATTTTAAAGCTTTGCAGTGTGGTGATATAACGATAATCTGCATTATGTATATTGTTCTAAAGAAAACATTATACGTTTGCTTTTATGTATTAGTATTTCTATTGTTCATTATATAATAAATATAAGTTAATTCGTATAACGCACTTCTAACTTACAAATATGATGAAAGTGCCGAGCATGAAGCGTTCTGATCTGTCCTGCAATAAATAAACAAAGTAACCAGCCAGCAGTTGGTCGATGTTCTTAAGATTTTCACCTTTAAATTATTGATTATCCCAAAGTAAATGTTGCTTGTTAAAGTACGTAAGTTTCAGTTTCTTGTTATACTGTAAGTAAGATTCATAACCGTTGAATGTATATGACAATGTATTGAATAAGCTATCGCAATACATTAATGCGTGTACACACCAGATGATCAGCGCGATACCCCTCCATTCCAACATTCTTCACCTGCACAACAACAACAACAATAATAATAATAACAATATAGCAAAAAAATTTGTATTTTTTATATGCAACATGTAAAAAAAGATAGGGTCGATTTTAAAGGTGTGTTTATAGTTAGTATACCGCAGTATCGGGGTAAGTTAAAATTATGACTGAGGCAACAGGTCTACCCGAAACGTCAAGTAAATGAATCATGAACATAATGAAGTAAAATGCATTTACCAAAAATGTCCAGAAATTTGCTCCAACCATACTGAACTTATTTTAATACAATCATTATTAATTACAATGGTCAGGTAATTTCTAACAAAAATCTTGCTTTTTGTTAGAGTTAACTTCTACGAAAGTATATTTATTTCAGCTTCGATTGAAAGAGACGGGAATGAGTACACTACGGTGTATGCTGCTGCGCACGCTGTGCAGTATTACCAGCAGGTGGGAGGGCCCGGGTCGGGCGTGGGACAGCCGTATCTTGGCCACGGACGCCGTCACCTTGGCGACCCAGCGCCAGTGCGTCCTGTCCTGAACCACCAACCTGCAGTCGCAACACATGGAGCAGGTCAGAGTTTGTTCACATCATTGTTCATTAAATTGACAACACTCTTTTATTGATATTACATTGAAAGTACATTGACAAACTAGAGTACATTGTCAATTCAGTATCTAATACAACTACTACAAATCAACATAATGTAGTACATGTGTATAATTATGTGGATGGTTGCTATTCAGTATCTCCGGTTCACTATTTGCAGCATGATAAAATACAGAAAGTAATACACACGAATAATTACCCTTCCAGACCATGCGGATATTGATAATGGTTCTTGTACATTAGTTCCTTCATCTGAAATACAACCACAAGGTATCAGTTATCGTGAACACACATCACTGCATTTAATACGGCTTCATGGGCACTTGGCATCGGGAGGGTAAACACACCTCGCGTTTATCCATTGAAACAATACATACGTTGCATATAGCGACGACTGCGCCGTGGCTATGAAGTACACAATGGCCCTGCATTACTGAGGTCTTACATGTTCATAGCCGAGATCCACGAGCGCCTTCTGCTGGCTGCTGGAGGTCATATCCCGATACACGGCGATCAGCGGTCGCAGGCTCAACACTTCCGTTTTGATCCTCGATACGTCGAACATGTCACGCCTGTCTCGGGAGGCAGTGTACGTGCAAAACACGTTCTTGCTTGCCGAGCTCTGAAAGGAACATTTACATTTTGGCTAGCGAGTTGTAACATTTGCTACCTAAAATTGCGAAATTTCTGCATAACATATTGCGATCTAATTGTAATCGCTAGGACAAAACCTTTATTTCATACATATGAGGCATTGTTTTGACTGCGTTTTACGTAATTGAAATCTCGCAAAAACACATGGACACAAATATTGATAAGTCGATCACACGTGTATCACTAGCGGTTACTAACTGTGTTTTTAACTCCACACAGTCGTTGAATGGCTCTTGTGCGTTTGGTCTGTAACTGGCCCGCTGTTATTTCGTCCCTACCTTCCTCCAGCCTGGTAGTGATGTACTGGGCGTTCCTCATGGCAGCCTGGTTACCTGGGTCTGAAATGGGTTCCTCACTCGCAGGGTTGCAGTTGTTTATGGTTGAAGCGAACTCAATGTGAGAATGATGACATTAGGCGCAATTTAAATACGTGTTTGCTAGTTCGTGTTCTTTAATAAAGTTTTGTCTTGTAGCATATTCAGTAGTTTTCGTTTCATTAACAATATTATTCGAACAAGTATACGGTTAATGTTATCGATCTCATAAAGAAGATACGCCTTTTTATCTTATCCTGCGCACAACGTGCTCATGGTGAGCTTTTGTGATCGCCTTTCGTCCGTCGTGAATCGTTCGTCGTCAACATTTACCATGGGAACACATTAGAGGCTACATTTGTTGCCTGATCTTCATGAAACTTGCTCAGAACATTCATCCCAATGATATCTCGGAAGATTCGATACTGGATCATGTGGGGTCAAAAACTAGGTCACTATTTCAAATTGTAGAAAAAGCTTGTGGACACTCTAGAAGTGACATTTTTTGCCCAATCAACATGAAACATGCTCAGAACATTTGGTCATATGATATCTCGGACAAGTTCGAAAATGATTCATTGGTTCCGTTCCGTTGAAAAACATGGCCGCCGGGGGCGGGGCAGTTTTTCTTATATGACAATAAAAAAAGATTGTGAACACTCTAGAAGTCACATTGTTTGCCCAATCAACATGAAACTTGCTCTGAAATTTTTTTTAATATCTCGGTCGAGTTCGAAAATGGTTCCGCTCCGTTGAAAACATGGCTGCCAGGGGACGGATCAGTTTTCCTTATATGGCTATAAAAAAAGCTTGTGAACACTCTAGGAGTCACATTTTTTGCCCAATCAACATAAAACTTGCTCTTATCTTTTGTTCTTATGATATCTCACCGAGTTCGAAAATGGTTCCGTTGCATTGAAAAACATGGCCGCAAGGGGGCGGGGCAGTTTTCCTTATATGGCTATATTGAAAACTTAAAAAAACAACAACTTGTGAACACTCTAGAGGCCACATTTATTGCCCAATCTTCATAGAACTTGCCCAGAACATTTGTTCTAATGATATCGCAATCGAGTTCGAAACTGGGTCATGTTGGGTCAAAAACTAGGTCACTAGGTCAAATTGACTTAAAAGCTTGTGAACACTCTTGAAGTAATATTTTTTAATCAATCTTCTTGAAAATCGCTCAGAACATTTGTTTCAATAATGTCTCGGACGAGTTCGAAACTGGGTCTCGTGGTTTAAAAAACTAGGTCACCAGGCCAAATTGAAGAAAAGGCTCGTGAACACTCTAGAGGCCACACTTATAGCCCAATTATCAAGAAACTTGCTCAGAACAGTAGTCCCTTAGCCCCTCAGGTGAGCGACCTAGGGCCTTATGGCCCTCTTGTTTTAAAACCACGCACACCTGTATATATTTTCCAGGCAGCTACCTCTGACATAGGTACATTTTTGTATATGTAGTATCAGTGTATCTAACATCATTATTTTATATCGTTTTAGGGATCTATGAAAGTTATTTACGCAAACAATACAAGCCATGCTGTTTGTATTTATAAGGTGGTTACCAAGTTGTAGTAGCGTTTCTATCGTTGCCAAAGCTTCTTTTGGATTTGCAAGCTGGAAACATATGAAATCGTAGTTATATACGAGTACATTTATGTCCACTATGTACGATTCTAACATGATGCTCGCTAATTTCTCTATAGACAAAGAACACAATTATCGTTGTCAAACTACCTAATAAACAACACAAAAAGAAGTTCCGATTCCGAGCGGAGCATAGTAAAACTAGTTAGAGCATAGAAAAGAACTTCCAATTACAATTGCAAAAATATATATCAAATCATGTTAGAATCGAAATAATTTACGCGCGATCGTTGCTTAGCGGCCAATAAGCAACTCTTTGTCGTTCTGATGCGTGGCTATTAAACAACTCGGGCTAACGCCCTCGTGGTTTAATTTCTATCAAATATCGAAATCGTTGTTTATTGGCCGATAAACAACGATAGATCGAAACATATTTCTAAATTATATTACAGTTTTCTGAAGTAAATTTTGATCAAATACAATTGTCGAGCGACAACTTTCATGTAATTTAATTCGGAATCGAGCTACTTTGTTGCATTGTCGCTCGATAACAAATCCACATTGCCTTATTGATGCATGCAGGCAATGTGTATTTCAATAAATTTAGTTTATATTATTCAATGTAGTTAAATATCTAAGATAACAGATAATGAACATAACCAACCTTTAAGTAAGCGGCTGACAACATGTTCAAAGCGTTCGTTATGTTAAATGACGTCACATACGAGCTGAAATGTGATATGACGTATTGTAGCCAGTCCACTGCCAGTTGATATCGCTTCGTCTCCATGGCGACACGTGCAATCTCGAACGCGTCGTCCAGAGAGAGCGCGTGCATGGCCGACAAGTTGCCTAGGTTACCCGCCGCCACATCCGCCACGGAGACATTGTAGCAGGCTTGAAGACGCAGTATGGCGTCTGTGACAAGCTTCACGTGTTGGTCTGATGGCAAGTTGTCCGCAATGTTCTCGATCTTAACTCGCATTACTGCAAACAATGACACCATTCACACATTGTTACTTCAGTTTGAATGCAAACACACGTCAACAACAATATGTAATAATGTGTAATACGTTCATAAAAGTTTAATGGGTTGAACGATTTGAAAAGAACACATTTGTGACTGCAATATAGCGGTTCGGTTTGTAAATTCTATTATCCCGATGTTCTAACTGGGTCCATTACTGCAACGAGCAATGCATCAACTTTCGGGTAATCAATCAATTGGAGTTGTTTACCATCGGGACTAAAAACCATTAAAAACCATTGCCCGACCACACTGCTTAACATAAATACTTTGCTTATATTTGGCAATACATATATAAAACTTTGCAGTGTGGGTGCGGTGCTAAAAATAAAAATCTATGCTTAAAAATAGGAATACTTGTAAATCTAGTACAATAGCATACATGACACATGAAAGCTCACTGTTCTTGTATAAGGAGACAACTACCAGGGTAGACACAGTTTAAAGGGGAGCAATTCTTCAATAACCTTTTATTTGTCAACAGGAGCTATCTCCCTTATACTAATAAAGAGTTCAAATGTAAAACCGTATGTGAATGTATAAATGACTAGTCTATTTGTAAATATGTTGTATATTAGGGCAATAGCACTAAATAGGTATAGCGTACTTTGCAACAGGGGAAAAAATAAAGGATAAACACTGAGTTTGATCTATACTAACATGAGAAAGGGGAAATTGGAAGAAATAGCCCACCTAGAATAAGAATAAATTGGAGGGAACACATAGTTTTATGTGAATCACCATTTTTCTAGACCCATTATGCAGCAAATGCTGCAACGGGATTGTTGGAGTCTTGTTTACTTAGAGATCTGGGAAAGTTCGGGTAATAATTACCATATACTATATGTCGTATTAAATTTAAAAACCAATGTGCTAATACACATGGGATAGTATTTACAATAACGACAACAAACAGTGTTAATTATTTCCAGATCACTAAGTGGTTCAGCATTGTTTTACAATGTCTGTGTTATTTGCATGTCTTTACATACGAAGATAGAAAAAAATAGGTTAAGAAATGCTTTCTAACCTTTATTCATTATAAAAGGTCAAGTAATATTACTTGAATATACTGTGTAAAATGAACTATTTAATTAATAGGAAGTTAAGTAATATAAGACTACTAATGTACCTTGCATCTGCAAGTGTATGTTGTTGGTATGTAGTATTTTTTGATTTTTTTTTTTAAATTGTTATATTCATTCTAATGATGGATGTTACAATTGCATGACATGCTTTTAACTAATGCTGCGCACTTGTAGACAGGGAATATGCTCCAACCTGAGACCCTGTCCATTGAGATGTATACAAGATTGTTGGGCTATTTAATGGAATGTAACCTTCCCCAGGGTGACAATTTAAGATCAAGGACAAACATAAAAGGATGAGAATTCAATATACAGTAAAATTAGGATAAAACATATATTACATCCTTCCAGTACTATCAAACGGCTTACTTTTTAGGGCCTTTAAAAATAACATAGATAAAACAAGATATTATTAATAAAAAGAACTAACTGGGCTGTACAATTATATACAGGTAAAACGGGAATCACCCTGGGGGGCACATGTAAGGCAGACTTTGTCTCGTTCGTGATTTTTAAAAGATGGGGTAGCACCGGTGGGGGAAGGGAATTTTGGCCGGCAGTGCTAGAGAGGTATTTTGAGATATTGGGACCAGGAGGGCGCACAGGTTTACATGATTTACATAGATAGGGACACTTAAAAGAGGTAGTTTAACATATTAAAAGCTAAAATGTGAATAATCCCTGCTATGAAAGAGTTCTTCATTAAAAGTATGCAGAATACTGCATTTAAGAATAACTGCAGAGGATCTCATTATGTAGTATCACACAGAATTTATGGCAAAATTGATCATTATTAACAATATGATCAAAATACTTGGCAAACAATTAAGAAACTTACTACCCATGTGAGTTACAACAATATATAGTACACATTAAAAGATTGATAACTGGGTCCTCCCCAATTTATATAAAATCTGCAATAAAATGGGGTTTATTAATACTTGACAATAGTAAATGGGGCAAACTGCTTTACTAAAAAATGGCTTAAAATAAGGAATCCTTGGTCAATCAGATTGGCCATGGTTGAGGGAGGGCAACAGAGACATATATAATAACATGATATTTAAATTAAGACATGTGTTACTATCTTCCTGTGCACGGCTCATGTAAGACTACGGAGGGAAAGGGGGAAAAAGGAAATGGAGTAGGGGGATTTCTGCAGCTATTAGAACATTGTTTATTGTTCCACTGAAAACAATAAGTTACAAATTAAGTTAAGTTAAAATGGCATAAATTAGTCAATTTGCCTGAGGTCCAGGGGGAATAAATTTAAATTATCAATAAAAAGTGCACAATATATGAGCACAAAATATTAAGAAGTCAGAAATAGAACCTCTTTAACCATGTAACACAGGCAAATATATTTAAATTGTAGCTAAGAGTACGGTACTGTTAACCATTGACATAGCCAGTATTGCACAATATAAACACTGGCTGGGTTTAACCCTCTAGATGTTTATTGTTTATTTAACTGAGCATTGTTTATTATTGTCCCAGTGTACTGGATAAGAGATAAGTTGATTTTTAAGAGTTCTCTCCCAAGATGGGAAGACATAGGGGTGTATAAAAATTTGGTTAGGCAGGTATTATCTGCCCTTCAGTAGGCTAAATATCACCAATTCCCCATATATATGGGGTTGTAATGTACTAGAAAGAGAATTAGTGTGTAACACACTGGAAGACAGTAGATAAATGTAATCATTGCTAAAAAGGTATAATTTAAGCATTGTACAGTAAGAAGCTGTTCAGTGATATAAATAACTTATTAAATCAACTGATTCTCCCCAGATATGGGAAAGTTGAATTTAAGTTTTATTATAGAAGATGTTCTTATTAAGCTGCAGGACCCCTATTTGAATTTATATTTTATCTGTGATCTGGCAGTCCACAAGATAAGTTGCCAGAGATTTGTACAATGGTAATTTATTTTTGCCAGTAGGATCTAAGATATTATTAAGGGTAAAATCAATGTGTAATTTGGAAAAAGTGGATTTAAGCTGTTCTCTCTGTGTAGAGAACTGGGGGTACTGTGTCAGCAGGTGGTCGGCTGTGAAGGGGATCCCACATTGAGGACAGAGAGGGTCCAGCTTTAAAATATACTTTCCCGCACTAGCAGGCAAAAGACTGGTCCCCATCCTCAGTCGGCTAATGCATTTGTCTATAATGATATTGGAAGAATATTGATGCGGCCGACTGAGGGTTTTCTGGGCAATTGGGAAAGGGGCTTTATATGAAGTGTTAGCAGGTGGTATTTTGTTCCACTCACGCATAACATAGGCCTTGGCCCGGGAGTATATTTCTGTTGGGGCTAGTGGGACCCCTATGTTAACCGACTCCCTTTTGAGGCCCTCCTTAGCCTCCTTGTCCTCCTGATCATTCCCCGGGATGTCGACAAGTGCTGGGCACCAAACTAAAGTTACCTGTAAAGATTTGTCTAGGCACTTTTGATTCAGTTCCAAAATTTCATTTAAAATATCAGGCCTAGACCTGCTATTTCTATTTTTGATGGACTCTAGTGATGATAAAGAGTCCGAGAATATAGCAGATTTAGTTGGCTTGTTAACTAATATCCAGCACATTGCAAAGCTAATGGCCAAAAGTTCCGCCGAATATATAGAAAGATTGTTGCTGAGTCTGAATGTTCTTATAATTTTTTTGGAGGGAATTACGAATGAATTGGCTACCAAGCCAGAGTCAGGGCATTTGGAACCGTCTGTATAAATTTTTTAATGCTCAGCATACTGAATATTAATATAATTGAGAGCTTCTGACCTCACGAGGTGCGGAGAGTCAGCTTTCGTTACTATTGTATTGTCGACATCCGGGGAGTGAAGCAGCCAGGGGGGGGTTTCGAAGGGATTCAGGTCTGCCACAGCAACCTCCTGGAGACCGGCCTCCTCCACCAGGGTCTGGGTGCTGACCCCAACTGGGAAGGCAACATGCTTCTTTTTAAGCTCCCAGGCCCCTGATGAAGGTGCCCGTCCCAAATAGCTTGTAACAGGGTTTGAGCCATGTCTGGACTGGGCCCTGGCCCAATATTGGAGGGTTTGTTGTTTTCGGCGCAGGTTGAGGGGCAGCACTCCGGCCTCCTCCTCTAATGTACAACCCGGTGTACACGGCAGTGCCCGTAGGGCTATCCTGAGGGCCTTGTTTTGTATGGAATCTACCATTTTGAGGGCGTTTGGCGTAGCACATGAATAGATTTGGGCCCCATAATCTATCTTTGGACGAATAAGGGACTTGTAGAGGAGAGAGTCTATTTTTATCGGACCCGAAACCTGTGCCTCTCAACATCCTCATTAAATTGAAGTCCCTTTCGCACCTTTCTGCCAAATATTTGAAGTGGTGAATAAATGTTAACCGTTTATCAAGGTACTTTCCTAGAAATTTCACCACTTTTTCAAAAATTATTTTGGTGCCGCCTAAAGTTAAGTCCAAAGAGTGCTGTTTTTGATTGCCAAACAGGATTCCTACTGTTTTTGTGGGTGAAATTTTGAATCCCCATTCGATGGCCCATTTCCATATAGAGTCCAGCCCTGCTTGGGCCTTTTTTTGCAGGGTTGACAGCTTGGACTCCATTAACCAGGTGCCGGAGTCATCGGCAAATTGGGAGATAACCATGCCTGATGATTTAACGGTTTCAGGCAGGTCATTGACAATGACGGAGAACAGCAGGGGAGAGATGACAGACCCCTGAGGGGTGCCTCTTTCAGTTATTGCTTCGTATGAACTCACACCATCGACTCTGACCTTGATCTTACGACCCTCCAGGAAAGCCCTTACATAGTGGAAGCAGTGTCCAGTGATACCGTAATCAGCTAGCTTTGTTAAGATGCCGAAAGTCCAAGTTAAATCGAAGGCAGCTTGAAGGTCCAAAAAGATTGCAAGTACTGACTGCCCTCGATAGCCAAAATAATGTCATGTTGTAGCCTAGCTAGCTGGTGTAGGGTAGAACGCCCTTTCCTAAAGCCAGACTGGAAGGGGTTCAAAATATTTTTTGTTTCCAATAAGTGCTCAAGTCTATTTTTGATCATAATTTCTAATAATTTACCAGCGTGAGAAGTGAGACTTATTGGTCTATAAGATATTGGATCTGATTTATCTTTTCCAGGTTTTGGTACCGGTATCACTGTAGCCTGCTTCCAATAGGGTGGTATAAGACCCGTCGTGTAGACCCTGTTGTACAATTCAAGCCAGAAATATAAAATGTGATCTGACATGTTCTTGAACATCAGATACGAAAGTCTATCAGGTCCCGCGGCAGAGTCCTGCCACCAATGGCTGCTTTTAATTCCGAAAGAGAAAATGGTTGATTTAGTGGGCAGTTATTATCCCCAGGCTCAGTTAAAATGTGTTTATTATGTGATTCAAACAGTTTTTGATGGTCCAGAGTTTCAGAAGGCAGGTTTTAATCACTAGATACAGATTTGAAATGTTGAACCAAAAATTGAGCCTTGTCTCTTGGGGTACAGGCAATTTCGCCTTTAATTTTAAGTAGAGGCACAGGACAGTACGGAATTCCTTTAATTCTGTGGATTTTTTGCCAAAACTTCTTTGAAGTAGTGTGTTTAGTATCAATGGATTCACAGAATTCTTTCCAATTTTGCTTTTTAGCTTCCAAAATGACCCGCTTCGCAGTGTTTTCTAGAGACCTATAATTTTTAAGATTATATTCCGCGGGGTTATTTTTAAAGATTTTTAGTGCTTTTTTTCTGTCCTGTACAGCCTTGGCGCATCCATCGCTCCACCGCGGTACTGATTTATTGCGTTCGTTCCAGCCGGAAGAGACCGGTATGCTGCATTCAGCTATGGACAGCAGTTTATTGGTAAGATTTTTGCAAAATAGAAGAGGATCTTGAGTGTGTGAATGTCTGCCAAGGAAAGATCTGCACAGAGGTCCCAAAACTGATCCCAGTTAGCCTTATTAAATATAAATCTAGGTTCCCCTGAACCCTGGGTATCAGTTCCCTGTGTAATATAGTTACACAGAGTGACTATTTGAGGGAAGTGGTCAGATCCTAGGCTATCAGGTAACGGTTCCCAGGCAGAAGTGCTAGAAATCTCAGGGCTGGCTACGGTGAGGTCTATATGAGTCATAGCGCCTGTGTAGTCCAGTCTGGTTGGCGAACCGTCATTGAGCAAAATGAGGTCTTGCTCTTCCAACCAGGCTGTGACTGCTTTACCTCCCGCATCAGATTTAGGGGAACCCCAAGCGGGGTGATGTGCATTAAAGTCCCCCGTATAGATGGCATCATGGGGTCCTGTAATGGTCCGTAATTGTGTGCTAATTTTATTCAAAGACTCACGATCACATCCTCTTGAGTATATGTTAACCAGGATAAGAGGTCAGTTCTTATTTATAATAACCTTAATTGCCAGCACTTCGATAACAGCACTACCGTCAGCTTTTAAAGAGTCATTCACACTCAATACCTCATAGTTGATGTTATTTTTAATGTAAAAGGCTAACCCACCTGCAGAGTTATGGTTCAAGTTGCAGTGGATTTTATACTCAATATTAAAGCCAGGAATAGTTTTATTCTCACAGCCTTTAAACTTGGTTTCTTGTAAAATGAAGACTTGTATGGATGGGTTTGTGTCTAGGAAATGTTTAACTTCAGTATGTTTAACTGAAGACAAACCACCTATATTAAATGAGACAATATTAAACCTACTGTCCATAGTGGCCCTCAATTAACCTGCGTCTAATGTTGTTAACTGTAGCCGAAGGGGACTTCAACATTGTTTTCCATCCCATACGGGCTGATTTTAGTTTGGCAGGTGTTCTGCATTGGCGTGAGGAAGGAATGGGAGGTTTCATGGCAGAGTGTGCCGGCTCCCTGGGCAACCCGGAGGGTTCTCCGTTGCATGCGGGCTTGGGATCGGCTCCATCACCCGTATGGCTTTCTTTGGGTAGGGGGGAGGTATTTTTATCTTTGCGTTTAACTTTGGGAATAGACTCTTGGCTCCTAAGGAACCATGAGTCTATTTTATTACATATATAGGTCTTGACTCGACACCCAGTGGACCGTTGCTGTTGCTGGTCCTTAACTATCTCAGTTACCAAGTCAATGAGCTCACTGACATGGATGGGGCGATATTTTTTACCTTTACCTGTACGGTTTTTGATACTTATAAATGAATCCCCTGTATTAGAGTTACTAATACTGTCGTTTGGAGCAGGGGAATTCATGGGGGCGGTCTGGGTGTCGAACATACGGGGGCGGTTAGGGGGGGGCACTAACCACGGGCTCCTCCTCAATCCCGCACACATCAGAGATAGACAGCTGCGAATAAATGCTGCTGTGCACTGACACCAGGGAGTCGTGCCCTGTAACATTAAATACGGAGTCATCGATTCCACTTCCGGTCGCCATCTTGTGTACTTGGTGAAATTATAAACAAAGAAAATTTTCAAAGAAAATACATTATATACAGCCATATGAACATTATAAACATTATAAACATTATTCCCGGTGTGTGTCAACTCTACAGTGCTTTTGCCACCCTCGCTGATCTTCATTCTGTCCCTTTTCTTGGTCGGCATCCAAATTTTTCTATTTTTCCTCATTGAGAGGACCATTTTCCCACCTACTGTTATTAACATTTCGGTCGCTGTTTGGGGTTCAAATCACATTCAACAAACGTTGGCATTATTCTTATTAAAATTAACTTCCAAACAGCTTTCATTAGTCATTATTGACCATTTGTATAGCAATTTGACTTGTTTACAAGTAAGGTGTTATATTCACTCTGTGATAATTACATTCAACTGTGATACTGCAGTACTTTGATACTACTATCTAAGTCATATATTTCAATAGGATATTACTCCCTGTACCTATCATATTAGCTGCACACTGTTCTTGCAAATCCTTTATTAACTTCATACCTCTACTATTTGTCTTACATACTATTATTGACAATGTCTCGTTCAAGCTCTAAAGTCCAAGGTGGCAGCTCCAATCTGTCACCTTTACTAGGGGAGGCACTTAATAGGAATGAATCCCACCATCTTACAAATAACACTTTGCCTTTTAAGTGTCTCCTTCGGTCATGCGACCAGGTCAAGAAGTTGACAGTTGTGTTTACCATTTTCCAATTGGCGTCCAATATTGCCAAAGCCTTGCCTGGTCTTGTCAATAGGACAATTCCCCTAGCATCCGGTGGGGTCCTACTACAACTTAAATCTGCGGAAGCCCTGAGTGCAGTGCTGCGCATGAAAGTGATTGCTATAGGTGGTGTAATGGTTCGCGCAGTACTGCCTCAGTCAATGAGAACAGCTTATGGTTTGCTTGCCGGCATCCCAGAAAGCCAGGACCTGGAGGAACTACGCAAGTCGCTAGTGGTGGAGCCCCCCCCCCCCCCCCCCCCGCCAACATGGTGATATCATTTCATTAGAAAGAATCACGCCTAGCAAACCACCACCGCCTGGGTTTCCTAGGCTAGTTAAAGTGACTTTTGCAACCCCTTCCATCCTTTAGGGTAAGAGTTACTGAATTTAATTTCGATGTTAACAGTTTGTGCAATACTACATAACACACGTCTTCGCAAATATGACAGTAAGACATTTTTTTAATAATTGTAACACCTAACACGCACCCTTGTCGCAGAAGCTGCTCTCCTTTAGCCTGGCGACCACCGCGAGCCAATCACGTGACAGGCGCTTGACCATGTGGTACACGTTAACCGGGTGAGCGATGTAACCCTTAATAGTCTGCAAGCTCATCACCTCCCGGCGCAGGGCTGTCGCATTCTCCAGCATCCTTAATAAGAGTGGCACTTTTCAGTGTTCTTGTATATATGAAACTGTGATGACCGCCGTCAAGGAAGTATTATGGTTACCAGTAACCATTGGTTTGTGTGTCTGTTTGTTACAAACTTCACACAAGAAGTTATGAACGGATTTGCATGATTGGAGTGTTGGCCAATAAACAAATGATATACATGTAGAGGATACTTAATGATTTCGTTAGAATATCGACTTTAATTCACAAGCGATCATAAACATGTTCAGGAGTGGCGCAGCCACGAATGAACATATATATTTGCTATGATCACGAGTGAATCAAAAATCGATATTTTACCGACACCAACACATTTTCTTTTATGTTATTCTTAAAAATGTGTTATTTTGGTATTTTCCGACTTCGTGGTGAAAAAGTAGTTCAGTGATAAAAGTGGTAATTTTCACTGTTTTAAAACCACTTGAGAGCAAGAAATGTCTTTTAAAAAGCCAATCGGCGTTGAAATTAATATTGATATGTCATTTTTGTACCCGAAACATAATACAAAAAGACCAAGATGATCGGTTACGTGACTTCTCGGACCCCAGCTTTTTTGGTCCCCACGAAAGAGACTTCTCGGACTGTAGATTTTCCGGACACCATAAGAAAACTTATCGGCCCAAAATTAACTTGAGATACACTCAAACATTATTAATATGTATACCGTGAAAAAACCGATATCATACCTTCCATGTTTTCACCGGTGATAAATGAATAACCTAAATGCTAGTAATTTACATTACTATAATTGTTGAATTATGAATTTGTCATGCAAATGTAACAAATTAGCATTGTCAGAAAAATAATTGCGGGAATGAATGAAAATTATTATATATCAGACGAATGTACATAGTTATGTTAAATGATATAATATATGTATCACTAGATTTGCAAATAGTGTATTCATGCTACGCAAATCAAGTAAAAATAACTTTAACAACATTTTGACGTATTACGAGTCTTCTTTCACCACATTTTATTTATAGAAAGATGTGAAATATTTTTTGAGATTGAATAACATCTACCGGAGAAGTTGATAGAAATTCAAATATAAAATAACATGCACAGTAAGTTTATAAATATACATTCCCAATTTATTGAAGTTCTGGGGTTTATGATACTCCGGACGCTTATTGATGAATGTATATTAGCACAGCTATACCACGCACTATTTTTAGAATGATGCACCCTTTCACTGGAGTGTGCTGACTACGCTAGAATATACCATTTCATACCGATCTTCGCCGAATATCTACGTACAGAGCACAGATATCGGTAAAAAAGCGCTCACCTCAGTATGAGCATCTGGGCCTTGCGGTTTCACAGGAGATTTTCATTTTGCTAACCATGGGACCACCAGGGCGTGGCCACTTTTTATCCCAGGGGCATAATTTGAACAATCTTTGTAGAGGACCACTATAGAATGTTGCATACCAAATACGAAACCTCTGGGCCTTGCGGTTTCAGAGGAGATTTTTTCAAGTCATTCTGCTATTTAAGTCTATATAAAATATGTGACCCCCGGGGCGTGGACAGTTTTTACCCCAGGGGAATAACTTGAATAACCTTTGTAGAAGTCCACTTAAGGATGTCACATATCAACTATTAAAGCTCTGAGCCTTTCGGTTTCAGAGGAGAAGATTTTTATTGTCATTTTGCTTTTTAAGTCTATATACACCATGGGATCTTTAAGTCTATATAAACCATGGGACCCCCGGGGCGTGGTCACTTTTTACCCCAGGGGCATAAATTGAACAATCTTTCTAGAGGACCTCTATAATATGTTTCATACCAAATACGAAACCTCTGGACCTTGCGGTTTCAGAGGAGAAGATTTTAAAAGTCATTTTGCTATTTAAGTCTATATAAACCATGTGACCCCCGGGACGTGGCCAGTTTTGACGCCCGGGGAATAATTTGAAGAGGACTACTAGAGGATGCTACATATAAAATATGAAAGCTTTGAGCCTTGCGATTTCAGAGAAGAAGATTGGTTAAGTTTTCACTGTTTAAATCTATTTTAAGCTCTGGTGACCTACATTTGCAGCGGGCCGAAACGATTTGAACAATTTTTAAAGAGGGTCACCCAAGGATCATTTCTGTGAAGTTTGCTAAAAATCTGCTAAGCGGTTTAGGAGAAGATGTTTTTTGAATGAAAATTTGACAACGGACACACGCACGCACGCACGGAAGATCGACGACGGACATCGGGCGATCACAAAAGGTCACCACGAGCACTCTGTGCTCAGATGAGCACAAATGTACGTATACATGTAACATTATAAAATACTTGGTACCAGATTTAGAACATTTTGAGAATGTGAGGTAAACTATCAGCATTAAATTGTAACATGCGAGCTGTAAGTAAAAACAGTACGTACCAAATGTAACATGCGAAACACGAGTATGAACAGTCGGTACCAAGTGAAACAAAAGAACTTATCAGTACAAACCTTCAGTGCCGAATGAAATGGTCCCCCCTCGCCTACTTACCATGAGATGCTATAGATTCCATGTACGTCCTTGGTGCCGTGTAGCACCTACCTACCGTGAGATGTTATAGATTCAATATACGTCCTTGGTGCCGTGTAGCGCCTACCTACCATCAGATGTTATAGATTCCATGTAAGTCCTCGGTGCCGTGGTGCGCCTACTTACCGTGAGATGTTATAGATTTCATGTACGTCCTCGGTGCCGTGGTGCGCCTACTTACCATGAGATGTTATAGATTCCATGTACGTCCTTGGCGCCGTGTAGCGCCTACCTACCGTGAGATATTATAGTTTGCATGTCAGTCCTTGGTGCCGTGGTTGGTGCGCCTACCTGAAGTGAGATGTTATAGATTCCATGTAAGTTCTTGGTGCCGTGTAGCGCCTACCTACCGTGAGAGGGTATAGATTCCATATAAGTATTCGATGCCGTGGTTGGTACGCCTACCTACCGTGAGATGTTATAGATTCGACGTAAGTCCTCGGTGCCGTGGTTGGTACGCCTACCTACCGTGAGATGTTATAGATTCCATGTACGTCCTTGGTGCCGTGTAGCCCCTACCTACCGCCAGATGTTATAGATCTCATGTCAATCCTTGGTGCCGTGGTTGGTACGCCTACCTACCGTGAGATGTTATACATTCCATGTATATCTTTGGTGCCGCGGTTGGTACGCCTGCCTACCGTGAGCTGTTATAGATTTCATATACATCCTTGGTGCCGTGGTTGGTACGCCTACCCACCGTGAGATGTTATAGATTCCATGTACGTCCTCAGTGCCGTGTAGCGCCCTCTCTTGGCCCAGCACGAGCGAGGTGAGGGCGATTAGCTCGTCCTCCAGCGTGTACAGTTTCTCTACGTTCACGTAGCTCGTGTATGCTCCGCGCTCCCCCGGCGTCACCGGCAGCAGGCAGCACACCACACATACCACACACGCCACACGGAGTAGGGTGGCCATTGCGTGAAATCAGTCTTGAATGTGACTTGCGTTGATTTTTTTTATTTCAGCAGCAATTTTTTTCAGATCAGTTATGAAACACACTTGTAGACAATTAAGTTTAGTTAACTGTGATATATAAATTTGAACTTACGTCATATTAAATAAGTAAAAAAAAAATCTTAGTACCTTAAACAGCATTTATAGCGTACACAATAGACACACGTTTACACCGCATATCGTACCTTGTTGACGCGTGTTTTGTACGCGAGGCGTGATATGTGTCTGCCACACGACACCCGGCCGATAGTTAAAGGCCCGGCACAAGCTGCTTTAAGCTCGTTGTTCACAGACGAATTACACAGGGGGTAAATCGTACGTTACTTAAGATATAATTTTTGATTTATCGTTGTTTATCGGCCAATAAACAACGAATTGGAGTTCTGATGCGTAGTAATTAAACCACGAGGGCGTTAGCCCAAGTTGTTAAATAGCCACGCTTCAGACCGACAAAGAGTTGTTTATTGACCGATAAACAACGATAATTCGGTTGTTTACGAATTGAACGGCTCATTATTTCTGCCTGATTGGAAATTGATAAAGTTGTATAAGTATAAAGGAGAACTCGACAAGTTTTCGCGTACACCTTTCTTGAACCCCTGAATATTTCGTACTTCCCGCGCGAACGTTTGAATGCGCGTCACCGCTTTAAGCAGTGACGTCATTCGCTGATATAAATTTATAGTGACGTCACTTTCATTGCCAAAATCTGAACGAATGTCGTCAGAATCGGAACTAAATTTTGCATTGTTTTGGGTATTTTTACAACGATACTTTTTCTATAGAGCAATCTGGGCGTGTCATGTTAAAATATGCGATAACCTTTTCGGATAAAAAATGTGACAAAGTTATTTTGATTAAAAGATACGTGTATGCCGTATGTGTTGGATTACAGTATCCCTTTAAGAAATGTCAAGCATATGCGTTTTGTTAGCCAGCAGCTGCCACATTGACATGCAGTATTTTATAAAAGCCATTAATTGATTTTAGTGTTTGCCATCTGTGTTGGAGTCGAAGAATGGTGCACATCTGGTATTGACCAACACTGGTTAGGATATAGACTCGGCGTCGGTTTATTGTCGGGAATGGTCTCTGACTTACGTAACACTCATCCAGCTAGGCTAATACTTACTGACTTCGAAGAAAATGCTTGAGTATTCAATATATGTATGCGACTGAGATGTAAGATAATAGACGAGTATAAAGATTCCAAAGTATTTTAAAGCAGAGATATTAATAACACTCCCGACACAGAAATATAATGGAAATAATGCGTCGTTTATGAATAAATAACGATTGAAATGGATAAACTTATACAGCGTTTGTAACTCTTTTCGTCGATTTGTTGGGAAAATAAAGTAAGGTACACGATAAATCACATCAGTCTGTTTTGCCTAGCGGATAGACGTTAAATCTGGAGTTCATAGGCTTGAGTCCAGGTAGCTGCACCACTTTTGTCTTTGTTTATGCCTTTCTTGATATGATATGATATTCGGGTTGGTTTACTCCAGGGGCCGTATTCCAGAAACATCTTAAGTTTATCTATAAATATTTTCACTGAAGTTCCAATTTTTGTAAGGTAATATTTTTAAAACTACATATAAATTAATGATTCCAATTTCAGTTAAGTAAATAGCAGTTAATAATAAGTTGATAATTAGTGAACATTTAGCAGAATTTTATGTAAAAATGAAATAAACTGCTTAAGAAAAATGACGATTTTAAGTCTAAGGATAAGATTTCACTAAAGATGTTCCTGGAATACGACCTCAGACGCTTTAGTGTTTGCATTTCAAAAATAAAAAAATGTTGAATGAGTCCCTTTAATGCAATAGTCGTGCAAAATGTTTAGCCAGACGTTAACATTTTATAATGTACGTGTATAAGGTACTATATATCAACGACAGTAGCACACAACGAAATTGAATGCCAAAATAGCCTAAAGGTTAGATACCAGTAAATCATTGTGTATCCCTTCGTGGTCCATTCAAAAGTAGTGCCTATTACTAAAGAGCTCCTTTTCTCTTCTGGTATAAAAGCCATTTAGCAATCTCAGACATACCTTTTGTGGTTGTTTCTTATATCTCATGTGTGTCTGAAACATTTTGGTATATTTCATTGGAGGCTAACATCCTCCGCGCAGAGATTTGACTGGTTCCGAGCATAGCTCTAATCATATCCCTGCTGTCATAACAAACCACGTGATGATAATCGATTCAAGTGTTCTTTTTATTACTTATGGTTTAAAACAGTTAATTTCTTTTCCTTTTTTCATTATTGACTGCAAACGATATATAAAAAGTCCAAGTATGTAGAAAATTTCACTGAACTGCATTATTGAAGTAAAAGTTACAAACACGTAATCCTTCCAATTCGGGAAGGATTTTACTCGTGATGGCAGTGGTTACTGTTAACCGCCAGGGGAGATAACCGCTGCGAGGAGTTTGGGAGACTTACTTAAAATATGAACTTTTGTGTTTTTTTTTTTTACCGTGGTATGGGGCTTTTGTCGAAATATGATGCCGAAACCCTGTTTTCTACCGGTGTCTGCATTCAGGCGAGATGCATTTTCTTAGAAGTAACATGATAAATCAGTTTTTGTGTGTGCAATTTTTGGAAGAGGAAAGATTCATCTTTAAATTGATACCAGGCTTGCACAATCTGAAATAGAAAAAATGCTAGAAAACTGCTTGGAAAGTTCGCCGTTTTATAATGGGACCCTATGGGAATTGGATTTACTGTTATCTAACCTAAACACATTTTGACCAAAACTTGTTCTACATTTCAATAATGTAATTCACGTCAACTTGTTTTTAACCTCGTACGCCATTGATACAAAACAGTTTGACCACTGATTTACACTTTTTATGCTGCCCACCAAAAATCGGGGGAGCATACTAGTATAGTTGCCGCTTTGTCAGTCCGTCCTTCCGTCCCTCCGTCCGTTCCACTTTTTTGTCCGGAGTATTTCTCAGCAACTTATGGCCGGAAATCAACGAAACTTGATGGGAAGCGTCATTACCAAGAGGAGGTGTGCATGTTACCAGGATGTTCCGCTTCAGTGATTTTTCTCACAGTTATGGGACTTTGAATATTTCTGAAATTAGTTGATACTGCACATTTCTTGACTTTGTTGTCCGGGCTATTTCTCAGCTCCTACTAGCCGGAATTCAACAAAACTTTATGAGAAGCTTCATTACCAATAGGAGGTGTGCATACTACCATAATTATGATTTTTCTCATACTGATGGGAATTTAAAGATTTCTTAAATCAGTATATAGTGCACAATTCTTAACTATGTCAGGGCTATTTCTAAGCAACTACTGGCTGGAATTCAACAAACCAATTATGGGAGGCTTCATTACCAAGAGGAAGTGTGCATACTACCAGGACGTTCCGCTTCAATGATTTTTCTCAGAGGGACTTTGAAGATTTCTGAAATCAGTATATAGTGACTTTCTTGTCCGGGGTAATTCTCAGCAACCACTGGCCAGTTTTCAATAAACTTTTATGGGAAGCTCGATTGCCAAGAAGAGGTGTGCATATTAGCAGGATGTTCCGCTTCAATGATTTTTCTTGGAGTTATGGGACTTTGAAAATTTCAGAAATATAGTATATCGTGTGCACTTCTTGTCCGGGCTATTTCTCAGCAACTACTGACCAGATTTCAATGAAATTTCATGGGATGCTTGCCAAGAGGAGGTGTGCGTCTTGCTAATAGTAGGGTGTTCCACGTCAATGATTTTCTGGGAGTCACTGGACAATTTCTGAAATATAGTATATAGAAACATTTCTATTGATTTTTAGTAAGTTTAACTAATTTTAATATCGTTGCCCTTCTCATCGTATTTTTATTGCTTGACAAAGCGCGTTTTCTTGTCCGGGGAATTTCTCAGCAACTACTTACTAGAATTCAATGAAACTTCACGGGAAGCTTCATTACCAAGAGGAGGTATGCACTGACCAAGGACGTTCCGCTTCAACGACTTTGTCTCAGAGTTATGGTACTTTGGAGATTTCTGAAATAAGCATTTAGTTCACAATTCGTGTCCGGTCTATTTAAACGCAGCACCTAGCCAGAATGAAATGAAACTTTAAAGGACGCTTCTTACCAAGAGGAGGTGTGCACTGAAGCAGTACGTTCTGCTTCAGTTATTTTTCTTAGAGTTATGGGACTTTGAAGATTTCTAAAGTAAGTATTTAGTGCACAAGTATTTTTATATTTGCGCTCTCCACATTCCGAGTTCATTTGTGGGACAATAAACTATACAACAATCAAACTGGATTGAAAAGGGCTGACGCAAAGCGTCAACCGTCGTTTATTAAAACAGAGAAAGAATTTGAAAAGCAATATATATAGACCCGTATGCAAAATAGTCCCATAAAGTTGGACGAACCAGGATTGAAAAGGGCTGACGCAAAGCGTCAACCGTCGTTTATTAAAACAGAGAAAGAATTTGAAAAGCAATATATATAGACCCGTATGCAAAATTGTCCCATAAAGTTGGACGAACCACAAAGTCCATAAAATATATTATGCAAGGTACAAAATGTCATATTATGCAACATGGTGGTAAGTTTGCAAAATACACAAAGTTAGTAGTAAACAAAAGGAATACATAATAAAAAGATAATACGTGTCAAATCAATTTAATGTACAGTAAAACGATGATGCAGGAGGAAGGGGAGGGATGGTGGTTAAAGTTGAGCATGTGCGAAATGCAGCTGCTTTGTTCCGATTTGTTGAAGAATGATTCAACTTCCGGTAATTTGGGGTTACAAAGCAGTAATTTAATATTGGCAATTATAGGTTACACACCAGTCACGGTGTTAACAAATAGAAAGGAGCTCCAATATAAATTAATTTATAATTCCTGCGTCTTATAATTATAGTTTGTCCAATCTGTGTCTTCACAACTACTGGCCAAATTTCAGTGAAACTTTATATTATGCTTTATTGCCAAAAGGAGATCTGCATTGAACCAGGACATTCCGCGTCAAGGACTTTTCTAAGAGTTGATTTCTGAAATTAAAATATAGTGCACAATTCTTGTCCGGACTATTTCTGCGCAACTACTGGCCAGAATACAATGAAACTGTATGCGATGCATCATTATCAAAAGGATGTGTGCACAGTACATGACGTTCAGTTTCAGTGATTTTCCTTGGAGTTATGAGATTTTGAAGTTTGCTGAAATTAGCGTATAGTGCGCAATTATTGTCTGGACTGTTATCTCAGAAACTACCGGCCAATATTCAATGAAACTGTGTGGGAAGCTTTATTACCAAGAGGAGGTGTTCACTGTACATACCAAGATGTCCGCTTCAACGACTTTTCTTACAGTTATGGGACTTCGATAATTGCTGAAATTAATATATAGAACACAAATGTCTGGACAATGCTCCTCTGATTGCCTTCCCATTACTTGGCAAATCGCATTGGGGAGCATCCATCAGTTCACTGATATCCTTGTTAATTATTGATCTTGTATCACTGACCGATGTTACTCCTCTGATTGCATTCCCATTACTTGGCAAATCGCATTGCGGAGCATCCATCAGTTCACTGATATCCTTGTTCATTATTGATCTTGTATCACTGACCGATGTTACTCCGCTGATTGCATTCCCATTACTTGGCAAATCGCATTGGGGAGCATCCATCAGTTCACTGATATCCTTGTTAATTATTGATCTTGTATCACTGACCGATGTTACTCCTCTGATTGCATTCCCATTACTTGGCAAATCGCATTGGGGAGCATCCATCAGTTCACTGATATCCTTGTTCATTATTGATCTTGTATCACTGACCGATGTTACTCCTCTGATTGCATTCCCATTACTTGGCAAATCGCATTGGGGAGCATCCATCAGTTCACTGATATCCTTGTTCATTATTGATCTTGTATCACTGACCGATGTTACTCCTCTGATTGCCTTCCCATTACTTGGCAAATCGCATTGGGGAGCATCCATCAGTTCACTGATATCCTTGTTCATTATTGATCTTGTATCACTGACCGATGTTACTCCTCTGATTGCATTCCCATTACTTGGCAAATCGCATTGGGGAGCATCCATCAGTTCACTGATATCCTTGTTCATTATTGATCTTGTATCACTGACCGATGTTACTCCTCTGATTGCATTCCCATTACTTGGCAAATCGCATTGCGGAGCATCCATCAGTTCACTGATATCCTTGTTCATTATTGATCTTGTATCACTGACCGATGTTACTCCGCTGATTGCATTCCCATTACTTGGCAAATCGCATTGGGGAGCATCCATCAGTTCACTGATATCCTTGTTAATTATTGATCTTGTATCACTGACCGATGTTACTCCTCTGATTGCATTCCCATTACTTGGCAAATCGCATTGGGGAGCATCCATCAGTTCACTGATATCCTTGTTCATTATTGATCTTGTATCACTGACCGATGTTACTCCTCTGATTGCATTCCCATTACTTGGCAAATCGCATTGGGGAGCATCCATCAGTTCACTGATATCCTTGTTCATTATTGATCTTGTATCACTGACCGATGTTACTCCTCTGATTGCCTTCCCATTACTTGGCAAATCGCATTGGGGAGCATCCATCAGTTCACTGATATCCTTGTTCATTATTGATCTTGTATCACTGACCGATGTTACTCCTCTGATTGCATTCCCATTACTTGGCAAATCGCATTGGGGAGCATCCATCAGTTCACTGATATCCTTGTTCATTATTGATCTTGTATCACTGACCGATGTTACTCCTCTGATTGCATTCCCATTACTTGGCAAATCGCATTGGGGAGCATCCATCAGTTCACTGATATCCTCGTTAATAATTGATATTTTATCACTAACCGATGTTTATTATTAATCTTATATCACTAACCGACGAATATGTTAGATCTTTTTCACTAACTAATGATTATGATAGCTGTGATCGTTTCACAGCCTCGCGATGATTATGATCCATTTCAATAACCTATGGTTATGATTCGTCTTGTTCTACTTACCAGTGATGATTATTTACCCTTACAAATCGTCAGCTACGACGGCCTCTGCATCAATAACCTATGTTTAGATTGACACTGAATAGATAACAGACCCACAGACCCGCAGTGTTTTGTTACACAATTTGTACTGAAGATTGGAGCAAAACGAACATGAGGTACAGTACATATTATGGGTTGCATACATCGTAGACTTGAACAGTGTGATCCAAACTTAAATCGAAACGCTGACAGCGTAGAAAGACTGTTGGCGGGAAAAGAAACTAAGAGCAAATGAATTATGAGAGTATTTTTATTATTAGAAACATTTATTGAAGTAAGCCACCTTTCTGTTACATCATTTCTACCAAAACAAATCTCGAAACTCATAACTATACACTTTTCTTAAAATAAATTGGTATAAGCTGGTATTTGACCTAATTGAAGATCGAGATCCAGGTCACTGTATTTTTTTGCAAATTAAATCATATATAATGCGCGTCTAATTTATGCTATTTATCTACGACATTCTTGGGAGGCAAATATTTTTGTGCAAACTATTTAAAAAGCAAACAGAGTTATATTCGTACAAAGTCAATCTACAACGGTAAAAATAGTCAATGAACCGTATAAGTTCGAATCAATATTCAGTGCTTTTTATCACAAGCGCTATGTTCGGTTAATACCAATTCAAATACAAATAAGTTTGATTAGTAAAATACAAGCAAAACTCTCTTTAGAAGTACTCCGCTATAAGTACTGACTCAATACACTGTTGTTAAACTTTACGCAATATGATATAATACGCAGTTAACCAGTCAGCAGCACAAATATCTATCATACTTATGTGAATAGACATAACACGAATTCACTGGTAGACGTGGACTTAATGGATTATTATTATTGTTTATTAGTGTTTTAGTCGGATCTATTTCTGGTCATCTATTCATAGAAAGTAGCATCGAAAACAGGAAGCCTCACTGCTCGGCGAGCGAAGCGCAGTTACTTACTGACTTGTAGCCTGCAAAGTAAAGAAGTAGTTCCCTAAAGACCGATTTCTGAATACACCTACTAAATCCTGTTGGCTTGCGCCAACAGTCTAAAACAGATTGGGTGTACACTCTGTTTACTGTATGATGCTACTCGTATTTAACGTGCATTCCCGCATATATGTTAATGGTAAGATGTTTTCAAATTCGTATTATACATATCGTTCTATAAATCTCGTGTAGATATAGAATAAGTCAGTACAATGATATCAATATGAAACGTAGTCTTAGTATAATATATTGACCAATGAAATTCAATGATTCTATGCAAATGTTATTTTCATTGGTCAATATTTTAAGATATAACTAAGTTTGAATTTGCGAAATGTTGTTGTCATTGATATTGCTGAGTAATCAAAAAAACTTTATTATCTGCTTTTCAGTAAAATATATAGAATTGTATTGGTGAAATAAACGTTTTTAGTTGATGCTAAGAGGTGAAATATAGAAAAATATAAGTGAGATAAAGCCTTTTATTTAATGCTAAGTAGGGAAATATAGAAAAATATCAGTGAGATATATCCTTATTATCACTCACAGTGAGGGACTACTTTTTGGGGTCCCGATTTAATACAGTAAATGAAACGGACCGTCATCGATGCCGGGCTCACAACTGTGAACGTCATTATTTTGACGTCATGACGTTATGATTCAAGCGATATTTTCCAATAAAATGTAAAATAAATGTCTTAATAAATAGTTTGTAATGAAACTTGGAACAAACAATGTTAGTCACCTTAGACAATAACAAATAGCAGTACTTTTCAACATTCAGTCATAGAGTGCATAATTATTAACAACTGTAAACATTATTCGCTCACCTTAAAAACGCGTTATTTTCAAAAGCGAATTTTAAAATATTTTTCGTAATATTATTTCATGTGACATTAGTTGTGGGTGAAAAATTGGTACAGGCGAAAAAGGAATTAGACTCGAAGAGAAAAGAACGAATGAAGTAAAATGATGACATAATTGCATATCTTACTGTGATGGAGCGTGGCTCGTGTACAATATCACATCAATTGCTATTTTCAAATTGATGTGTTTATTAAAATAAAAATACATTAACTTACATAAACTGTAAGTACCGATAAATTCAATACAATATAATTGATCGTTGTATAATAAGTATAGAGTAATAATACTTAAAGAGTGGGAACAATACGCTTTAGTTCATTTCACAACAATAATTCAGCGACAGCTATAGAAATACAAGCATTTGTGTATCTTTTGCTGTTAAAATATAACATGCAATAACAATGGGTAGATTGTATTTACATAATTTAATATTTATTGATGTAATTTCATTTGATAAACTATTGTTTACTTCTACGAATATTGTTGTTCAGATATATAATACCTTATGAAATCTACTAATATAAGATTGAGCAGAAAATGAACGTCTGTACAAATGAGCATAGAGAAATACAAGAAGACATTTATAAAAAGACGATGGCACACACCGCATGTTTGAATACAAGTTAATATGTCAAAAAGTTGTAATCGTCAATAGATTTATAGGTTACAGAATAGAACATAATCAAATTTTAATTTGGCTTACTAATTAATATAGATTATTTTGCACGTACACATCAGTAATCGTATGATTCGAGTTGAATACAAAGACAGAAGAACATAAAAAATTAAATACCATCGATTTGAACACGAAACGTATGCATACACATTATATTGTTTATTATTATTTTTATATGTAATTATAAAAGACATAAAAAAACATATTGATCCTTGATATCATTGATGTTTACACAATCACGTATTTTACAAGTTATAGCTTCTTAAATTTGAAGGGACATATTGATGTATTCAGACCTGAACCTTAATGACCTAAGTATCAACCAATGCAGAACAGACCCTGCAGTCTTCGGTCAATTATGTACAATTACGTTTTTCTAAGTCCTGGAGACAACTAAACATTCGAATGCAGACCTAAAAGCAGTTGAGTTTGTGGGGAAATTGCACGCATTCCTGTGACGTATGAATCACTGTTCTACTATATTCTTGTTGCCATCTAACTTTCACAGATTGCCTTTTAATTGGCCGTAGTAACCATGATTCATTACATGCGAACTGCTTTTGATTTGAAGTCTCTAGTTTAATATGAGCGTCACTGTGGGCGCATTACGCTTATTTAGCAAACGTAGAAGGCGTTAGACAGCTTGGCATCCGCTCAAGAATTAACATATCATAAAACAAAATAACAAAAGTGCTTGTTATAGCATTGAAGCACACTAGATTGTATGATTATTTGGTTAAATAATAAGTGTTAAAAACGTAAAATGCACATGGTTTGTAACAAGGTATATGAATTTCATACTAGCGTATCCACACGTCCCTCAAAGACAAATATGACCAACAATAACTTATTTAAACGACATCTTGAAAAGCTAAATCCTGTCCATGTCAGGGTCACGAAATTTGATCTTTCATTTTCAAACATTACAATAAATCTAGTATTTGTAATGTATTGACAGTCATACAGAAACGATGAATAAAAGATCAACTACGCTGAAATTACAATTTCATATTCACATAGCATGACAACAAAAGTATAAATCCTTGGCACGAAATGAGCACGAACATACTAAGAACAGGGCGAGTAACTGCCCCTGCGGGTTTCGTATCCGACACCGCGAAAAATCCGTGTCCGTTATTTTCGTCTGCACCAGTTCGTTTCATTCGCAAACTGCAGACGAAATCGGGAAAGGTTGCGTTTGGTTTCAACCATCGAACTTCTGTCCTCTTTTCCCACGAGACTTCTTCGATTTCGAATTGATGTGACGTCACCGCATTTTGCGCATCACATGCGGAAACTTTCATGTTGAAATCGATGACCTGGTCGTCAAGGAGGTTGGAGCCAATCACAATCTCGCAGTCGTCCGAAACCGTGGTAGCGTTCGTTTCGCACGACGTCTTTATCTTCAGACGCTTGTACCAGTAGATCGTCCCAGTGTTTTTGATGACAACCCGAGGATCATCGATATTTTTTGGCTCGTCGATTCTGTAAAGTGAAAGTGTAAGGATTATGTGTTGCTAATGATCACCCCCTGTATGTCGGTAAACCAATTTGCAGATGATATATCAAATTTCAGAGAAAACATGTCGTCTGCAATTGACAGGTAGGTACATATTTTGAATTTTTCGGCGATTTTAGTCAGTATATATAGATACCAAAATTATTGTACACATGTATACATTAATGTCCAACGCACTTATGTATTAAGTGTATTGCCAGAAATCTACGTTTTTCTAAGAAGAAATATATAAATTGTCTGGGGGAAATACAAAATATTCAAACAATGCGACGTATTTATTTAATTTTTGGCATCTAAATCGACAAATAAGTGAACTAAACCGTTACAGAGTAGTCATATAACCTATCTAGAAGGGCATTCAAACGTTTATTAGTTGATACCGTAGTGGTTTCAAGGTTAAAATCAATTACATCTTCAAATGGTATGCTCATTTATGGATAAAGCCGAACTGTTTGAAGAAAATGTGTAAATAAAGTCCAAACTTAAACTGAATAAAGCTCAAACTGCGCGATAAAATGATTATGTTTTGCAAAGGAAAGTTTGTTTTGTGCTATTTTTCATTACATATTTTCATTATATATAGATATTTATATTATATGTAATAACAGAAAAATATATTTTATTCAAAAAATGTGCAATGAAGCATATAAAAAACGAATAAGGCCAACATGGCCCATGATCGTCATGAATAACAATTATACAAATAGGAACAAATAATATTATCATGCTTTAAAGAAGAGAAATACATTATATATATCTGCGCGAAATATATACAAGTATTATGTACTGTATTCTCGTGCTTTACAAAAATTATTTGTATCCAAGTAATACAGTAATACAGAAAAATAATCTGTACTGTATTATGTTTTACACAAATATTTTTTATCTTAGTAATACATAACAGTGATCTGTACTGTATTCTCATGCTTTACACAAATAATTTATATTTAAGTAATACGTGAAAGTTATCGGTACTGTATTCTCATGCTTTGCAAAAATAATTTATATCTAAGTTAAACATTAAAGTAATATGCAATGTATTCATAAATTGATCAGTACTGCATGTAACTTAATAAAATAGCATTAATCATTATGTACTGACAGTATTTGTCATTTCAAAAGCTCTACATGCATAAACAGCTAGTAACTGAATAGCTTTTGGATTCTGTGAGGAAAATAACTCTGTGGCTTTGAACATGCTTGGGTGACGTCTATAATATACTGATATATGTATTGTATTTTTGTCTTGTTTTTGAGTAAAAGTTAAATTCAAAAATAAAATGATATTCATATTCGAGAACAGGGCAAACTGGGCAAACACTATAGTACTAATATCGGTATTATTCCACCTTCCCTTTTCGATGTTAACCCATTTAAGGTAAATTTGAAGTTCAAAACTGAAAATATTTCTATAAAATAATACCCTTGAATAGCCATTTATGCTCTCGCTCAAAATGGTTTAAATGCATACATTTATAGCATTTACATAAAGCACTACAAGTTTGGTTATTATCCATTCAGTTTAAAAAAAATACGACGTACAGGTGGTGATGATGAGCGTGTGTTGTTGTCTGTATGTAATAACATTCGTCCAATTTACAGTCCAGTATGAGAAATAAATGTTCAGTTTAATTACAATGTATTCATATTTAAAATGTGCATAGACAAAAAAAGTGTACACTGTCACCAACCACGATCGCACGGAGCAAGGTTTAAGCGTAAATAGCACCCAAATATCAGTGAAAGTTAAAAAAAAACAAAAAATTTGTCAATTTCACATTCAAAGAGTGTCGTTATCATCGTTGCTTGTGATGCCATACATACGCGTTGTCGAAGGAGATTTTTGACGTTATACACATGAGTTGTAATGGAGATTAGTGACGTCACAAGACACGTCAGCGGCGATATGCAACGATGTGAATCCACGTTGTCATTCGAGATTTGTGACGTCATTCATGCACATTTGAATAGAGATGCTCCAATCGTCATACATGCACGTTGTCAATGGAAAGGTGTGACGTCATGCATGCACGTTGTCAATGGAGATGTGTGACGTCATACATACGCGTTGTCAATGGAGATGTCCGGGCTCCATACCTTGCTTCTGTTGGCGGTGATCTCTCGAACGTTAAGCGGGTACCATGACAACCGTATGTCGTCCCACGTCTGTCAATAAAATATAGAGAATACATGGTTGGTGCTGATATGGAAAAAGTTTACCAATCTGGTGATGCTTAGAAAATGAAAATAGGGCGAGCTTTAGCGGGCCTTTTTTTGTTTTCGCGCCGAACTGGATGAACTTTCTCCTTCCCAGCACCTACCATGTATTATATTTATCCGGTTTCTACTCAATTGCATTTTTAAAAGCACTTTAATTTATGACGAGCCTCGAAGATCAACCTAATAATTGCTCGCTTGCATTTATGCGTACTACCCGAGAAAATAGTCCTCTATTTCTTAATCACGTTTATCTTAAAGCGATACTTAGATATCTTAATGTTTAAAAATGATACACGAACAACAACTAGTATTTGGTATTCGCTTTTGTTTTAAACCAGACAGCGATTTTTAAAAAGTTGCATTGCTTCACGCCTACGTCATTCAGTTTAGTTTAAAGGTTACATAGTGCACAAGACAAACTAGAACGCATGTGTGTTGGAATTTAAAATAGTTAGTGTTTCTGTGTTTTTGATGGATTATGTTAATAACATTTATATAAAAAAGTGTATTGAATATATGCCTCGAATGGAACCGGTGAGATTAATTAATTATCCCATATCAATTTTCTAGAATGTACTCGGATACCTGGATAGTTGTGGGTGGAGAACAGCGTGGCTAAAATAAAGGTTTTAGTAATAAGTATCCTGGTGGCATTAGTTTCGAACGATGTTAACAATCAAATGAAACATGTTCGTTCATTAAGCTCTGAGGATGAAATGTTTTGTCACATGTAAAAACTTTTAAGAATTTCTAACTTATAATATAACAAAATACTAGTTATTTTGTGTACAACTTATCAAAATAACAAAAACATGGCGGTACCCATGTCTTTCCTAAACGGGACTGACGTCGTCAGTTTCGGACAGTGCACAGGGTATGTGCAAGTGAGTCTATAGCAAGCTGATACATTTTTAAGCTAAAAAACTTTGTTATTGTTGTTTTCTTTCAATTAGTAAAACAAACAACAACAACAAACTCTGTTATAATATTATGTCTCAATTTGGTTACTCCTCAACACTGCAGTAGGATAACAATGAATAAACCAGTTGATTGATTAATGAAAGTCTATCCACAAAGAAAAACCCGTTTGCATCAAGTGTTTTGAAATGGAATGGAAGGAAGATGTTGTTTACACCTTTATCGAGTATGCCATGTTCGGATTAACAACTTATTATGGAAGCTAGAACCTCTGTAAAACTAGACTACACAACGATTTTATCGATGAAAAACTCGGTTTAGTAGAGGCACTGTTAGTCCGTATACAGCTAACGCCGTATGCAGCTTGTAAGCCTTTGAGCTGTATACGTTGACTATAAAACCAACGTATTGACTACTGCCGCCGCCGCCGATGCTGTTGCTGCTGCTTCTGCTACTGCTATTACTACTTTACGAAGTGCTCAAGGGTGGTCAGTCTGTGTCCGGCGTCCGGCGTCCGTCATCAACATTTAACTTCAAACAACTTCTTCTCTAAAACCACTGGGCGGATTTTAACCAAACTTGGTAGGAATGTTCCTGGGATGGTCCTTTACCAAGTTCCTTCAATTTATTAATATTTATTGAAAACTCTTGTTGCCATGGCAACCAAAAGCTTTAAAACTGGAAAACTTAAAAAAATCTTTTTGTCAGAAACCACTGGATAGATTTAAAAATAATTTCACAGTAATAATGCTTGGGTGACCCTCTACAAAATTCCTTAAAATTATTTTGATTCGTTAAAAAACATGGCCGCCAGGGGGGCGGGCAGTTTTCCTCATATAACTATATTGAAAACTTTAAAAATCTTCTAGTCTGAAACCACTGGCTGGATTTCAAAATAATTTCACAGAATTGTTTCTTGGGTGACCCTCTACCAAATTCCTTGAAATCATTTTGATTTGTTAAAAAACATGGCCGCCAGGGGGCGGGCAGTTTTCCTTATATGGCTTTATTGAAAACTTTAAAAATCTTCTTGTCTGAAACCACTGGCTGGATTTCAAAATAATTTCACAGAAATGTTTATTGGGTGACCCTCTACCAAATTCCTCGAAAATATTTTGATTCGTTAAAAAACATGACCACCGGGGGGGGGGGGGGGGGCATTTTTCCTTATATAAACTATATTGAAAACTTGTAAAATCTTATAATTTGAAACCACTGGCTGGATTTCAAAATAATTCCACAGATATGTCCCTTGGGTTACCCTCTACCAAATTCCTTGAAATCATTTTGATTTGTTAAAAACATGGCCACCAGGGAGCGGGGCAGTTTTCCTTATGTGGCTATATTGAAAACTTTAAAAAGCGTATAGTTTTAAACCACTGGCTGGATTTCAGAATAATTTCACATACATGTTCCTTGGGTGACCCTCTACCAAATTCTTTGAAATCATTTTGATTTGTTCAAAAACATGGCCGCCAGGGCGCGGATCAGTTTTCCTTATATGGCTATATTGAAAACTTTAAAAATCTTCTTGTCTGAAACCACTGTCTGGATTTCAAAATAATTTCACATACATGTTCCTTGGGGGACCGACTACCAAATTCCCGGGAATCATTTTGATTCGTTAAAAATAATGGCCGCCAGAGGGCGGGACAGTTTTCCTTATACGGCTATATTAAAATCTTAAACAATCTTTTTGTTAAAAGCCATTATGATACTTTACACTCAGGTGAGCGACCTAGGGCCAACTTGGCCCTCTTGTTTTATTATTTCCTGCCAGGAAAAGTAACATGTTTATATAAACGGTTACATAAAGTGTATATAAGAATGCAATGTACAATGCATAGTTTGTTTTAAAACTACACATAATGTTCGATTGAGGTACAAAAAGTCTTTAAGAAATTTGTTTTGGTGGCCATCCGTTGTATCAGCAACGGCAGTCCCCTTCGTTGTATTTCAAAACTTACTCATTTTTTTAAATTATTTCCTGCAAGGAACAGTAACATGTATATAAACGCTTACATAAAGTGTATATACTCGTAAGTATACAATTTACAATGCATACTTTGTATTAAAACTACACATAATGTTCGATTGAGGCCAGCCGCTTTCGAGGGATTACATTTATTAATTAAATAATATAGTTAGCCTATTAATTGATTTAAAGTTTATAATGCGAGGAAAATAAATTTGGTTGTTTTAAAGGGGATGACCACTTTTGATGATAAACAACTGAAATCACTGAAGAAACTTCTTTTTTTTTTATCTAACCTGAACAATATACAACTTTTTATATAATAAGACATTTCCTCTCGAAATGTCAAACAGATAAATTAGGAAATTCGCATGTCTACATTTTTTTAAAGAATTTTATTAAAACATGATTGTTTTATTAAAACTATATTATTTTGATTTTGGATTTTCTTTCAATTAAATTATAAAACATTTTGAAAATAAATACAAAGCAATTAAATATAAAGTTCTATCGGTCTGCCTTGTTTTCGTTTCTGAGTATAAGACACCATTTATATATAATTTAGAAAAACAACTTAATCAACTGATTTCTGCAGCTACATCGTGCTGAAGTGTGATTCCTTTATTTAATTAAATAACGTTCTAATCAATTGATTAATGTTACTATTATTGTTTATTCTCACAAATCTAAAAAAAAAATCAAAATAATTTTATCTTGCGGTTACGATTCTTGCGGCTTATCATTGCAAATAAACTAACCAGTAATTTTCTGTTTGCCTAGGGTCTATATTTTATGACTCCCTACATCGATTGAAAGCAATAAAACATTGAAAAACGACGCCGGGTTTCGGCAGTGATCGGCTGCAATCGCCGATGCGGCTAAGTGGAGTATTGGATTTCCAACAGCGCAACCGAGTGGCGGTTATTCTTCTCTTGAATTACATTTAATTTTGCCATTGTTTGATCATAATCTGGCTTATTTTTTAATTTTTGTGATTTTTACCGGTATGTCCAGAAGCACCACTGTACTTACAAGTTCAAGATCGATAGTGGTCTCGAGGAATTGCTCCACGAGGTTCAGGTTAGCCACGTGGGTCACGTGCATGTTTACGCCTAGCAACAGTGGCTTGGTGAGGTTCCGTCGCGGAGGCACGTTCGTCTCGTACTTGTGGAAGATCGTGTTAAAGATCTGGATAGCCTCCTCCATGTAGTTCAGGTTCTGGGAGCCTTGAGAATTGACGCTGTTCAAACAAAAATGTGATCGATAATTAGACTAATAGTATTGTCGGGCCGCAGGTAGTCGTGAGCATTGACACAGAAACAAAACACGCTGCACTTCAGACTCATAAAACTTGCAACTTGTCTTGAGAAATGCCGCTGAAATAAAGTACGATCGCAGATGAGACTAAAGAAGATACAGATTGCAGATCGCAACGATCCATGAGAATAGACGCTGAAACAACACTGTTAGAACGTATGAGCTGTATACAGGTATTAATACATACTTTTTTGAAATTGGAATTTTGTCTTAACGTATATAGCTTACATGGTCAGTGGTCAGTATAAAACATAATTAGTGATTAGTAGAAGTAGCAGTAGCAATAGAGTAACAGAAGAAGAAGCAGCAGCAACAGATAGATAGACAGACAGACAAATGATCATAATCATCAAAATCGTTCAGATATGAGACGTATTATAATATACGGCGACATGCTGCATCTTGCTGTATACAGCATACGATGAGCTGTATTCGGTGTAAGCTGTATACGGCTTTATAGTCAACGTATACAGCTCACGCATAAGCTGTAGAAGGCGTATGCTGTATACGGTCTAACACCGCACTTCAGGCTAATAAAACTTGAGCGCACGAATCCTTGAGAATGTACGACACATACACACACAAAAATAGGACCGCACTCTAGACAAAACAAACTTGCGGGCTTCATGAAGACTTGCTTGTTGCGAATTGACGCGGAAACAAAATAGGCCAGATATGTAGCCTAAGAAAACTGGGCCGCAAGTTTTCCTGTTAATTTACACAAAAGGACCGCACTGTAGACACAATACTACCAACAAGAAATCTTTCCAGATTTGGATATATCATTTGGAAAAAAAACGAGTTAATTTTATTTTATCTTTCCAGTGATTTTTTATTTTTACGTCATGACTTTATGGGTCCCGCGAAATTTTGCAGTTAAACCGATCTAAAATGTAAAAACAAGAGGGCCATAAAGCCATAGGTCGTTCACCTGACTAAGGAACAAAACTGTTCTGAGCAAGTTTCTTGAAGATTTGGCTTAAATTGTGGCCTCTAGAGTGTTTACAAGCTTTTGTCAATTTGGGCTGCTGGCCTAGTTTTTTTTACCCCATGTGATCTGGTTTCAAACTTGTTTCAGATATCATTGGGACAAATGTTCTAAGAAAGTTTTGTGATGCAATATTGCCTGGTGATCTAGTTTTTCCCACTTGACCCAGTTTGGAGCTCGTCCGAGATATCATCGAAACAAATGTTCCGATCAATTTTCTAGAAGAATTCAAGATTGGGCAAAAAATGTGACTTCTAGTGTGTTCACAACTTTTTGTTTTTCAATTTGCCTTAGTGACCTAGTTTTTGACCCCACGTGACAGGGTTTTGAACTCATCTGAGACAAATGAGGACAAATGTTCTGAGCAAGTTTCATGATGATTGGGCAATAAACGTGGCCTCTACAGTGTTCACAAGCTTTTCAAAGTTTTCAATATAACCATATAAGGACAAATTACCCCATCGTGGCCCTCTTGTCCTTATGTTTCTATAGGAGGAACGTTAAAAAAAATCTGAAACTACTAACGCTAAATACTAACTTATTTAGGCGTCGTTCCGCACAGATGCTCTTTGTATTTAGTATTTTGCACCGTAATGGAGTTGTATCGACTGCGGAAACGTCTTCAATCGTTTAATTATCCCAACGCGTGTGAATAAATCATGCAAATGGTGTCGCCAAATTAGAAGACATTTTCGTTACACAACCGTGAATGTAGCCATAAAATAAGTATTGTTTCAATTCATAGCATATACTTTTCACTTTTCTACCGTATAATGACCATTAAACATATGATAGAAAAATTGCTCGAGACGTGTTAAGAATGTGTAAGTTAATGGATGTCTAATAGTGTGACCCTCAGAATTCCATATCAATGTAACATGTCCGTTACGTGGATACAAACAAAAAAGCGTTATGATATATAACCTTTCTTTATTGTGTTCATTTATGTCACCAAACATGTATTTAAAAGATCAACGCCTGAATGAAATGAAACTGATGTGTTTATTAAAGTAGTTATAACCTGTAAACAATGAAATGTCCGTGACTGACATGTTCGATACCATTTAACCAATATTGTATTTATAATGTGACGTATCTAGCTGATATACAGAAGGAGATTTATATGTTATCTTGTGGCGTATACTTCATTACTTCTTACCAAACTCCTGGAAAATCAACGAAGTGGCGTCCCGTATCGAAAAATAAAGATGTTGAGCACTCACTCGATGTATGTATTTTGCACGTTCCAACGATCAAATATGAAAATATTGAACTAATAATGCTTTAATGACAACTTTATGGTTCTAAAACCTGCATTTCAACAAAAATATTCTAATGCAGATGCGTTATCAGGGCATATGCTTGTAACCGTCGTGCACGTATGTGACTTGGCCGTTATGTTCGTTACTCAGTTCGTTACTACTAAGTAACGAACATTTCAACTTTTCATCCACTATTTAAATAGTGACTTGAATGGTTTCTTTACACTGATCGAATAGGTAATAGTAACTGACATATGCCCAGTCCTTTCATTTCTCAAAACACATATAAACTTATAATATTTCTGAAATAATGCACCATACATAAAAAAACGTATTGGTGATATGTTTCACAACTACATATGATCTTAACCATTTACACTTTAAATTATGCTAACACAAACGTCCACGGACTGATAGTTTAATTTCTTTTCTATTTTAAAGATTACATATTTGGTTATGTAATATCCGGATTGAATTAGATATCTATTAAGCAGACATGTTACTATTAGACCTATTACTGAACCTGTCCCAACCGGAAAATCAAAGAGATTGTTTAGGCATACGATTTCAAGAAAAGAGAGAACAGATTGATTAACTCTCAGATGAGTAACTGAAATGTTCGTTATCAAAAGTATTTGTTGACAACAAACACTATTTTAATCAATTCTCTTACTCAAATTTATTGCATAAATACACATATAATTATTGTGTCAGTACACTATGACAAAACATGACAAAATATGATTACAAATTAGTTGTATAAAATATTGTGCTGTTTTAAATATTAGTAACGGCTCTTTCATTTTGTAAAAAAATAATTTCACCAATAGTGAAATGTATGGACTTCTGATATCTGATAATATTGTTACCTTTATTTATATCCACTTTATCTAAAATGTACGTGTTAATTCATCATTTAAAACTGATCCTTAACTTGTTAATTCTGTGATAGAAGTGGGAATACACATTGCTTTTCAAGAAAGTGTTATAGTCAATTCATTAGATAATTAGTATGTAATTATTCACTGAACATTTTGTAGGTTTATGAAAGTTGTAATATTTAAGACATGTCCGTTACTTTTTATACATTTTTAAGCAAAATTATTCTTCATTGACAGAATATTCTTGAACAGCATCAGAATTGTGTTTAAAGCTTAGAACAATAAGTGATTGGGACAAAATGATACAGTTATACACAATTTACCATCTTTGCGTAAAAATTGAATATACTACTTATAGTGAGTAATGAATATTTGCTTTACAAAATAAACAAGCATTCATTATCTTTTGTTTGAATTTAATTAACATCAAAAGTAAATAGATATTATGTATCATGTTTGTATTTAAATTCAAAAGTTTGCCTATCTGCGTCATAAAATATAATTATCTTTTTTTTCTATTTCCCCTTACATAATTGAAAAAAAAGAGTCTTTTATCTGTATATACCATATAGTAAGGGACATTTGTAAGGTGAAAGTTGATCATTTTACTAGTTCTTTTTCAATTAGTTGTCGTTGAAATATTTGTTTCTTGATTAAATCTTTATGATTTTCATGCTATATAAGATTCCTAGTTTCATTCCCAAACTTGAATAAAATGATTTTAAAATGTTGTTATTTTGTTATTTATAAGCACTACTTTGCACATTGTAATTGAGAATAGTAACCAATCATTTTTCTACAATTAACTTATCATAAGCAAGGTAGCTTGAGGAAATTATATATACACATTGGTTTTATTGTTTATTGTAAATTGTGTGTGCCATACTTGCTACCCGAAGCTCGGGCGAAACGTTACACTACATGTTTTGTTTTGAGTATTGTCGTATATTAAATCGGAATGCAAAGTTAAAGTTTTAGGCATACTGTTACCATGAATAAAAGAAATTTGAGGCCAACATTTCAGTGCTTTATTATAACATTTGTGTCAACATTATAAATATAACTTGAACACAGAGACATTGCTTGGACTACGAGTACGAGTTAAATATATCAGGCCTGTCAAAAAAAACTTTCTATTGAAAATGAAAAATATTCTGTCCGGCAAGATATCTTTTATCCCAATTTCAATATCGTAGTCTTTCTTTAGGTTACAAACACATTTTATTGACATTCCGATATTCTAACAATAAAAAATTTTCAGAACCAGTGACACATTCTCCGAATCCTATATAGTGAATAATGGTTATCAGTTTTATTATCGGACAGTCTCAGTGGAAGACAGCAGATTAATCGGCCGGAGCGAAAAGGCTATGGCGTTGAACAAAACTCAATTTAAACCTTAAAAACAAACAAGAAGCTAAATATTTAAAATATTAATCATTTTATAAATGTAAATAAAGTGTAACATATTTTAACTGTATTAGCAAATGTGTTGTGGTATGATGTTTGGTTATGTTTTAAAAATACTTAACGGAAGTTACATACATTATATTATATTTTTAGAAATGCTTTTTTTTTCAATTAATAAAGCATCTGGAGTAGCAAACCTTTATATATTCTGTCAAAACGGTAGAGAACAAAAACATGTGCGGCTGTCAGGGAACGAACCCTCGGCCGCCTGCCTGAGAGTCTTGCGCGCTAACCAATAGACTATCGTGTCTGATAATTCAAGTGTTTTTACAGATATGATTAATGGAGTGCAACCGACCGCTAATGATAATTTATGTACTGCGTAATTACCGGTAAAGTGAGATTTCCATGTTGTTCTTAATTATTGTTATGGCCAAGTTAATAATAAATAAGTAATAAAATAATAAATTATACCCCACTCAACAAATAACCTTAAGGTTTATGACTCTTGAGTCGGTGATAACGATATGAATTATTCGGTTATAGATTATAATGACTGTGTTTCTTCTGGGCTCGTCTTGTGACCCAATTTATTAATTTTCATTAACGACGCACAAGGAACTACTTAATTTTCTTCCGCGTGTAAAGTCATAATTTGATCGTACATTGAAAGTTGTTAACTTAAGTTTTCCCAATATGTCAAGTTCTAATCAATTTCATTATCGTAATGCTTAACATTTGACAAATTTAACGATATTCAAAACGGCACTTCTTACTTTCGCGTAGTAGAATCTGCCATACCTAAAATTGTTAGGATCATAGTTCTTTGACTCTTCGGCTTTGAAATAGTGGTACCTTTAGTTGTTCGCAGAACAACTAAAAATAACTTTTTGTGTAAGTTGAAATGGCAGCATTAGAATCGTAACGCCCTATTCCCATGACGAGCAAACACTCTGTTTAAATGTCATAAAATAGACAAAATCGGCTGATTACAAAAACACACAATCGCAACGTATATATCGGTACATTAAAGTCACTCTTGATAACATTCGACAGCAGGAACGAAAATAACTTTTCTGTCTTCATTAATTCAAGTATACAGCTGCGAAAATAATTTCCCCCAGTTGGAACAGACACCTACAAATGAATGTTTGATTACGAAGCTATATTTTGTTATTGTAGAGGCCATTGAAATCACCATAACAACCAAGTAGATTGCTTACGTCGATCCTTGTTATGTCTAAGAAGCTGTGATGTATAATTGAAATGCGTCACTAAGCGCAGGTTTATTTATCGGCTTATATTGTATGTGTGATATCCTCGATTCACAGATGCCATTTCACCGCGTGGATGTGGCGCTAGCACCGGGAACGAAACACTATACAGCTGAACTTTGTTATCTCGAACTCGCTGAAGTCGAAATTCCGAAGTGTTTTTTTTTATCCGAACAGGTACTTTCACACTTATTTCTATCTGTTTACGTCGAAGTGTTGACACCTGTGGCAAGACTTACCGAGCCACGACCAACGTCACTCATTGCAAACATCTTAACACCACTTTTCTCAAATTTAAATAAGTTTTTGCTAACTTCAATTGACTATTGATTACTGGTTTTCAGTTCATTATATTTATACAGGATCGTTATTTTATAGGATGATCTCTATTTTATATAACGATTTATTTCAAATTATATAATATTATAAAAATTATAAAAAAGTAATCTATATTTGGAATTGTCGAACTTCGGATATGTCATGTGTGACTTTCCGTCGACTTCGAGATAACAACGTTCAGCTCAAGTGTAGTACTTGTTCAAACGTGCATGTTTACTATGGAGAGGGATCGCCGCCAAAATTGTATCGTTATTTATTGTACGTTCGTAGCTTGTAACATTGACAACGTAGCCGTGCAAGTCTGTATTTTAACAGTTTATCCTTGTAAGTTGGTAAACCCAATGTTACCATCGTGCTTTTTCGTGCCTTCTTCTATATAAAATTCAATTCAAACATGCCAATTCGTCAGTCTTACACGCGCGCGGTTTACAAAAGTGGCAACGCAAAAAGACACCACATTACACTTTACAGAGATACACAGTTGCATTTACAAGCGTAGAGTTGACAAGCCGAGAAATACAAAGATAGACGATTCTAAGTCATGTGTGAAGGTCAACGAAACTCCGCCCAATGACCTTTCAACGATTAATACGGAAATGCACGAATTTACTGCATTACAGTCCGTTAAAGTAAGCGTTCACTGACTATGATTGTCAACTGAAATAACATTTTCTTCTAAAATAAAAGCAAGGTTACTTAATTCGATATTAATGACAAGCTGTTCGAACTGTATCATTTGTATGTTCTATTTTAATTTTAATATAAATTACAAAGGTCCTGAAATTGACAAGTTTAATTATAACATCGAGATGCGGTATATTAATATAAACACAATAACTTATATGATATCATTTATCGTAATGATTATTGATTATTCATATACACCAACGAATAAAAAAGGATACATAATTTTAGAGGCACCTTTGATTATTAATTCGATAGCCGGTGTCTATCACTATTTATGTTTAAACTTATGATTTAGCGTTTAGGCTGATTGCAACATTTCTTAATCATGTACATGGAAACCGTTACTGTGTTTAAATTACATATATTTTTTAAAATATAATTTGGTATTGTACTTCATGTTCCCTTTGCGGCGGTTTTTGGCTGCCCATTATGTCAATTATGGAAAAAACTTGTTCTTTCATTGTATATTACAAATTGTTATGTATATACAATGTATTGGTTATTTTATGGCATTTTAAATAAGTGCTCTTTTCGCAACTCGAAAGCAGCATTTATTTTAGAATTGCAAAATGGTGAGGCATCCGCCTGCAGCAAGTATAATGTAAACGATGAGTTCAACGTATTCTGATTGGCTTACTAACATCACGTGCTGAAACACTTGCATACGATTGGGTATTGACTAAATAGCTAATGTTAACTTGTACTAAACAATTTACGTGAGCTATGACATAACAATTTTTATGTGTTCATCAACTTGTGAACTTAAATGACTGTGTGTACAATGCTCTGCGGTTTGTTCTCCTAGCCAGTTAGCTGTCAATTATGAATGACCAACCATTTAGTGGAAGTAATGAGTCACCATCCTAGATTCCATAATGTAACAAAAAGCTGTGATGCACCGGAGTGGTTGAGTTACTGAAGACAGTGCACAATAGAAAGAGGCAGTATGAATGCTACATTCCAGAGTCCAGTAAAGATTTACTGAGTTAAGTAAAGATGTACTGAGATTATATGATATAACTATCATACTAAATTTATGTAAATACAAGCAACTTGTAGATCGACCTGTAAGGGGCATATCGGCGGCTAATTTTATGTAGAATTTAGAATGAAATAAACAGGGGTATTTTTTAAAAAGCCTTAAAACAATGCTTAAAATGTATGTAATGTTTTTTTATGCCACCATCAATGATGGGGGGGGGGGGGGCGCTTATAGAGTTTACTCTGTCCGTGGGTACGTACGTATGTACGTGTATACGTATATACGTATGTTCGGATTCTTGTCCCCCCCACGAGACGGTGTGTCGGGCTCAAGAACCAGGTTCAAGGTCACACTTAAAGGTCAAAGGTCAAATATAAGAATTTAAGCCATAGACCCTTTCCGGAGCGTAATTTTGTCCAGGTCCCTAGGTCCAAGGTCAAGGTCACACTTTAAGATCAAAGGTCAAATGTAAGAATTTAAGCCACAGACCCTGTCCGGAGCATAATTTTTACCAGCGGGGAAGGAATTTCAAATAACTTGGCAGAAGTGCTAAGCATGATGAGACGGTGTGTAGCGCGCAATAACCATGTACCTAGTTCCAAATTCAACGTCACACTTAAAGTAAACTAAACTATTGGTTGGAAATGTGTGACACCTCAACTTACTTCACAGAATAAGAGAATACATTAGCAGAAAGTTAAATCCTTTTGCAAAATATTTTGTATGCATATAGACAAAGCAGAGCCATGTTGATCAGGCTGCATAGGTGGGGGCATCCGTATCTGTGGACACACTTCTAGTTCATTTAGGTGTCTACAAAATTCACTTAATTTGAAGCATGACTTCATAAGTACGTGTCAGATAAAGTGATGTATTGTGTTATGTTGCTGCTATTATCTTGAGTATTCTTTCACTGCATTGTATGTTCTAGCATCTCTAATAAATGCAATCTAGGAAATATGTTTGTTTTTATGCTCCCCGAACATTTTCAAAATTTCGGGGGAACATATTGTCGCCGCAATGTCCTTCCGACCGACCGTCCTTCCGTCCCACTTTCTTGTCCGGACTATTTCTCAGCATCAGTAGTCGGAATTCAACAAAACTTTATGGGAAGCTTCATGACCAAGCGGACGTGTTCCGCTTCAATGATATTTCTTAGAGTTATTGGACTTTGAAGATTTCCGAAATTAGTGAACAATTATTGACTTTCTTGTCCGGGCTGTTTCTCAGCAACTACTGGCCGGAATTAAATGAAACTTTATGAATATGCATATTCTAGGATGTTCAGCTTTAATGATCTTTCTTTGATTAATGGGATTTTGAAGATGTCAATTATGTCATGTTTATTTTACTGGAACCGCTATATGAAATTCAATGATGCTTGAAACATTTTGGGGGAGCATATAGTCGCCGCTCTGTCCGTCCGCCCTTCCGTCCCACTTTCTTATCCGGAGTATTTCTCAGCAACTTCTGACCGCAGTTCACCGAACTTTATTGAAAGCTTCATTACCAAGAGGAGGTGCGCATACTACCAGGACGTTCCGCTTCAATGATTTTTCTCAGAGTTATGGGACTTTGAAAATTTCTGAAATAAATATATAGTGCACAATTCTTTACTTTCTTGTCCGGACTATTTCTCAGCAACTACTGGCCAGATTTCAATAAACCTTTTTGGAAAGCGTCATTGCCAGGAGGAGGTGTGGATATTAGCAGGATGTTCCGCTTCAATGATTTTTCTTGGAGTTATGGGACTTTGAACATTTCTGAAATATAGTATATAGTACGCATTTCTATTGATTTGTAGTCATTTTAATATCTCTGCCCTTCACATTGCATTTATTTTGCTTAACAAGGCGCAAGTTTTACTGATATCCTTGTTTTATTTTGTTTTTATTTTATTTGTGTAGTATGCTAACATACAGTTTTGATGTCAGATTTGGTCCTGCAGTTCTAGTGATTCTTTGTCAAATTTACTATCTCTACCCTGCTAATTGCATTTATATTGCTTGACAAAGCGCAGTTTTACCGATATCCTTGTTTTATTATGGAAGGCTCCTTCCATCTGGAAAGTACAAATTGCATTTAACAAGTTTTCGTGTAAATTAAAATGTGATCAAAACAAGGAAAAAGTGACATAATTTGCACACACACTTTCTAACAGTCTATTACGACAAATTACTGAGTTTAGCGTTATTATGTAATATCCTGACAAAAAATTATATTAATGTCGATTACGAACTTAAAGCTGCTACATCACAGATTAGGAAAATGACAATAATGAAAAAAAGTTTAACGTCTAGTAAAATAAGTTATTATTAAATAGAACTGACTAAAATAACATTGTTGCCACATTAAAAAAAGTTCCTAACACCCTGGTTCAATAATTACAACGCATTCTTTCAACCCGATTTCAAAAGCGTCTCGAGACGCTTTTCAGCTATTTATAACTTTTAGGTTGTTGTTTTGAAGTTACCACGTGGTCCAAACAGCCAATCAGTTTCACTTCCGGAGTGCCGTAGTTTATAAAACACAAGTAAGAAATTACAAGTAGTGCATTGTGCAAGTGACTTTAGCGGCGCGGTTAGAGCATCTGCCTCTCACGCCGAGGACCCGGGTACAATTCCCCGCAAGTGCTGATAATGTTTAATTTCAATGGTGATATTAGTAATCTTTGTTTGCATGACATTGTTCCAATATATTTCATGTTATAAATAAGTCTATCAATAAACGTAAATTAATAAAATAATTTAAAATACTATATAATCTCCCGTTTTAATAAGTTTATTTGAATTTCACCTGGCACGTTCATAAACGGCCCGCAATTACAATTACTCGATGTCACACACCGAATAGTACTAGTCTATTTTTAGACGGGCTTTCCCAAGACAGTTGTTTAGTCCGCTATTATTTGTATTGTTATGATACTATAAAGTTTTGCTTTATTGACCGCATTTGATGAGTATTGTATTTTTTAAATTACAAACAACTTTTTTTGCCCAGTTATTTATGTCTAATCATCTGTGAAGTAGCAGCTTTAAATGAATAAGTTTTGAACTACAACGAGCGGGACTCCCGTTGATTATATAACGCATGGCCTCCAGAACAAGAATACAATGCTAGCTTACGAACAAAAACAAATCGCAACAAGGACTATAAAACTGACTATACAGCTAGGTAGTTTTTAATTCGGATTGACTATTCTATATTTTAATACTAGTAGTCGATTTTAACCTATATAAGCCTAAAAATAGTTCGTATAATAACCGAATTTCTAATAATTTCTAATAATGCTACATTATCATTTTTAGAGTAATGACAACATTGTATTGAGACTGTATCGTTAATAAGCTTAATAGTATCGATGGCGAATAAATACACGATACACGTGTATTTACATGTTAGTTATTGAAGGTCTCCATTTAATGCACGCATTATAGCTATTACAGACAAAGAGAATTAAAAATAAGATCACATGGCACATATAATGCCTTTTATATGCATATCACATAGTTTGACTTATGTCGCCGTTCTTATAAATGTTTATTTTTCTTGACTTTAGGTGATGCTCAGCAGAAGTGATTGTTGCGAGATTTTGTGTTTTTATTTGCATAATGATTGTGTTATCATTCATTACAGTAACAAAGCAATACTGGATTGTAATATCCCAGTACGTCGATTGTATTTTGCGCTAGTTACATATAGAGAATACTAGGTTAGTGTTGAATACAGATAAGTTTATTTAGCGAAGTTTTCGTGCCGAGCAAATAAACATATCTGTATTCAACACTTACCTGGTATTCTGCTTATCTTTATTTTGAAAATAAACGACAAAATTCGCTAAATAACACGAAAAACATCTAATGACGTCACGAAGATAAATAACATGACGTTATTATAATGCGCGTGTTTGCTGTATTCAACAAGGTGTAATACAGCTAAGATTATCCCACGGGGTGTTATTTCGCCAATGCAGGCGTGATAATGGGATAAATAACCGTATGTGAATACGTGCATTTTAGGTCGTAAATTTTATATAAACTATATATTGTTCATTGTATACTTTTATACATTGTATGTAGCCGTTTATATTTATGTTACTTTTCCATGAATGAAATGCTAAACAAGAGGGCAACATGGCCCTAAAGCGCTGAGTATGAAGATCTGGAACTTGCAGTTTTAGAGAAGATTTTTTAAACTCCACTTGCCATATATGTCTACAGGGGAGCTAAAAACAAGCATCTTAAAAGTAATTGTACTTGAATTACTGCACATAATATTACATATAAATGAATAAATAAAGATAAAGAGAATTGAAAATAAGATCATCTGAAACATTTTATACTAATTTTTAACAGAACTAAACTACAAAACGACAGAAATATTAATGTCACCACCGAATATTTGTAACAAGAAAGTTGGAAGCCCGACGGAGGTGAGAAATTTTGACATTAACAAAAATAAGTCGTTGCACGAGAAATTAAATTCAATAACGTTACATGACATTTCTGTGTGTGAAACAGGCGGTGGCTTAAAACTTACATTAAATACGGGAATTTTCGAACTATTGAAAACATCTGCTGATGATTATTATAGCAGAGATTTGAAGTATAAATGCCAAAAAATCAGAGTGCACGACAAGCAAGGATGCTTAATTGAAACCAAATACAAACTTTCACTAGGTAGACAGAGTATGTATACCATAAATATGTACCACACCAAAAGTTCATGTTTAGTTAATAGCAAACAGACAAGGCTTTTTACGGAGGACGATCTACCGGAAAGACTTAAGATTGGCGAACAGAAATTGATAAACAATGGCACAACTGTTGATGAAGTAAATACGACAATACAGCGCTTACTTTTATCATGCATATCACGTGTCGTTGATGATCAAGGTTTTTGTGAAATTGGACGTAATGAAGAACTTATTGCCTTGAATTCGGTGATTGAAAGTGTGCGAAAATCGAGAAATGATCAACATCTGAATGGAAAAACTGATTGGAATGAAATTGACACTATAAAGTCACTGGAAGTTAAGATTGATATGCTCGCGGACTCAATTCTTGAACTCCGTAAAGAACTGCAGAACCATATACCGACAACAACTTTGCGTGTTGGTGAAATTAAAGATAAAATCAGCAGCATCAAGAGACAATACCATGCGCATTTCAGTGATATTCACACTGAAATTGACGAAATCAGCAGTTCAAGCAAACAACTAAATGATCAGTTGCAATATATGAATTCTTTCATAACGAAGAAACTACAGTCATTGTCAGATGCGCTAAAATAGCTCAGAAAGATAGAACATTGTGTATTTTACTGGAAACTCAACCGTACGGAAGCAATGACGTCACGGCGCAAAGATCAGAAGAACGTGTGATGTTTCCCGCGATCCAAACAACCCGAACACAAGAATCGTCGTCTGCCTTGGAAAACTCGCAGACCACGCTGGAACTGACAGAAACCGGAAGTCAGGACAATGACAGGCCATCTACACCAACCAGTTCCGAAATTAACAGAACATTATTGATCGGAGATTCAATCCTGAAGGGTATAAGTAAACGTGGTCTTCAGAACAATGTGGATGTGCGTACTCTTCCAGGAAAGAATGCTGCAGACATCTACCCCCGACTATTGAACGATGACGCATAACAATACAGCAACATCGTTATTTACGTGGGAGGAAACGATGCTGCATCAGGAAATTCGCGTAACGTGTGTGACACACTTCGATCAACAGTCGAATCTCTACGTCACCAGTGTATTTATGCACTCTCTGTCCAAGAAGAGACACGGACGTCAGGCCAGTTAATGACGTAATAAAATAACTGTGTACGAACGCTGTTTTTATTGACTGCTACCAATCATTCATTTACGCAGATAGAACCATCGTTCGTCCGTTCTTCTTCAAAGATGGCATACACCTATGTCCGAAAGGCACCAGCAGACTGGTTTCGGCAATAAACATGAAAACTCCCATTGTGAAATCCAAACAGCCGTTCACTAGAGAGTGTACACAGGGTGACGATACCCGTACCGACCGTCTCCAGGGATCAGCAGCAACATATACGAGGGGTGGCCTTTACCAAGTCAGCGGACGTCCGTTCAGCCCCGAGGACAACGATGGTCGCCGTGCAGACGTTGCGGTCTAACGAACCACTCGACAATGGATTGCCGTAAAAACAGAATCTGGTAGGGAAACACTAGCGGACATATTACCACTGAAAAAATATTTCAAATGCGGCAACAAATTTCAAACTCGTACCTCTATATGTCATGAATGTAACAAACTAATTTACGACTGTTATTTTCGATCAGACGATATTATTGTTTCTCACAACTCTTTGTATTGTAATTGTATTAATGATACAACTTCTACAATTTATTGCAGCAAAGAAATTAATTCATACCAGGATCTACGCGCTAGCAGAAAAACTGATTTAACAAATATGTCTTGCAATATGTCTGACAACAAGTAAATACTGACTTCACTGATAATTTATTGAGTAATAAACATAATAACATTTTCACTTTTAGGGAAAAAGGTCTCCATGCAGCGAGTTTGAATATTCACCACATTTTTCCAAAACTAGATGAACTGCAAATGGAGGAACCAGATTCAGTTGATATATTTGGTTTCAGTGAAATATTATTAACGAATGCCATTACTGATAATGAACTAATAATAAATAGTTCTGTGTTTGAACGTAAAGACAGGTTACAGAAAGCTGGTGGCGGACTCACTATATATCTTAAAAACAATATATCCTATATCAGACGCTTGGATGTGGAATCCTCTGACATTGAGTCTATATTGTTGCAGGTAAATATCGAAAATAAAAAATGTTTTATATATCGTGCTCCAAACAGTCTTCAGTCTTGGATAGATACTTTTGAGAAACAAATTGAGTTAGCAGAGTCATCTGATCTTAATTGGTTAGCTATAGATGATTTTAATATTGAATTTTCATCATCAAATAAATTTAATAATACTAAATGGCCAAAAACTGTTATTGACTACGGACTTACTCAACTAGTGCAATATCCTACCAGAGTTACTAATACATCGTCAAAATTATTGATCATATATACACTACATCAGTAACTGCATATCGGAAATTAGTGTTCCAATAATAGATATTAGTGATCACTATCCGGTAATGTGTACACTACTTTGTAAGATTAAAAATAAATCTTCATTTGAACATACTTCTATAACTTATAGATCACTTAAACATGTTGATGAACAATTATTTTTATAAGATCTTCGAAAATATGACTTGAATATAATAGAAACTACGCATGCCTCTAATTAAGCTCTGAGCACATTGTACAATATATTAAACAAGGTATTATCGCAGCATGCACCAATTAAAAGTAAGCGTGTTAAACGAAACAACAACCGAAATAAACAAGATAGAATCAAACGAGATAAATTTAAATCATGCAATGATTTTCATTAATAAAAAATTTGGAGAAACAAATGCAACTCCATAATCAAGAAAAATAAGAAAATATTTTTCTATAATGCTATTAAACAGAAGAAAAATACTAAACTGTTGTGGCAATCTATCAAAACAATATCAACTGATAATTAAAAACAAAAGTGCAGTATTACCTAATACACTAAAAACAAATAACGTCGATGTGAATGGAAAACAGAATGTAGCTAACGAACTAAATAAACATTTTGTTAATATCACTGAAATAATTAAGAAAACAGAATTTAAGACTGACAACTTTAAATGTTTAAAACGTTTCCTATGAAAAATTATGCAACAGAGAGTTTCATATTGATTATATATCGCCTTTGGAAGTAAGTTCACTAATTGATAAACTTAATACAAATAAAAGTGGTGGTCTAGACAGAATAGGACCTAACATGATCAAACTTTGCAAAGATAATATTGCACAGCCTTTAGAGACTTTGATCAATAATTCCATTGCAACAGGGATTTTTTCCAGACTTACTAAAATATCAAGTGTTATACCACTTCATAAGGGTGGCGATATACATGATCCAAATAATTTTAGACCCATTTCATCATTACCTACAATTTCCATTGTATACTAAATAAACACCAGTCGGGTTTCAGACAAAATCACTCTTGTCAAACTGCTTTAATACGACTTGTTGATTCATGGTTAAGTGATATGGATGATGGTTATGTTATATAAACAGTGTTTGTGGATTTCAAAAAAGCATTTGACTTAGTTGACCATACTATATTACTTCACAAGCTGAAACTTTATCATTTTTCTAACTCGTCTTTGAAGTTTTTTGCGTCATATCTGACGAATCGTTCGCAGTTAGTTAAGGCAGATGTTGTAACCTGTGACACTTGCATTGTTACTTCCGGTGTGCCACAAGGCTCTATTTTAGGACCTTTGTTATTTTTACTATATGTCAATGATCTACCCTTAATGTTAAAAACAGAATAAGACATGTATGCTGATGATGTAACAGTTCATTGCAAAGGCAACGACATAAAGGCGATAAAAAACACACTTCGGGCAGATTTAGTACGTTCACATACTTGGTGTAAGATAAATAACATGGCAATAAATCCAGATAAAACCACTTGCATGACAAAAACTAAAATATTTAGAAAACCTCGTTTTGTTTGTTGAAACAAAAAAATAGCCCCCAAAACTACTTGGAATTCATATTGATAGACATTTAAATTGGAAGGCCCATGTAGATAAAACTTGTGTAAAGCTTGTTTCCAAACTATCACTGTTTAGGCGTATATTGTATATAGTTTTTTAACTCCTGAAATGAAACTTATGTTCTATAATGCTTATGTATCACCAGTTTTGATTATGGATGTGTAACATGGCACATGGCCCATACTTGTGACATAAACAGAATATCGAAACTGCAGAGATTTTCAAGAGTAATCTTAAGAGATGACTTAAATAAAAATGCATGCAATTTGTCAAACAATTACAATGGCTTTCCTTTGAAAATAGATGTAAATATTTCACAAGTATTATTATTTATAAATCTCTTCACAATTTAACGCCTTCATATATTGACGACCTAATCACATTTGGGACAAACACTAACTACAATTTAAGATCGATAGCTAATAGTGATATCACGCATAAAAAACCTCACTCAAACTTTCTAAAAAAGACGTTTAGTTACTCTGGTATGGAAATATGGAATAAAATTCCAGTTAATATTCGACAATCTCTAACTTTATACACTTTCAAAGGTAAACTCAATAAATATTTTCTTTCTAATGAGTTTCTTATATAATTTATAATTTTAGTCGAATACTTGTGTAAATCCCCAAACCGGTAGCTCGCGTTATCACTGCTATAAACTTATAAAACCACTCTACACAACTAACAGTGCTAGTGACCGTTCTTGGTATCATGATCTCTGCAAAGAGGCGCCCGATATGCGCGAGTTACTCTTGAACTGACAATTAAATCGATACAGCAAAGTGACGTCACACAAGGTTAAGAATGATCAATTAATTGCTTAAGGAACGTGATTCACGCTATTAATTAATTATAACACCATTATATGTCATACAGGATCTGGCTCTTACCATCGTATCTTACAATTTGTAAAGATATACTCACTTTTGGTAAATTCATGTACGTTACTGTTATTTATTGATGTTAATATTGACTCAAACGTTGTTACATGTCTTATTTGCTTCTACTTATATTTTTGGGAACAGTTACAATAACAAACAGTAAAATGATTTTTCTACGTTCATACGTCCTTTTATTTGTTGAAACATTTAAATTTATTATTTGAGTTTAAGTAAACTATTAGATGAGACTTTCCAAACAAGAAATAATTCAATTTTCAGATAACACACTTAATAATAGAATAAAACGGAAAGGAAAGAAAGTAAGATTTGTATTGCTCTATCAATGCTTAATTGCTGTTATGTCCGTCAGGTATTAATTGTAATGTTTACATTTAGTTGTCTTTATGAGAAACCTAACGAAAGTGAAGAATGTATTATTTTAACATCGTTGTACTTTATAGGTACCTCTTAAGTCTGTATTAACTGTTTTAATCATTTTAATTGCTTATTTCAATACAAGTAAACTATTAAGCAAGATTTTTCCATCTAGATTATTATTTTGTAGTATAAAAAACACTACATTATTAATTTATAAAATATATTTAATCTTACATAGTTTATAGTGGCTATGTTAAAAATTAGATTTCTATTTTGCTATTTTCGTAATTAATATACTCGTATACATAAACGTAAATTAAATATATGTTTTGTACTCTTTCTGTTCTAAAATGTTTGTTATGTTCATCACATTTATAGATTGAATTGTGTACAGTTAATACAAGTTGTTTAATTATATATGCAAATGTTGTTGAAGGCCTCAATGTAAATAAGATTACCATTTTTCACTTTTATCTTTACTCTTTATCAATGTGTAATCTTAATGAGATACCTTCGGAAAATAAAGAGATTATTATTATTATTATTATTAATCATGTCTGCCAAGTGATCTTATTTCAATGGTCAAAGGTCAATGGTCAGATATAAGAAATCAATCTTTAACACTTTGTCCGGAGAATAACTTTGTCCAGCATGGATGGATTTTCAAATAACTTGGCAGAAGTTGTAAGCATGATGAGACGGAGTGTCGCACGAGAACCTGGTCCCTAGGTCTAAGGTAAAGGTCATAATTCAAGTTCAAATGTCAAATATAAGAAATCAAGTCGTACCACATTGTCCGGAGCATATCTTATGCGTGCATGCGTGGATGGATGTTCAAATCACTTGGCAGAAGTGATAAGCATGGTCGCGCGGAGGGTCGCGAGCAAAAACCAGGTTCTAGGTCCCAGGTCAAGGTCACAATTCAAGGTCAAAGGTCAAATTTAAGAACTCAATCCTTACCACTTTGTCCGGAGCATATTTTTTGTCATGCTTGGATTGATTTCAAATAACTTGGTAGAAGTTATATTCATGGTGCAAGAACCAGGTCCCTAGGTTTGCAGAAGTGATAAGCATGGTGAGACGGAGTGTCGTGCGCAAGAACTTGGTCCTTAGGTCCAAGGTCAAGTTAACAATTCAAGGTTAAATGTAAGAACTAAATCCTTTCCATTTTGACCGGAGCATATGTTTTTCCAGTATGGATATATTTTGAAATAACTTGACAGAAGTGATAAGCATGGTAAGACGGAGTGTTACGCGCAAGATCCAGGTCCCTAGGTCCAAGGTCACAATTGAATTTCAAAGGTCAAATATAAGAAATCAATCCTTAACACTTTGTTCAGCATGGATACATTTTATCTCTTTAGTCGTTGAATCTTTACCCCTAAAAATGCTCCTTTGACGGACATATCTTTGTGACAATGGCACTCTTGTTTAAATATTGTATACCCCCTGATTTTTGTGGATTCAGGCTAATTAATACGTTTTTTATTTATTACACAAATATTATGAAATCTGGGCGACGGTCTAAAAGCTAGAGTGATGCAATCAAAATCCTGTTTTACCTTGAACAGACTCTCAAACCTTGTTAACAAGGCCCTATTATCTTGTATATTCACATCAAGAGCCTCAGATAGGTTATTGTCAATTAAATGTTCCACTTCCGTGGCGTTCAGTTTTACATCTGAAAGTCTTATCATTACATTATGGTAATAAATGATAAAATAAGCTTCTTGAGACGCTGATTGCGATAAAGATAAAAACGGTTTGATTTTCATGGACTACAAACAGTGGAACGCTAGTGCTACTTGATGTAAACGTTGCAATGATATGTACTTCTGAGCAATACTCAAATAGAAAGGATGAGCAATACTCAAATAGAAAGGAACATAGTTCTGTTTCACCATAAACATAGTATTAAATACAAGTAATTGTTGCCTGTGTTTTGATTTTTTTTTAAATAATTGTACGATTTTGTTTTGATTTGATAAAATCATTTAGCTGCTTTGATACATGTATATAAGGACTTAAGAGGTACCCAGTAGCAAAAGTTTAAATTTCTTATATGTTTAAAAAGATCTATTCACAGATTGGCAAATTGAAAAAGTTCCACAAATTTTGTGACGGATTCCTAAAAGAAAAATACATTATTATCTAATGGAGCGGAATGACACTGGTGACACAGAAATATATATTCAATAAATAAACGCCATTTGAAGTTGCAAAAATTATCAAGCGTTTTCTTTTCTTTTTTTTCGATAATATAAATCGGGTGTATCACTTACACTGCCTAAAAATTACACACATATGCAAACAAGTCATTTGGCCAAGTGGTTATCGTTACCGACTTTTGATCCAGAGATCGTGGGTTGAGATCAGATGGAGGCATATTTTTAAATCTTGTTAATGCTTTTTTCACATATAATATTTTGGTGTGTTTTTTCCACGTGCCTTAGTTTTTGAAATAAAGTCTTTAAGACATTCATGAACTTTAAACAAGATAATCTGTGAATAGTTCCTTTAATGAATCATTTTCGTCAATTATCAATTATTGTTTCATGCTAATATAATCTGAATTACGTCCTTGCGTTATAAAGAAGTTTGAAATAACTTTAATTCTTATGCCATCATTACTAACAAGGAATATCTTTAAAAAAAGACATTTGCCCTCTATGGTAATTGTGAAAATAGGTATGTAGACTGAACTTTCAACTTAAATAAATTAAAAACTGACAATGATTGTGTAACTTTGTTGTGTGTGGGTTGCTTTCGCTTATAATTCTGTTATCCTTTGCATGACTGACCATATTCGAACACATGCTTACAACAATACAAAATAATACTATAGGAAGAATAACATATCATGATGTATTTTTGGTAAGTTTGGTGTTTCTGTTGTTTTATATCATTAAATAAAATATTCCGCTCTTAAGGATTAAAATAATATTAAAGAGTAACACAGAAAATAATGCGTAGACGGTATATAATAATTGCATAGAGCATCGGTACAAATATTCGGCACAGCGGGTATTTTATTAACATTTACAGTTCTTGCCCTTTCACTTGCATATCGTCCCTTGTAAGCCAGAAGGTGTCATCAACATATGTGCAAAGAAGGCCGATAGCCCCTTCTGGCTTTCAATGGACAATATTAATGGTCAGACAGACTGACGCACTGACTTGAAGTCAGAATAAAATTCAATCGCCAGTAACTGGTCAATCTGCCATAGCTATATAATTATGCCGTCCATGAGATGCGGCTATTTATAGTGTACGAGGGGCACTCGAAAGTTGTATTGATTTACATCGTGGCAAAATGACATGTTGCACCCCTTCTTTTTTCACCAGTGTAATGCGAATATTTTCAAATTAGCCGATGCAACATTAGGGTTTATTCAATCGGGACTACTGGCGGCAAATTTTCACAACAATTGATTGGATATCGAGAAAGGTCGAAAGTTGGGTTCGACAGCTACGCCGCAAAAATGGGGGTTTAGGCCTAAACGTGGCTTTTTCGGCATAGCTGTCTGAGATTACTTTTAACCTAAAATTGTGTAAATGTGTACCAATGAAAAGCTAGAAATTTGGCGCGGTTAGTTAATTTTGCAGCGGTAAAATTGAATAACAATATTGTATTGGGCAAATTTTATTGCGCGGAAGAATTTTAGGGAATGCAAGCTTCCAACACTGGTTTAATGTCTACCAATAATTGTTGATTAATTTTTGGGAATAAAACTTACATAATTGTTTACGTAGGCGGTTAAATTAACGTTGTAAACATATCCTCGACATACACTCTAGAAATGAGCATAAGTATGAACATATTTTCTCATTGTATGACATGAATACAACATTATATTCATTCCCAGAATGAAATAGCTACTCGTTGTTTGTTTAGCCTACATAAGCGGCACGCTTGCTCCCTTTCTTTCTAGTGAGTTCAACACATTCCAGTTACCAAGCCAAGTGTTATTTAGAATTGCACCTTCTTATCAACTTCTCCAGTCGATGTTATTCAATCAATAAAAATGGTAATTACATATTTCTATGAATAAAATGCGGTGAAAGAAGTCTTAGAATACGTCGAAATGTTATTCATGTTACTTTTATTTCGTTTGCCTAGCATGAATACATTATTTTCTTTACTTATTATACACAGAAACCCTTGATACATAATATTCCTACTGAATATAATTCGCCATAGTCGAATGAAATTTTATGTTTGTGTTATCAAAAGTGAAGTCATCATTATTTCAAATGCGCTGAGTATTCCCTGAAGACTGCTTTTTATTAGGATACACAGTATAAATAAGTTGATATTTGTGTATTACATAATTCTGAGATGAAGGTAGGTATAATACTAAATAATAATACACTCGTCTTATTCTAAATAAGTTTTCTTATGGTGTCCGAAAAATTGAGAACGGAAAGTCTCCTTATATAGGTGGGGACCGAAAAATTTGGGGTCCGAGAAGTAACGTAACCGATCATCTTGGCCCTCTTGTATTATATTTAGTGTAAACATTATATTTCAATATTAATTCAACGCCGATTGTCTTTTTTAAAGACATGTCTTCTTCATCTTTACATTATTATTTAGAATTCTAAATGCACGCGTTATATAATAATTTGTTATACGCGTTCTTTGTTATTCGCTGACTGCAAATTCGCTTACAAGCAGATATTTTTGATTCCCTTGCTGAGAAATTATTTTACGCTATCTCGTACAATTAAACTTATCTTAATTAAACTGATGTTTTCTGCCAAAATACTTTCATCGTCGAACTGCAAAGATTAAAGAATATCGATATAATCTACGTCTAACATTAGCTCGAATGCAAAATAAAGGTCAAACAATTCCAGCGTTTATCACCGTTAAAATAGCGTTATTTAAGAATTGAATAGTCATTTTTCTGCATTTCATCGGTGTATGAACTGTCGGGAAAATTACGCATAATTTGCATTAACGCCAACGGCGTTGGCATTTATGGCTTAATTTTCCTGAAAATATTATTCAGTTTTTATAAATTACAACAAAAAGTAGATATAAACTTAACATTTAACTGTAATTTTGGTGGACTTTCTGGTAAACACAATTCGAATTTTCCAATATGCGTTAACAATTTTATCGTCTGCAACACCGGTAACCGATAAATCAGTCATTTGTTATTTAAGAACGATATTGTATACATCATAAAGATTTGCGCAAAACAATGACGTCATTTCGCAAATGGCGAATGAAAGAAAGCATCGTAAAGGTTTGCGCAAAACAATGACGTAATTTCGCAAATAGATAATTAAAAAGTAGTACGGTCACGAATAATAACGAGGTAATGTGCATACCCAGCCGGTTCATCCGGGAATGAATGACAGGTCACGTGGGCGGATTATCCAGTCAGAATGCAGCGTTTACGTGAACATCGAAATGTTGTAAATATAAAGTATTTAAAATTACATCTTACGTTATAGTTATAGATATTGATCCGACAAATGACGCATGCTTTCATGTCAGTTGTTGAATTGCGCCCACGTAAAGTGGTCCTCAAAGCACGCATTATTAATAGTTCATTCGTTAGTGTAAAAAAAAAATAATACTTTTACGGTGATTATAATACGATGGTGCCCTTGTATATACCTTTATGACGTTTTTCGACAATTTGTATTTCATCCATAACGTACAGTGGTATCACATCATTTGTTGATTCAATAGTTATGAGTAAAAGCCCCTTTCAATAATATTAAAATTAGTGGATCAATGTAGAAGATGGAAAAGCGTTGATAACAATCTAACATCTGAGGCATCGATCAACGCGATAAGTGTTCGTTTTGAATTACTCCTCCTTTGCTACTCTGCCAGAACAATCGAGCATGGATGAACCTCGTCATGGGAGGTGGTGTCAAATACATCCATATAATTGATCTACTTTTATAATGAATAGGAGTAGAATAGTCATCGATATACATGTATTAGTGGTAAATACATCATTGGATGGCTTTATCTTTATGTTGCTATAAAACAATTCAGTTTGAGCATGGTCCTGAATCATTCTTGTTGAATACAGTCTCAGAAGATTCTTAGACCATTTTAGCATTGATTCGAAAAGCGATAACACACACATTGTGTTTCAATATATTCCTGATAACATGTAAAGGATTCGTTTGTATTTCCATACTGCAATAGTACTAGTGTGTCTGTTCTAGAAAGACTAATCTGAAATGAGACGTAATGTTCAAACATCCGTCTCATTAAGCCTTGCGGACAACTGCAAATACTTCTTTTTTTTTATAAAATGTTTAAACCATTTTAAATGCATTCAATATTTTACAGGTGACAATGCAACCAATAAATGCGAAAAGAACAAACGCATTTTTGTTTTCAAAAAATGTGTAGTCTATTAGCATGGCAGATCGATGAATAGCAATAGGTTCATATTCCTTCATGAAAAGATTGCTCTTAAAAGGACCCATAAACTTAAAAACTATTGCTATTTCTAGTGAAATGTCCGGACAGGTTATTATCCTTCAGTTAATATTTTTCCCCCAGAGGTAACGCACTCTACTACATATAAAATACTTCATACATATACACAGCGAGGCAAGCGTAAACCATTGGCAATGTACATCGTGTAGTTATTTTCATGACAGGTAAAGATCACTAACATTTAGCAGTACGAAGCCATGAATGTCACCGCGGATCGTCACATATTAATATCGTTTGCCATTCTGTAAGTTAAACTAAGGAGTAATGGATGAATGAAACAGACTTCCATTGAAAAAACACATCTCATGCCTTATCTGCGAATATTACTAGTGTCATTAGAATTTGCGCCTCTGTTATATGCTATCACTGTGTTATATGCTATCACTGTGTTATATGCTATCACTCTGTTACATGCTATCACTAGAAGGAGGATGGCGTGGGTTTGTCTTAGATAGAAAGATAAAATGCATTCATATGTCGCTGGGAAAATGCAAAGCTCACTGACACTTCTATTTATAGGTCACAAACGTATATGCAATATTTATGTGCTTGCACTTGACATCCTAATACATGTAAAACTATTATATAATATATATGCTGATTATAATAACATAGCATACAATGACTAACAAAGAGATATTTTGAGTACATATCTATTTCCAGATATAAAATCGGACAGAAGGACTAACAAACACCATAATTATGTCCTCCATATTCAACAGCATTTAGTAGTTCGCGCATTTCATGTTTGTTCATGCATTTCTATTTCAGTACCAGCATATAAGGTAAATGAAAAGTATCAACACATTTTTAACCTTTGTCCACAATATGTATAAATTAAGTAGATATGTCTGATACCATACTCAGTTGCCGCATACTGATATTCGATACAACCAGTTTCAATAAATCATATGAAAATAGCTAATACTTTGTAACCTCTGTGTGAAATGGACACTTAGTCTAAAGTATTATCAAAAAGAATCCGTTGATTGTATTTAATTGTTAATTATGACAGCGAATATTTCAGTGTTAATATTGCAAGTCAAACCGCTTCCAGACGCCAGTTCATTATGAATATGTGGAATGTTATTTACTAGAACAAACGTGCCTGACTTTAGATATAATATACAGCAGTGTTTCCGTTGGTACATATGGAAAGATTAATTGCATGATTTAATATATTTTAGGTGCAGCTTAGATATGTTTAACATGCAACGTTTCTAACATTATCATTCAGATGCGGTTTGCCTCCGGACTTCAAAGAGCAGACAAAACATTGTTTATTTCGACAGCACACATTGGAAATTCCCATACATGAAATTTAAATACTTTTCTTTGAGATTACATAATTTATCATATTGGATAGAAAAATAACCCAAATATGTTTGTAAACATTTTTTGTTTTTGTACGGATTAATGACTGTCACATTACCCGTAAACTCACAATTGCGCTGATAATCCAGTATGCTGCTGACTGTTGATGCAGAAAGAAGAAACGATGCATGTCCAGATAAATCCGCATCATGCATTTATGTGCTTATTCTTGTTTCGCCCTTTACACGTAGCTGAGAAAATAAGTTATGGGATAACCCAGTAACCCTTATTGCGAACGTTATTATTGTCATATGAATTTATGCATTTAAGCCACTGCAATCGCTTCACATCGCGGGGCCGCGTGTTGGATAATTGGATAATACGGAAATGCGTTGAAATGTCATATTGTTATGCAAATCCAACAGTTATATCTATTAAAATGTCACAAACAACTGTATATATTATTGTTTATGTGCATGCCATTTGAACAGCGGTTATTGCTGCAAATGTTTCTTACGTTTAAGTATGAACATTATTGTGAGGTACTTACAGACATTTCGAGAAAATACCTAAATGAAAAAATAAATAACATTGTTTTGTTTAGGATTATTTTCAGATAATGAATATGTTGAGCATGTTTATTTGTTTATAGACATGAATTGTAATTTTGTCTAATAATTCATATTTTAATTAAAAACCAAAACAAGTAATCTTCTAATTAAATTGCTGTCAACACAATTGTTTGTCAAATACCTACTTTGAAACGGTCATGAACAAAAAGGAACCATAATCGATTTAATCCAACACAAATTGCTAGAGAAAGGATATAAAATCAGATAAGACATTTGCTTTAAATAAAAAGTACGCATATTTGACAAACTGAATTCGTCTGTATTGCATTGGAGACCAGCACACCCGTTTCAGTCCATTGAACAGCTGCAACTGGATTTATATTGATGTACTTAATCTCTCCGGAAATTTACTCTTTAATAAAGTTGACTTACAAGTGCAAATTAAATTCAGTCCGACACGTTCTGATTAGTATATTTATTTACTGGGGATTTCTTTTGTATAAATAACGTTGATGTCTTTGACACTCAAAACACAATTGACATTATTTGTTACCACATACGCCGATCCGAAATTACCATTGTTAAAAGTTTAGATATGTATGAGATGCTTGGTAACCTTTGCAAAACCCATTACATTACTGTTTTCAGATTACCTAAGCAAGCAAGTGTTGTCGAATATTAACCGACTACACTCCAATATCTTACCAAAACACGCCATAGATTGGACGGCTATCCGTCTAATATTAAAATTATGGTGCACTGAGAACAATGGGATAACGTATCAGCCATGTTTTAATTATTTGCAGTTGGAAAATACATGAATCGATTATTATAAATAAGTTATATGTTACAAACAAACGAACAGTAAATAAAGTGAAATTATCGTGTGCTCTTTACATAATATATTAAAACTTACAGATCAGATTTATAATATATCACTGCTTGCACTAATGCACTAATCCATTTATATCCAACATATATATCCAAACTGGAGCATTGACATTTTACACGTGCATACTGCACTTACCAGAAACAATATTACATTTCATACTATTTCTGGTTAGGGTATTTGAAAGGTCATTCGCTCCATTGCGACTAGCAATAAATCCTTTATATCCCAACTTCAAGGGCACAAAAGTGGGTCACAACGTACCTGTTGAGCTCGAGTCACGGCTGCCTGTCGATAGTGTTAATATTTCTTGTGAGATTTCGCAAGCAGAAAAAAGGTAAATGGTATTTTTATATTGTACTGATTACTAAGCAACAAACTAATTGCAAATTTGATGGGTCATCAATTTCTTATTATCTTTTAATTGCGTAAAAATATTATTTTGTTTGAAACGTGTGCATAATGCAGCAATGTGATAATTTTATCAGTCTTTTAACCCATGCCTTATCGCATTTTGATTTTGTTTTTGGCAGGCATCAAACATTAGCAGTGGCTCGTCTCTCGTGTAATATAAGTAATAATCATTGGTTTGAAATTTATAATTTCAATGGTTAAATTGAAGAAATGCCAAAATATTGTTATTTAATATGTTACGGTTTTATTCCGTCATGTCACGGTTTGTGTGACGATAGTATGGACACTGTCAAAGTTTTACTGACTATGTATGGTTATACTTTCAGGATTGTACGTCAAGGCGTAGGTATTGCCGGATATTGTTTCAAAGTTGTAAAATGACTGATGGAGTTGCAATATAACATTATACCACCTTTCTATGGCCGAAAACTAAGCACTTACTTAAATGAATGCCTAATATAATTAGGAAAATTAGTACAAAGTGAGCCCTGTCAATTGTATTTTTCACTTATTTTTCGTTGTTTATAAGACCACCAGAAACATGCTACAATGTTTGAATTGTTATAATTTATTTTCGTATTACCGAGCCATGACAATGTTTATGTATTTATTAATAAATCATTAATAAAGTTGTGTTTTTACTAACCATTAACAATTAACCACATCAATAATCAAAGCTTACAACTAATCAGTCTTCAACGATCTTTTAAACAAATTCTTATGTTGAAATGTTGGCGGGGTCAATCCTCAACGCTGAAAAAGATGCCATGTGGTCAGTTTTCAACGGGGTCAATATTCAATGTTACACCTGCCCTACGATATCTGAAGGAAAAGGGACGTTAATAGTGAATCAATATAAATTACGATTTATTTGTTTCTATTAACAGTTAGCAAACGAATATAACTAAATTATACAGTGTAATATGTACTTAAAAATATTGATGGCATTCTTGCGGGCACTTGAAAATAGTAGCAGATGTGAAATTTATATAAAGTGACTGTGGATTTATCTTTATGATGTACCGTTACGCGCATGCGTTACATAATGTTGGGAAAATTATATCACTGAGTGAGCGATTTTGTAGGCACTATAGTTAAAGTCCGACTGAAACAATTTTAGTGCACAATCAGAACATATTTGTTTTTGCTTATATTTTGTTCTTAACGATTCCACTATATATTGTTGCTACTTGGAAAAATTGAACATTATTTTATTTCATGTAAAATGCCATCGACTTTCCCGTTTAATTACAGTTGCAGTAAAGAAAATCGTGTATAATAAACCAAACGACTTTATACCTGTGGTTCGTCAGCGTAAAGTTACTACATGAACTGTCGTTCCTGTAAACAGCAGGACGTTTCTCATTTGCAACTGATGCACAGGCATTTGACGCATTGCTATGTTAATAAATACTAAAATCTAATGACAAATAATTGCACGTAGAACATTGGAATTTCGGACTGTATCAGTGTATTACGTGCTTGTGTATGGTATAAGACTTTTTGGATGAAAACACGGTTGACTTTTTGTGTAGAATTATTGTTTTTGTCAATGCAACTCCCTCCTCCATAATTGGAAGAAATTACCCTATAGACAGACAACCGTGACATTACGTAGTAGCTTAGCATACAAACCGTGACAAATCTCATAATGCTAGTGCAATGCATAAGACATGAATTATGCTACCATTCGCTATTGTAATGCTTCCCAAGAATGTTGATGAGTTACGGATTCAATCGTACGTGAACCATTTGTCGAAATATGTCATATTCTTTGATTGTAATAACAAAACTGTATTTTACAGACTTCAACTCATTAATTTATTAGCGTATCTGCATCTTGCACCTGAATGCGACGCTAAAAACCAAATTAATGGCGAAAATACATGGTATAAAGTCTAAAATATTTATTGCCTTGTGAAAATTGGGAATACTGGGGCGACTCAATCAATTGATTATCAAGACGTGTGTTGTTAGTCCCATTTAAACTAGCAGGAAACCGTAACTCTATCGACAGGCAGCCGTGACACGAGCTTAACATTGTACGTTGTGACCCACTTTGGCCCCAAAAGTCTCCGAAATCAATCATCCTGATTGAACATTTATTTTTAACCTGAATGTATATTTCGCAGTTTGCAAAGGCTGGGTAGACATTGTACACTAAAAGTACGTGCAACTCGGGCAGTGTGTACTGATTTAATAAAAAGGTTTGTTTAGAAATCATTAATACAACAGCGTTTTGTATTATTATAAAATATATTGTTTGAGCAAGTCATACCTATATTATATTGCTAACATATTTTAAATGTGTTTCGAAATGTTTTAAGTAACATATTATTTTGTCTGCTTTAGCAAGCGAAAATGACCAGATATTGTGTTGTCGTTGATGTTTTGGTTCTATTCGTTGATGTTTTGTTCTGTTTTGCAACTAAGGTTTTGTAGTTTGTTTATGCAGCACCAATCTCAATATTTGTAGTTTGTTTATGCAGCACCAATCTCAATATTTGTAGTTTGTTTATGCAGAACCAATCTCAATATTTGAAGTTTGTTTATGCAGCACCAATCTCAATATTTGTAGTTTTTTTATGCAGCACCAATCTCAATGTTTGTAGTTTTTTTATGCAGCACCAATCTCAATAATTGTAGGTTGTTTATGCAGCACCAATCTCAATATTTTATAAAATCTCAAAATATTTCAATATCTTCCATGCCGAAAACACGTGGCTCTTGAATGGATTGAGCCTCGAGGAACACGAAACAGCAGATCTGCCTTTGTAATAAGGTGTAAACATCAAATGCAAATTTGTTTGAAGCAGGTCTGCGTCTTCATTTCTGCTAAAGCAAACCGTGTAAGTTGGGCTTGACATCCGACTTAATCTATTTTATTACACTAAAGCTTGACGTATGTAATACGCCTACAGACTATGCGTGACGCATGACTTTAAATCGTCTGAGCTTGTATTTTTGGTTTTGTCAAGTCTACATTTGTAAATAAAACGGTACATCTTTGAACGGTGTATAGTAATTTAGTTCAGGTTTGCATGGTATGACACGAACGGAATTTTGGCGGCCATCCCTTTCCATATATTGTCAGTTCATTTGTGCAAAGACAGACAATTAATTCCGATGAATGAAGAAAACAATGCGAAAACGCATTTGTAGGCACTTCACAAAATAACAAAACAACTTGTATTGGTGGCATGGGAAACAATGAACTGCGTCATTAATGTTTTTAACCAAATTTTTCGAAAGACCAATTTCGGTTATTAGATTGGGGTATGTTGTTGGGCGGGATGCCGTTACTAAAATATAGAAAAACGGCTTCAGCTCTTGAAAATGAATGGATATATTTTTATGAACATTCATACATAGAAACCATATATTGAGATTGGGAATGGATATGGGGTGGGTGGATAAATTACAGTAATTTGTTGTCAAAATATTCAGAATTAGAATTGGTGACAATTAAAAACACTTTCGCAACGAGCCAAAAATAACCGATGTATTGATTTGGTGGTCTTAATCCAGGATACTCCGGTTACTGTTTCGGTTACATACAAGTAAATAACCCAAGTAGGGGTGTCATTAGTTTAAAGTTATTTTTTATAAATTGACCTATTCACAAACTGTAACTGCAATAAATCACATGATATACACATTATAATACATATTACATACATTGTCTTAAATAATTAAAATGTAAGAAAACCGGTGTGAAAATTTGCTGTTTGAAGAAGGCCCCTTTCTGGTTTCGATTTACTGACTAATAGCCTGCAAAGAAAAGAAGTAGTTTTTCCGCTTTACCTGTTTTGGAAATTGCCCTCATAAAAGACCGTTGCCTTCCCCCAACCGTCTAAAAAAAAGGTAGTATAGAAGGGATTCAAATGAAACTTCATATAATGATAGAGGTCATTTAAAGGAAGTGCAGAGCACAAGCACCACGCCTCTTTCTTCAATATTTACCGCGTTATTGCCCTTTGTTTTATTTCCTTATGTGAAGCATTAATTTGCTTGTGCGGAACCATATGAAACCTCATATGTAGATATCTTATTTTGAGACCTCTCTTTGGATTGAGTTCGAAAAAATGGCTTTCGTGGAATTTCCACGTTTTTTTGTGTTTTTAATGGCGTAATAAAACATCGATCACACATATAACAAATCATGCGGTTTTATTTCGGAGATGCTGAAAGTTCTTGGCAGATGAAATTAAGCATACTGCGCATTTATTCCTTTTTACTTTCTTGAAATGAGAAGATCCCATGAATTCAATTACCAATACTATCTCATTAGCACCTTGTGATGCCGATAAAGTAGATCTGAAATGAATTCTATCTGATATATCTCCTTTATAGAGATCAACACGAAGGTTTAGACTTCCTGTAAATGTTTTAATTTTTTATGCCCCCGCTTTAGGGGGGGAGGGGGGCATATAGATTTGCCCTTGTCCGTCCGTCCGTCTGTCCGTACGTCGGATTTTTGTGTCGCGCGTAAATCAAAAAGTATTACTGCTAGAGTGATGAAACTTTATACATATATTAATCAGCATGTGAACTTGTGCACATTGGTATTTTGGTGCAGTTTTTCCGACATCAGCGGAGTAATAGCCCTTGTTTAAGCTAAAAATGATATTTTTGGACTCGTGTCGCGCGTAACTTAAGAAGTATTTCTGCTAGATGAAACTTTATTAACAAATTTATCAGTATGTGAACATATGCAACTGGGTTTTATTCTGCATTATTTTTTCGACATGAGCGGAGTTATGGCCTTTTTTTTTTTAAAGAAAACAAAAAGACTTTTTTGGACTTGTGTCGTGCGTAACTAAAAGTATTACTGCTAGAATGATGAAACTTTATAAACATATAAATCAGCATGTAGACTGGTGCACCTGGATATTTTGGTGCATTTTTTCCTACATCAGCGGAGTGTTGTGAAAACCAGCGGAATGTGGGGGTATCCGTGTCCTACGGGACACATGTCAAGTTAAGCATAAGCACCTCTGTGCTACTTAGGAAAGTATGGTGGAACATTATTCTTTGATGATCTGTATCTTGAAACAACAATGCTTCGCCTGTTTGTTAGTATTATATGTTTTTATGCCCCCACAATCAATGATGGTTGGTGGCATATAGTGTTTACCCTGTCCGTGGGTTCGTGCGCATGTGCGTTTATACGTGTGTACGTTTGTGCGTGTGTACGTATGTTCGAATTGTTGTCCGGAAAATAACTTTTTCCTGCATTAGAGGATTTTCAATTTATTGTCAAGGTCAAGGTCACACTTAAAGGTCAAACGTCAAATATAAGAATTTAAGCCATAGACACTGTCCGGAGCATAATTTTGTTCAGCGGACTAGGATTATCAAATTACTTTGCAGAAGTGCTATGTGTGGTGAGACGGTGTGTCGCGCGCAAGAACCAGATCCCTAGGTCCAAGGTCAACGTCACACATAAAGGTCAAAGGTTAAATATATGTATATATTTTAATATTCTTGTCCAGGCAATAACTTTGTCCAACATTGGGATTTTCAAATAACTTAGCAGAAATGATAACCATTATAACACGGTGTGTCGCCTGCAAAAACTAGATCCAAGGTCAAGGTTACACTTAAAGGTCAAAGGTCCAATATAAGAATTAATACCATGGACTCTGTCCGAAACATTATTTTTTCCGCATGGAATAATTTTCAAATTACTTGGCAGAAGAGATAAGCATTATAAGACGGCATGTGGCGTGCAATAACCAAGTCCTTTGGTCCAAGGTCAAGGTGACACTTAAAGGTCAAAGGTCAAATAATAAGAATTGTAGCCATTGATTTTGAGCTAGGTATAATTTTGTCCGGCATGGAATAATTTTCAAATTACTTGGCAGAAGTGATAAGCATTATAAGCATTATGTGGGATGCAAGAACCAGTTCTGTAGCTGAAAGGTCAATAATTATCCAGAGCATAATATTGTCACGCATGCAGGATTTTCATATACATTGGCAGAAAAGATCACCATTACTAGATGGTGTTTGAATTACTTTACTTTATTAAAGTGTGTAAGGCATAATTCGAAAATGAAAAAAAGGCATTTTTATTGATTCCTCACAGAATGATTCAAGATTGAAAGGAACGAGTAAGTAAAGCATGCAAGAACCATAAATCATAATTGCCCAAAAGCTGCAATGACTATTCTTTATTGATTTTTTTGTCAGGACGAAAACTATTGATTGGAAATATATGATCAACTTACTTCACAGAATAAGAGAATACATTAGCAAAAGTACAATATAAAAGGACAATTCTCCTGTTGCAAAATAATTTTTATGCATATAGACCAAGCGGCGCCATTTAGAACAGACTGCATAGGTGGGGGCATACGCGTCTGTGGACACATCTAGTTTGTCTGGAAACGATACAAATATTGTTTAGCACTTGCAACAGTTTCTTAGCTGTATACGAACTTAATAAAGAAATCAGGTTTTTGTCGTTAATGTTTTCGTATATCTAATTGTTTTCACTTTTGTATTAATTTAACGTATCTTGATGTTCCTTGCATGCATAGCCTGCATGTTTGTTTTGTAATATCACAATAAAAAATAACACCAAATGCATCCGCGGTATGGAAACCCTTAATAACACCCTCGGCCCTTTATTTAAGTGAGTTTCCATACAACACCGCACAATACGAAAATCATTTAAACTCCGGGTAAAACCTTGGGGGTTTAAACATTTGCAAATAGTATTAAACCAAGCATATGTCTGTCAAATTCTTTGCAAGATTTCTATAACGAAATGTGATCATATGCAGTTTTTTTTTATATAAATAACTTGCTTAACATGCGCAGTTATTTGTACTTGTATACGGGAACATGTTCTACTATGGTTGTAACACTTGTGGGTGTATATCTTTGGACTCTACACTGAGCAAAGATGCATTTGATGGATGCCTCAAACGTTAACTCAGACATTGGCATGGTACATGAAAAGATAACGTCAATGATATCTCACGACTGTGATAAACTGCTTGAATAATTAATTTAGTTTATTTTTTGGTTTGTTTGTAACGTTCGATATTATACATTTCTTATCAGAGGTTTGCAGCTGCGTCATGTGAAAAGTGTACGTAAAACGCAACGCACGATTATGAGATGGAGCTCAGTAAAAGTAAATAATTGAAGTGTATAATTGTAGTATAAAACATAATAACGGATATTGTAATTCCAAATGCTGTGTTTACTTCCACACACCCTTTAATTAACACACACCAAGTAGCTGAATGTTCTATGGAAATCCATAAACAAAATCAAATGTGTCGTATTAATGACGCAATTGTAACAGGGTTTTACAGAATAGGGAAACTGCACAGGCTAGACGCCAGACAGAAAGGTAAACGTGTTTCATAAAAGGATCATTAATAACAGATTTTCAGATCTTATATCAAATTTAATGACTCGATCCCAGGTTTCGAATCCCCCAATTCTGTCTTATCTTGTGTCTGCTGGCAAACAATACACATGTGTAAGTGGTTACTATTGAAATGATTGTCTACTTGACTGACACCAGCATCTGAGTGTTACTACTCTAACGAGTGAATAAGTAACTTTCCATTAGGTGTGAAACCAATCAACATGGAAAGTAAACTCTACGTTACATGTCACAGAGTAACTGTGGAATTGAACTCGAAACTGAAGAATATAACCGCTTATTTCAAATATAGAAAACTTCAAGACTCAGCATACTTTTTTTAAGGCAAGTGACACATTGCCCTCACAAGAGAGTACAGTATATATAGGACTCACACGAAACAACAAACAAAACATACACAGATATATAAGACGTATAGCAACTGACTACAACTGTGGTCACCAAAATGTCTCACTACACGCCTCATATGAAAATTTTTTGTCGTTGCCATTTAATTCTATATAGTGCGTCATATTATTTCAAACATTTGTTAAGCTTACTAACGGTTGACAGGAAAAGGAAAAACACAAGAAACAAACTGGACAGTTTTGACAATCAGATGCACGTGTAACATAAAATATATTTGTTTCCTGCATCATCAGTGCGCGTTTAGAAAAACTAGAACTGCGATTGCCATCCATGTGCTATTAGGATGGAAAACTATGACCACAACTTCACATTTAGTTGCTCCTTTACCTCAAATGTTTAGATCTCATTCCAGAATATATTTCCTTTTTTTGTGATTATACCAGAACCGGGTAATTGTAAATTAACGAGAGGTAGTGCAATTTATATATATATCTGAATGCAGTACAACGAGTTTTTATTTCTAGAAGGCAGAACATGTTTATAAACATTACGTTACTGGCAAAGCTAGACGTAATATGCGAAGGGTGGACGAGTATAACTAATCCATCCAATGTGTTTGGATGAATGTTTCTAGGTATATATTAATTTATAAAAATATATAATATCGTTTACAACTAAAGGTCCTTTCTTAAGGATAATGACAGAGTGCCTATACAGCACAGTTAACAACACCAAAAAAAAAAATAAACAAGTACAATAAACAAATCTGATTATAGCTGAGGTCGCCGTCTTGAAACAGCCATTGAACAAAGTGGGTTTTAATATATATAATATATGAATTGTGAATATTTCTGAGCCAAGTGTCAGGTTTGGGGCGCCGGTACATCGGTTTACCCTCCCCCCCCCCCAATGTTTTACATTGAGGGTTCTATTGCAGTGACCCCAGTTTATTCATAATTTTTTTTGGGTGTTACCTGTTTTTAGGTACAACGTGCTCATGATGAGCTTTTAGGATCGCCTTTTGTCCGTGGTCCGTCGTGCGTCGTGTTTCGTGCGTCGTGTGTGAACATTTACATTCAAAGAACATCTCCTCCTAAACCGCTGGGCAGATTTTCACCAAACTTCACATGAATGATCCTTGGGTGACCCCCTTTCAAAATTGTTCAAATTGTTCCGGTCAGCTGCATATGTAGGTCACCAGAGCTAAAAATAGATTTAAAAACTGGAAACTTTAAAAATCTTCAGAGAACTGAACCCAAACAGCTTGGAGCTTTCGTATTTGATATGTGACATCCTCTAGTGGTCCTCTACAAAGATTGTTCAAATGATGCCCCGGGGGTCACATGGTTTATAAAGACTTGAATAGCAAAATGACTTTAAAAATCTTCTTCTCTGACACCGCAAGGCCCAGAGGTTTCATATTTCGTTAGGATATTGTATAGTGGTCCTCTATAAAGATTGTTCAAGTGATGCCCCTGGGGTCAAAACTGGCCATACCCGGGGGGTCACATGGTTTATATAGACTTAAATAGCAAAATGACTAAAAACTTCTTTAAAACTTCAAGGCCTAGAGGTTTTATATTTGGTATGTAACATTGTGTAGTGGTCCTCTACAAAGATTGTTCAAATGATGCCCCTGGGGTCAAAGCTGGGCACAAGCCGGGGGTCACATGGTTTATATAGATGCAAATAGCAAAATGACTTTTAAAAAGTTCTCTGAAACCTCAAGGCCCAGAGGTTTCATATTTGGTATGTAACATTGAATAGTAGTCCTCCACAAAGATTGTTTTAATTATGCCCCTGGTTTAAGAACTTGCCACACCCCGAGGCTCACATGGTTTATGTAGATTTAAATAGCAAAATGATTTTAAAAATCTTCTCCTCTGAAACCGCAAGGCCCAGAGGTTTCATATTTGGTATGTATCATTATATTGTGGTCCACTACAAAGATTGTTCAAATGATGCCCCTTTGGTCAAAACTGGCCAAATCCCGGGGTTCACATGGTTTATATGGACTTGAATAGCAAAATGACTTTAAAAATAACTTGAGAAGGTATTGAGATATTTTAATGAAACTTCATTTATAGATATCAGGTGAGCGACCTAGGGCCATCGTGGCCCTCTTGTGCTCTGTTGTAGAGGCAATTGATCACATGATTCAAATGAAGCACCGTGTGCTGCTCATAAGAGTTCTGTCCTGCTGACGCAGCTGAAGTTTTACATTGTTTATATTTTAAGACGTTTATCAGGCACACAAGCATAAAACAGGAAAACCTTCACTTGAGAAGGTATTGAGATATTTTAATGAAACTTCATTTATAGATATCAGGTGAGCGACCTAGGGCCATCGTGGCCCTCTTGTGCTCTGTTGTAGAGGCAATTGATCACATGATTCAAATGAAGCACCGTGTGCTGCTCATAAGAGTTCTGTCCTGCTGACGCAGCTGAAGTTTTACATTGTTTATATTTTAAGACGTTTATCAGGCACACAAGCATAAAACAGGAAAACCTTCACTTGCGATGACTGTGCAAATAGTGTTTTTCGAAAACGAAAGACATGAAAACAATCCTTGCTGTTTTTACCTTATTCAAAAGATTGAAGTTTTTGCAAGCGTAATATATGTGTTGTAGTAATAAGTAAATATTGCTGTTGTTAACAATGTTGTTATTTCATTTCATTCTTATAAACGAATTCTGCACCGATTGTAAATGCGTACGATTCCCAAGTATAAAGCGTTGATTTTATGCCATATTTTAATTCAAGTGTTGGAACCTCCTGTTTCCTACCAAAGATCGTTTTTTTCGAAATCAGTACGTTATGTTGTTTCAGAAAAATGTTTTAGTAGAAGTGTTAAGACGAAAGTGTTCATGGCATGTGATATGTTTCTACCAGCAGACTTTCATATTATCATAGTTGGTTTTCACCACACAAAATTATAAACGTGAATGATGAATTAATTGAGATTATATTATTGCCGATAACTATTTCAGTACGTGAAGAATGGTCTCAAACCGCCAATACTTCTGTTCAACCAAGCCTGCATTAGGTTGGCACACAGTTCAGAATTTTGTGAGCGGGCGAAGGGAGAATGCAATGACCGTATGTTAGAATCATTTTAATAGCCGTTTTTCCATGCTGAATAATTTATAATTATGCATTTATATGCATATAAAAATTAAAAAGAAACCGGTCTCTACAAATATCCATTGGTATCTTATGACGATGTCACGAGTGTTTGTATTGGTTTGGCTCAACACAGTTTGCATTCACGAAAATTAAGACGAAAGAGTGCAACAACCACAAAATTTATCTATTATCCTCTCTAAAATGCAAGGATGCTAGACTGCCAAAATAGCATATACGACATTTTACAAGTACAGACCAATACTACACGTCAAAAGGTTTTTATATCCCTTCTAGAACTACTAAAACTTCTAAAACGACTAATAATTAAGTGCAGAATAGCTGGCTGCATCAATATTGCTCTTTGTTGCAAACTATTATTATAAGTCTTTTGTTCACAACATAGAAAATCGAAGGGCAATTACATACAGGCACGTTGTCTTTTAGACAAACAATAGTTTACAAGCCAACTTGACTCTTACGAAAATTCGTTCTTTGAGAGCCAGACTTCTCTGCGACTTCTGGCTTTGAAGAAAAGAAATTGATGTTGCATAAATGAGAAATTACATACAAGTAAGTCATTTTCGATCAAGTGGAGTATACACCTAATGAGTTATTTTAGAAAACAAACATACAATACGCAAACATAGAAAACATACCAACACCACTTTTGTAATTACCAAAGTAGCAGTGTGCACATATGGAAGATTATTTTCACTTCTACATTGGTGACGTACTGTAAACATGCAACTCAATAACAAGTACATTCCTATCTTCTGTTGTAATTCCGAAATTATATTTTTCTAAATAATGTCGAACAAATGTTGTTTAACAGTTTATTAAAAATAAGTATCATACATGAGTTTACATATCCTTAAAGATGAAACAATATGATTGGTGTGCATAATGAGAGGAAATAATAGCCCCTTCTACATCTGGCGTAGTTAAGAATAAATTTACGATTTTGCTGATCAGCGATCATGATCATTCCGGTGTAAGGTTTTGATCGAATGATGAATTAAAAAATGGCATAATTTTTAGGTGTCCTATATAATTAAGTTTTATCCGAATGTTGTTAGGCGTAAAAAAAAACATTATGTTTGTTTCAGGTTACAGTAGTGTAGGCAGGTGGGGATTTATTTTATTATTTTGTTGTTGTTGTTGGTTTTTTTTTGGTAAATGGTCAACTTAAGGATTCTAAAACTGAATATATATTCAAATCATATCAATAAAATCCCAAAACATTGTTTATAAGTGAATGCTGTAAAAAAAAAACACTTATTCATTCAAAAACATGTAACTATTGAAATAACGTAAATAAAACAAACAAATATCTGACAAACTCAATAAAATGTTCTGGGGTCGGGGCATGTTTTTAGGGTAGGTCGGGTAACCTGAAACAAACATAATTTTTTTACGCCTTATCATTGAAATGAGAACAGGAGAGGAAGTCTGTATACATTTTAGCATTATGTCAGTGAGCAAGAGCATAATATCCATTAGACAATAGATATATATTGTGAAATGAACGAAACCAAGCATGTATGGTCACTAGGGGTAAATTAGATTTGCAGTAATTTATAATCATCAATGGTTCTGTTAAATGATTATTGAATGACTTAAAGAACAAACTATTACTATTTTTATTGACACTTGCACATTTTGAACAAAATAAAGGTAAGCATAGTTACTAAAATCCTTCACAAATAAAACACTTCAATGTCAGTCCAGTTAGATTAATCTATACACCAAAAACAAACCAATAATTTAGCAATTTAAACATCACACCAAAGAGCACGCACATAAACTAACGAGCGAATTAACAAAATGAACTCAGAGATCCTTTATACATTATTGGTTTCAAAATATTAAATCTAAATAAAAGATATGTGTAGATTAAAACATAAAACATGTATAACAGATATGCACAGTACATAAGTTTGTTTTGTGTATTAATGCAAATGCACGTTATTACATTTTAGCATTACTAATACTTGTATGCCAACTAAGCAACATGAACATTTAGATAACTTGTAACATTACCATTATATGTAATTTTACTAGCAACGTCTATCAATGTCATGACAGTTAATATGTTTGAATTCACAATAGACTTACCTTTCATACGTTAAGGCGGCCATAAGTAAACTAAAGTGGAACATTGTATCCATTGTTGAAAACGTCAACTGAAGAAATATGTTAACCAGTAGAAGTGTTCTCGTATATTGCTGATCTTATTCAACGCTAAAATATGTACAACTGTTAACACAATGTTATTCCATGTGTAGAAATAGGAATAAAACGTTGCCACCGAAGCTTTCTTACAGTTCCTTGCCAAGCAACTGATTAACATTCTGTATGAAAGCCAACTGTTGGAAAGGTAGCGCTCACGGTGGAAGCTTTGATAGCATTCAACAGGAAATATAATCTTCCTATTAGCTCGTTCGTAGACAGGTGTGGTTGATTACTGTTTATACAAAGTGTTAGGTATGAAAGGCAAAACATCCAGGTGCGAAGTTATTGAGTCAATTATTTACACAAATTTGACTCCGGTTCGACTATGATGAGATGTTCACTAAATGTTCTCACGCATGCTTAAAGTAACAAACGCAATCACCAGAAATCGTCTTTATCAAAAACATGTTTTCATCTTTTTGTAGTTTTCACTACAAACTGTATACGTTCAAAATCATACGTTTTGTTACTATGATCTTTGTTAATCGTTAACACACGTGTAAGTTCTTAAAAATCAAGTATATCTATGTCATAAGTTGAATTACTTATTACATGTGTGTATGATTGTAATTTGTATATTACAGTGTAACATTTTGCAAGTGCTCTTCCACTTTCTGTAGAAGTTTTGAATTCTGGTTTAACATAAATACATTACCAGAACATTATATGTTGTAACTAAAATATATTGTAGAGATGGAACGCATAAAGGAGAAGAGAGTTAACGATATTGAATACATTCGAAACAAGAAATATCTTCAAAAAAGATAGTCGGCGTCTATGGTAATTTTAAAATTAAGGAATGTAGATGAAACTTTCTGTACAAATAAATTTTAAACTGACAAATGTGTAACTTTGTTGTTTTCTTTTCACTTATCGGTATCCGTCGCATGACTGACTAGATTCGAACGGAACACTATGCTCACAGACTAAATCATAGTATAACACTTCTAACATATCATTATATATTTTTACGTTAGTTTGTTGTTGGTTTTGTAACATTAAAAATAAATATGTCTGATCTTTACTTTCTTAAGGATTAATATAATATTTAAGAGAAAGAGAGTAACACAGAAAATAATGCTTAAGACAGTATATAAATAAATACATAGATCATCGGTATATACGGCACTGAGGGTATTTTATTAAATCGTACAGTTCTTTTCGAAGTATGCACACGCGTTCAAATGTTCTTGAAAATAAAATATTTATGGCTTGCTAAAAATCTCGTTGTGTTGAAAATAATATGCCAACGACGATAATTTGTCGAGTTTATTGTCCTTTCAGTGGCATATGTGCACAGAAGGCTGATAGACTCCTCCGAGTTTCCAAGGTACGATATATGGTTTATAGCTCAGACAGACTGACCGGACACTAACATTAAAGGCCAGGATAATTTCATTCACGAGTATCAGGTCAATATGCCAGAGCAATGTACGCCGTTCACGTGGCTATTTATAGTATTCATAACTAGATAGGAATCTATCCTCTATTGTTTTGGTATGTTGCACCCCTTCTTTTGTACCAGTGTAGTGCGAATACTTTTAAATTAGCCGAAGTATAAGTATATAAATTGATCATTTATATTTCCTCGTGCTCTTGGATGTCAAAATAATTGCACGAGAAAATCGTGGAGAATGCCAGAAATTCGATGCAGTTTATAATCAAAGTGTTTAACAACGATATTCAACCCCAAAAAACCCCATTTAACATCAATTATGTATAACACCATAACAGAATGAAGAATATATGCTTCAAAAATGTAAATCGTATGCAAATTAATCTGCAATTTTATCCAATCAGTGTCACCTGGATATCACGTGATATCACGTAATTAACGTTTTTACACAAAGAACCACGTGGTAAACTTCTTATCTGTTTGTGGATATTTTATTAATGTAAATTCATCCGTTAACAATAGTTAGGGAGGAGTTTAAAATATCAGTGGCAGAACCTGGAAAGGGCTACTGTGCAGTATACCGGACGCGTGCGCCCCATTGGTATGTAAGAGGCCGCATTCCACGTACATAGGTATGGATTAATTATCTTAAGACAAATTTGCTCTTTATTGAAATGTATTAATCATTATTTTTAACGATTTTAAATAAAGAAAAATAACTTTATTTCGTTTTCGCATTTTTGCGAATTTTTGTTTTTATATTATGTTTTATTTTTGTGAAGTTTTGATGAAAATGAAATTTTAGATACAGGAAATTAAATACATCGAAGTATTAAATATTATTTTGTGTTCTTGACAAGTTTGGAGAAATTCGGTCTAAAAATACAAACGTTTTAGCTGATTAAGCGAAGGTCTAATTAGAAGTGCCTATCGGTGTAGTAGAAAAACAGGATATTAATCTCGGACAATTATTATCGCCCAGTTTTTTTTAATATTGTATTTAGAAAACATGTCAGTCTTGCATGAACTCAGCTCGTGTAATTGATTTTATATCCTCAACATTTATTAAGCTATAGACGTAGATTTTCACTTCATGTGAATCATAGTAGAAACAAGAAATGTCCTTTAAAAAAGACAATCGGCGTTGACATTAACAATGAGATATAATTTTACCCTAAACATATTACAAGAGGCCCAAGATGATCGGTTACCTTGCTTATCGGACCCCAGAGTTTTCGGTCCCCTCTTAGACAAGGCGACTTCTCGGACCCGAGATTTTTTAGCACCATAAGAAAACTTCTCATATTCCAAAATTAATGTCTGATTAATTCAATAATTATTAATATTTGTACCGTGAATAAACCGATCATGCCGCCCCATGTTTTCACCAGTGATACATGAATAACCTAAATGTTTTACGTTAACATCATTATTATATAAATTTTTCAGCAAAATTTAATAAATTAACAATGTACGAAAATAATTGCGATATGAATGAAAATTATTATGTATCAGACACGTAAAGTTATTTTTAAGTAATAAACCCTACCTTCATTTTGGAAGTTATCTATGCATAATACATACACATTTCGAAGTCAGTTAATTATCTATACTGTATATCCTAATGAAAAGCAATCTTCAAAGAACATTCAGCGCATTTGAAATAATGATGACTTCCATTTTTGAAAACACAAACATAAAATTTCATTAGACTATGGCGATTTAAAATTGTATTCGGTAGGAATATGATATATCAAGGGTTTCTGTGTATAATTGGTATTGCAAATAATGTATTAATGCTACGAATATGAAGTAAAAGTAACATGAATAACATTTCGACGTATTCCGTTACTTATTTCACCACATTTAATTTGTTGAAAGATATCTTTTCATAGGTTGATTAACATTTACTGGAGAAGTTGATAGAAATGTGCAATTCTATTTAATTCTTAATAGAACGCAACCGCCATTCAATTTCAAATTAACATGCGCAGTAAGTTTATAAACATAAATTCCCCATTTATTGATTATGATTCTCTGGACGCTAATTGATGCATGTATATTATAACAACTATACACCGGCAGCTAAACGCGCGCTAATTTTAGAATGATCGTGAGTGTTTTGAACTCGCTAGAATCAATTGTTATTTACAGAGCATGCCGCTAGGCTAAACGAAACAGTGGATTAATCCTGAGAACGAATATTATATTCTGTTCTTGACATACAATGAGAAAATATGTTAATAATTATGTTAAGTTCTAGAGTGAATGTAGAAGAAATGAATGTAACTGTATTTTATCCGCTTATGTAAACAATCATGTACATTTTAATCCCCAAAAGTATGCAACAGTTGTTGGTAAACATAAAACCATTTTTGTAAGTTTGCATTTCCTAAAAATATAAATTTGCCAAATACGATTGGCATTCAATTTTCCCGCTGCATAATTATCGCAAGAAATCTAGGTCAAAAGTGATCTTAGACAGCTACGCCGAAAAATACTCATATATACAAACTATGTTTAAAAATAGTCAGTCGGGTCCAATGACAACGAACAATCCTAAACTGAAACTTAGTCTTAATGTGAAATATTAGCCATTAAAATATTATATTATTATGTATCACCGTTTTCATTGGTTAATTTGTATGTTAAGTCTAAGACTGGCTTTGAAATCTTAGTCACAGAAACAATATGAAACAGTAGATAAGTGTTGATGTTTGATACACGTATATATTAAAATCAAGTGTTGAATATGTTTCCGCAATCAAACTATGACTATATTTAGATGGAATAAGTGCGTGTTGAAACTGACGGTTACTATACAGTGACAGACTAACATGCAGATCAGTTATTTCATCTGAAACCTTGCATGTAAAATGATTCATGTTCTTCTGCCAAACAACATACAGCTTGTGTGTGTTCTTCATATGTTATTAGTTCATTGAACGCCCCAAGGCGTTTTAGAAGCATTAAGCTTAAAATAACTGTTCTGCCATAAATATTGATTGCAGCTGTGTTTATTTCCACGTGGAGGAAGTAAATCAGCGTGAGTTGGTTTGTCTTTAGGGAAGAATTTTCATAAATACAGGCTTTTAATATCAGTTGCAAGTTTGTCTATGAGTTAGATGAGTATTTTTGAGCGAACAATAACTCACCACTGATAGTTTTGATTTTGAGCAGACCTTTATTTTTGACATTGCAAAAAGTTCACAGTTTCAGAGCTGTCGTGTTACATTCAATTATAGTTGATCCAGATATATGAAATGTTTTTTGCCAATTATAAGCATTTATTATCATATGTTATCAAATACTAGTATTACGTCTTTGCGTCAATTACATGTTTTGCCTGAGGTTCGTTAATGTTCGTTTGAATCTATGATTTTTGTATCGTTGCTGATGTCTAAACTTTCGTTTTTTTTTACGAGTTTTAGATATTGTTTTAGCTTACCTTTCGTTAAAATAATTTTGATCATTATCCGCACATCATGACATATACAGTTGTTAGTGGCATATGAGAATAATATCTACATTGGTAGTTTTATTTCAGTGCACATATCTTTACGCTATAGACATTAGTAATGATGCCGATCAGGAAGTTGTAATTTATGAAGCCTTTTCAGAAGATTTTTTTATTCGAGCGTTGAAGATTTGAGAGTGTTTATACTAAGTGTTCGTGTGACATCTTTTAAAACTATGATAAAAACGCAACACATTGTATGCAGTGAAAAGTGTAAAATTATATGAGTACTGCCAGTGTCATGTGTTAGTTGTAACGTTATAAATGAAAACATACACAATTGGATCATTGTCTGTTGTAACGTTATAAACAAAAACATACACAATTGGATCATTGTTTGTTGTAACGTTATAAATGAAAACATACACAATTGGATCATTGTCTGTTGTAACGTTATAAATGAAAACATACACAATTGGATCATTGTCTGTTGTAACGTTATAAACAAAAACATACACAATTGGATCATTGTTTGTTGTAACGTTATAAATGAAAACATACACAATTGGATCATTGTCTGTTGTAACGTTATAAATGAAAACATACACAATTGGATCATTGTCTGTTGTAACGTTATAAATGAAAACATACACAATTGGATCATTGTCTGTTGTAACGTTATAAATGAAAACATACACAATTGGATCATTGTCTGTTGTAACGTTATAAATAAAAACATACACAATTGGATCATTGTCTGTTGTAACGTTATAAATGAAAACATACACAATTGGATCATTGTCTGTTGTAACGTTATAAATGAAAACATACACAATTGGATCATTGTCTGTTGTAACGTTATAAATAAAAACATACACAATTGGATCATTGTCTGTTGTAACGTTATAAATGAAAACATACACAATTGGATCATTGTCTGTTGTAACGTTATAAATGAAAACATACACAATTGGAACATTGTCTGTTGTAACGTTATAAATAAAAACATACACATTTGGATCATTGTCTGTTGTAACGTTATAAATGAAAACATACACAATTGGATCATTGTCTGTTGTAAGATTTTGTTCAGCGTCATGAAAATATGCGTAAACGCGAAAAGTATACCATTAAAACTAATTTGAGTACACCAATTTTTATATGTAGCAAAGTTATACATAAAACTATTATAATTGAACAATACGAGTGTGTGAGGATTACAACTGAGGTAATAGTCTAACTGACTGACAAGAGCATCTGATGTACACTGCGCATACAGTTGGGTAAGTAGTTTTCCGTTACACTCGAAACCGTTTAGTAGGATAGTAAAATCTGCGTTAATGGAATTACATTTAAAATAGAATTAAAGAGTGCTTATTGCAATATTAAGTATTTATTTTAAGATAAACGATACATTGTCCTCTCAGGAGAGCAGCAGAGTATTGCAGACTTATAAAAACAACAAACAAAACATACACAGACACAAGCCTTATAGACATTGACTACAACTGTGGTCGCCACATTGGGCCAGTAACTGCATCGTATGAAATACCATTCGCGTTACCATTTTACGAAGTTTAGGTAACACCAAACTGGGTCTATGACATGTTGTTGTATGATAAGAAATTAGTTCAATAATCAAAATACAATGAGACGCGCGTGTAACATAACTTAATTATATACATTAAACTCTAAAAGAGTTAGATAACATTCCAGAATATCCTTCTCTGATATTTGCTTAATCTAGATAATTATAAATTGACGAGTTATCTACGCACGTTTGCTTTCGAGATAGTTGATTATAAACAGTATGTAACTCGCAAACATAAACGTTATATGGGGTGGTGGACATGTATAATTTATTCTATATGAGTATCATATGTAGATATATAATTATTAAGAAAAAATATACATACTATACACTAAATGGCCATTGTTAACAGGAGTGACCATTTCCTCATACATGAAAAAATACACAAGTTTTAGCTGGGGTCATCTCCTTGGAACGGCATAATAAAGTTATGTTAAGCATTTGGATTTTAAACCGGTTTATAGGCTTTTGGAACCTCACACGTGGTCCAGAATCAATCATAATGCAGGCACATGTTAACTCGCGAAGATGGTCCATACACTACAGCTGGGTTATATAATTTCCATGGCAATTGTATCCTTTCACACTGATGCGCAATCTCCGGACAAGGATTTAACGTGTACGTGGGTGTCTATAATATCAGCAAAAAAAGGTGGGAAATGCGATAGATGATTATGCAACTGATGTTGATGTTAACAGTTGATTGTTGATTAGCAAAATTTGTGGTTTCTTGTTACCACATCATCTTGATGGGTATGGAGAGAAGCTTACCAAAAAATACCACAATCTTAAAAACAGGTTTTGTGTGTTTAAACACAAAACACGTAGTCTAATGAGGCGTAGACCTCAGCTTGAGTAATGCGTGTAAGTTACTGACTTTTGTGCTGTATACTGCTGTATACTTCCCTACATTAGGAAACTATTGAGGCTTGCAAAAAATAAAGGATTGTGGTTAGTGAAAATATGTTAATTACTGACGCGGCTGGAAATTCTTTATTACTGACGCAACTGAATTTCATAATTTTTTACACTTAAAAAAAATAATTATGCGGTTAGAATAACGACCCAGGTTGCAGTCACAATAAACAATTATCCACAAATTTTTACTTCGATAGGCAACAATTACAAATATTATCCCATTCAACGAGGGACAATAGTTTTAATGGAACAACTGTTTTTATTACCTAACTTATTTTACAACAATTTGCTTACATTTATATTCTCAAAATATACTTATCAGCTATTGATTTGTTTTCACTTTTAACTTGATGTTTTGTTATATGAATGCCAAATATTAATAATAATGTGAACATTTAAAATAATCTACATGACACAAATAATAGATTTAACTTTTTCCCGGAAATGTTTTGTTACGAATACAGCGCGCGACTCTGTGACGTCATATCTCAATTTTAGACTGGCCTTTGTGCGCATCATTTCTGCGCATGAACCAGTTCATTGGACCGGGCAACAGTCGAAAATGTTTCACACCTTGATTAAAACATGTGCATTTTATGGGAAACAGTCGAACATATATAGTAATCGTTTATATAGAGAATTAGGTAATAACACAGAATGTTTACTGAAGAGTAGAATGAAAAATCGACGCGCTAATTGCTTATTGCCGCTTTATATGGATTAAACTTAAACGCAGGGATTAAAGAAACATGTTTCTTATTTGTGTCATTTCATTTGACAGAGTCAAGTTGTTGCACACCTATGTTGAAATGCTATTTTGAGAATGATACCGTACGAGATGTGTAACGAGGAATATGGCATGTTTTCTACCAGCACATAGTAACCAATGTTGGTTTTTGCCAAACAAAATGTTCAACGTCAATGATGAGCAACTGAATGAATTGGGTTTGTAGATCTGTAGATAATCGTTTGAATACTTTAAACGCACTTCTTTTCACCAGAAACAACCGATATGCACATGAATACACTTGCTGAGAAAGTTAATAACAATTCACTCGATAAACGTGTAGGGTCTACCAGAAGGAAAACCAGAAGTATACATCTTCTTCACTTTAAAAATACTCTGTCTTACAATAAACAAACAAACCCTGTTTATAATGGCCGTCTGGCGGATAAGTACAAATACAAACCTTCGTTAAAAGGAATAGAACTAGTTCACATCGTGTGCTTAGTGCTCACATTTCAATGATTAATAAATGCAGATTAATGTGCGCGAATTTATACTTTAATTATATTTTTCTTTATAATCCGAATACATACATAAGTCTATTGTTAAATTTTAATTAATGTTCGTAAACGCTTCGACATGATAGCAAAATAACACTGCATGTAAGACATTTTAATACGTTACTACCATAAATGTATAAAGATGCGATACAACGAAAAACAGTACTATGCATGTAGTATATAACCTTTAACTACGGAATAAGTCAGATGATGCATGTAGTATACATGTAGTATATCAACTACGACTACCGAATAAATCAGATGATACATGTAGTATATCAACTACAACTACCGAATCAGTCAAATGGTACATGTAGTATATCAACTACAACTACCGAATCATTCAAATTGTACATGTAGTATATCAACTACAACTACCGAATCAGTCACATGGCACATGTAGTATATCAACTACAACTACCGAATCAGTCACATGATATATGAAGTATATCAACTACAACTACCGAATCAGTCATATGATACATGTAGTATACATGTAGTGTATCAACGACAACTATCGAATCAGTCACATGATGATTGTAGCATATCAACTACAGCTACCGAATATGTCACATGATACATGTAGTATACATGTAGTAAATCAACTACAACTACCGAATCAGTCACATGATACATGTAGTGTATCACCGACAACTACCGGATCAGTCACATGGTACATGTAGTATATCAACTACAACTACCGAATCATTCAAATTGTACATGTAGTATATCAACTACAACTACCGAATCAGTCACATGGCACATGTAGTATATCAACTACAACTACCGAATCAGTCACATGGTACATATAGTATATCAACTACAACTACCGAATCAATCACATGATACATGTAGTATATCAACTACTTGTACCGAATCAGTCACATGATGCATGTAGTATACATGTAGTATAACAACTACAACTACCGAATCAGTCACATGATAACTGTAGCATATCAACTACAACAACCGAATCAGTTACGTGATACAAGTAGTATATATCTTGTATATCAACTACAACTACCGAATCAGTCACATGGCACATGTAGTATATCAACTACAACTACCGAATCAGTCAAATGATACATGTAGTATATCAAGTACAACAACCGAATCAGTCACATGACACATGTTGTATACATGTAGTATATCAACTACAACTACCGAACCATTAAAATTGTACATGTAGTATATCAACTACAACAATCGAATCAGGCACATGGCACATGTAGTAAATCAACTACAACTACCTAATCAGTCACATGGTACATATAGTATATCAACTACAACTACCGAATCAGTCACATGATACATGTAGTATATCAACTACTTGTACGGTATCAAGCACATGGTACATGTAGTTTATCAACTACAACTACCGGATCAGTCACATGGTAGATGTAGTATATCAACAACAAGTACCGAATCATTCAAATTGTACATTTAGTATATCAACTACAACTACCTAATCAGTCACATGGCACATGTAGTAAATCAACTACGATTACCGAATCAGTCACATGGCACATATAGTAAATCAACTACAACTACCGAATCAGTCACATGATACATGTAGTATATCAACTACTTGTACTGAATCAGTCACATGATGCATGTAGTATACATGTAGTATAACAACTACAACTACCGAATCAGTCTCATGATAACTGTAGCATATCAACTACAACTACCCAATCAGTCACATGATACATCTAGTGTATCAGCGACAACTACCGGATCAGTCACATGGCACATGTAGTATATCAACTACAACTACCGAATCATTCAAATTGTACATGTAGTATATCAACTACAACTACAGAATCAATCACATGATACATGTAGTATACATGCAGTATATCAACTACTACTACCGAATCAGTGACATGATGATTGTAGTATATCACCTACAACTACCGAATCAGTCACATGGTACATGTTGTTTACATGTAGTAAATCAACTACAACAACCGAATCAGTCACATGATACATGTAGTATATCAACAACAACTACCGAATCAGTCACATTATACATGTAGCAAATCAAATACAGCAACCGAATCAGTCACATGATACATGTAGTAAATCAATTAAAACTACCGAATCAGTCTCATAATACATGTTGTATATCAACTACAACTACCGAATCAGTCACATGATACATGTAGTATACATGTAGTAAATCAACTACAACTACCGAATCAGTCACATGATACATGTAGTGTATCAGCGACAACTACCGGATCAGTCACATGGTACATGTAGTATATCAACTACAACTACCGAATCATTCAAATTGTACATGTAGTATATCAACTACAACTACCGAATCAGTCACATGGCACATGTAGTATATCAACTTCAACTACCGAATCAGTCACATGGTACATATAGTATATCAACTACAACTACCGAATCAGTCACATGATACATGTAGTATATCAACTACTTGTACCGAATCAGTCAAATGATACATGTAGTATACATGTAGTATAACAACTACAACTACCGAATCAGTCTCATGATAACTATAGCATATCAACTACAACTACCCAATCAGTCACATGATACATCTAGTGTATCAACGACAACTACCGGATCAGTCACATGGCACATGTAGTATATCAACTACAACTACCGAATCATTCAAATTGTACATGTAGTATATCAACTACAACTACCGAATCAGTCACATGGCACATGTAGTATATCAACTTCAACTACCGAATCAGTCACATGGTACATATAGCATATCAACTACAACTACCGAATCAATCACATGATACATTGTAGTATATCAACTACTTGTACCGAATCAGTCACATGATGCATGTAGTATACATGTAGTATAACAACTGCAACTACCGAATCAGTCACATGATAACTGTAGCATATCAACTACAACTACCCAATCAGTCACATGATACATGTAGTATACATCTAGTATATCAACTACAACTACCAAATCAGCCACATAATATATGTAGTATATCAGCTACAACTACCGGATCAGTCAAATGATACATGTAGTATATCAAGTACAACAACCGAATCAGTCACATGACACATGTTGTATACATGTAGTATATCAACTACAACTACCGAACCATTAAAATTGTACATGTAGTATATCAACTACAACAATCGAATCAGGCACATGGCACATGTAGTAAATCAACTACAACTACCGAATCAGTCACATGGTACATATAGTATATCAACTACAACTACCTAATCAGGTCACATGATACATGTAGTATATCAACTACTTGTACGGTATCATTCACATGGTACATGTAGTTTATCAACTACAACTACCGGATCAGTCACATGGTAGATGTAGTATATCAAGTACAAGTACCGAATCATTCAAATTGTACATTTAGTATATCAACTACAACTACCTAATCAGTCACATGGCACATGTAGTAAATCAACTACGATTACCGAATCAGTCACATGGCACATATAGTATATCAACTACAACTACCGAATCAGTCATATGATATATCTAGTATATCAGCTACAACTACCGGATTCAGTCAAATGATACATGTAGTATATCAAGTACAAGTACCGAATCAGTCACATGATACGTGCTGTATACATGTAGTAAATCAACTACAACTACCGAATCAGTCACATGATAAATGTAGTATATCAACTACAACTATCGAATGAGTCACATGTTAAATGTAGTATATCAACTACCACTACGGAATCAGTCACATGATACATGTAGTATATCAACTACAACTACCGAATCAGTCACATGATAATTGTAGTATATCAACTACAACTACCGAATCAGTCAAATGATACGTGAAGTATACATGTAGTATATCAACTACAACTACAGAATCAATCACATGATACATGTAGTATACATGCAGTATATCAACTACTACTACCGAATCAGTGACATGATGATTGTAGTATATCAACTACAACTACCGAATCAGTCACATGGTACATGTTGTATACATGTAGTAAATCAACTACAACAACCGAATCAGTCACATGATACATGTAGTATATCAACAACAACTACCGAATCAGTCACATTATACATGTAGCAAATCAAATACAGCAACCGAATCAGTCACATGATACATGTAGTAAATCAACTAAAACTACCGAATCAGTCTCATAATACATGTTGTATATCAACTACAACTACCGAATCAGTCACATGATACATGTAGTATACATGTAGTAAATCAACTACAACTACCGAATCAGTCACATGATACATGTAGTGTATCAGCGACAAGTACCGGATCAGTCACATGGTACATGTAGTATATCAACTACAACTACCGAATCATTGAAATTGTACATGTAGTATATCAACTACAACTACCGAATCAGTCACATGGCACATGTAGTATATCAACTTCAACTACCGAATCAGTCACATGGTACATATAGTATATCAACTACAACTACCGAATCAGTCACATGATACATGTAGTATATCAACTACTTGTACCGAATCAGTCAAATGATACATGTAGTATACATGTAGTATAACAACTACAACTACCGAATCAGTCTCATGATAACTGTAGCATATCAACTAGAACTACCCAATCAGTCACATGATACATCTAGTGTATCAGCGACAACTACCGGATCAGTCACATGGCACATGTAGTATATCAACTACAACTACCGAATCATTCAAATTGTACATGTAGTATATCAACTACAACTACCGAATCAGTCACATGGCACATGTAGTATATCAACTTCAACTACCGAATCAGTCACATGGTACATATAGTATATCAACTACAACTACCGAATCAATCACATGATACATGTAGTATATCAACTACTTGTACCGAATCAGTCACATGATGCATGTAGTATACATGTAGTATAACAACTACAACTACCGAATCAGTCACATGATAACTGTAGCATATCAACTACAACTACCCAATCAGTCACATGATACAGTTAGTATACATCTAGTATATCAACTACAACTACCAAATCAGCCACATAATATATGTAGTATATCAGCTACAACTACCGGATCAGTCAAATGATACATGTAGTATATCAAGTACAACAACCGAATCAGTCACATGACACATGTTGTATACATGTAGTATATCAACTACAACTACCGAACCATTAAAATTGTACATGTAGTATATCAACTACAACAATCGAATCAGGCACATGGCACATGTAGTAAATCAACTACAACTACCTAATCAGTCACATGGTACATATAGTATATCAACTACAACTACCGAATCAGTCACATGATACATGTAGTATATCAACTACTTGTACTATATCAAGCACATGGTACATGTAGTTTATCAACTACAACTACCGGATCAGTCACATGGTAGATGTAGTATATCAACTACAAGTACCGAATCATTCAAATTGTACATTTAGTATATCAACTACAACTACCTAATCAGTCACATGGCACATGTAGTAAATCAACTACGATTACCGAATCAGTCACATGGCACATATAGTATATCAACTACAACTACCGAATCAGTCACATGATACATGTAGTATATCAACTACTTGTACTGAATCAGTCACATGATGCATGTAGTATACATGTAGTATAACAAATGCAACTACCGAATCAGTCACATGATAATTGTAGCATGTCAACTACAACAACCGAATCAGTTACGTGATACAAGTAGTATATATCTAGTATATCAACTACAACTACCGAATCAGTCATATGATATATCTAGTATATCAGCTACAACTACCGAATCAGTCACATGATACATGCTGTATACATGTAGTAAATCAACTACAACTACCGAATCAGTCACATGATAAATGTAGTAAATCAACTACAACTATCGAATGAGTCACATGTTAAATGTAGTATATCAACTACAACTACGGAATCAGCCACATGATACATGTAGTATATCAACTACAACTACCGAATCAGTCACATGATAATTGTAGTATATCAACTACAACTACCGAATCAGTCAAATGATACGTGAAGTATACATGTAGTATATCAACTACAACTACAGAATCAATCACATGATACATGTAGTATACATGCAGTATATCAACTACTACTACCGAATCAGTCACATGGTACATGTTGTATACATGTAGTAAATCAACTACAACAACCGAATCAGTCACATGATACATGTAGTATATCAACAACAACTACCGAATCAGTCAAATTATACATGTAGCAAATCAAATACAGCAACCGAATCAGTCACATGATACATGTAGTAAATCAACTAAAACTACCGAATCAGTCTCATAATACATGTTGTATATCAACTACAACTACCGAATCAGTCACATGATACATGTAGTATACATGTAGTAAATCAACTACAACTACCGAATCAGTCACATGATACATGTAGTGTATCAGCGACAACTACCGGATCAGTCACATGGTACATGTAGTATATCAACTACAACTACCGATTCATTCAAATTGTACATGTAGTATATCAACTACAACTACCGATTCAGTCACATGGCACATGTAGTATATCAACTTCAACTACCGAATCAGTCACATGGTACATATAGTATATCAACTACAACTACCGAATCAGTCACATGATACATGTAGTATATCAACTACTTGTACCGAATCAGTCAAATGATACATGTAGTATACATGTAGTATAACAACTACAGCTACCGAATCAGTCTCATGATAACTGTAGCATATCAACTACAACTACCCAATCAGTCACATGATACATCTAGTGTATCAAAGACAACTACCGGATCAGTCACATGGCACATGTAGTATATCAACTACAACTACCGAATCATTCAAATTGTACATGTAGTATATCAACTACAACTACCGAATCAGTCACATGGCACATGTAGTATATCAACTTCAACTACCGAATCAGTCACATGGTACATATAGTATATCAACTACAACTACCGAATCAATAACATGATACATGTAGTATATCAACTACTTGTAACCGAATCAGTCACATGATGCATGTAGTATACATGTAGTATAACAACTACAACTACCGAATCAGTCACATGATAACTGTAGCATATCAACTACAACTACCCAATCAGTCACATGATACAGGTAGTATACATCTAGTATATCAACTACAACTACCAAATCAGCCACATAATATATGTAGTATATCAGCTACAACTACCGGATCAGTCAAATAATACATGTAGTATATCAAGTACAACAACCGAATCAGTCACATGACACATGTTGTATACATGTAGTATATCAACTACAACTACCGAACCATTAAAATTGTACATGTAGTATATCAACTACAACAATCGAATCAGGCACATGGCACATGTAGTAAATCAACTACAACAACCGAATCAGTCACATGATACATGTAGTATATCAACAACAACTACCGAATCAGTCACATTATACATGTAGCTAATCAAATACAGCAACCGAATCAGTCACATGATACATGTAGTAAATCAACTAAAACTACCGAATCAGTCTCATAATACATGTTGTATATCAACTACTTGTACGGTATCATTCACATGGTACATGTGGTTTATCAACTACAACTACCGGATCAGTCACATGGTAGATGTAGTATATCAACTACAAGTACCGAATCATTCAAATTGTACATTTAGTATATCAACTACAACTACCTAATCAGTCACATGGCACATGTAGTAAATCAACTACGATTACCGAATCAGTCACATGGCACATATAGTATATCAACTACAACTACCGAATCAGTCACATGATACATGTAGTATATCAACTACTTGTACTGAATCAGTCACATGATGCATGTAGTATACATGTAGTATAACAACTGCAACTACCGAATCAGTCACATGATAATTGTAGCATGTCAACTACAACAACCGAATCAGTAACGTGATACAAGTAGTATATATCTAGTATATCAACTACAACTACCGAATCAGTCATATGATATATCTAGTATATCAGCTACAACTACCGGATCAGTCAAATGATACATGTAGTATATCAAGTACAAGTACCGAATCAGTCACATGATACATGCTGTATACATGTAGTAAATCAACTACAACTACCGAATCAGTCACATGATAAATGTAGTATATCAACTACAACTATCGAATGAGTCACATGTTAAATGTAGTATATCAACTACAACTACGGAATCAGTCACATGATACATGTAGTATATCAACTACAACTACCGAATCAGTCACATGATAATTGTAGTATATCAACTTCAACTACCGAATCAGTCAAATGATACGTGTAGTATACATGTAGTATATCAACTACAACTACAGAATAAATCACATGATACATGTAGTATACATGCAGTATATCAAATACTACAACCGAATCAGTGACATGATGATTGTAGTATATCAACTACAACTACCGAATCAGTCACATGGTACATGTTGTATACATGTAGTAAATCAACTACAACCACCGAATCAGTCACATGATACATGTTGTATATCAACAACAACTACCGAATCAGTCACATTATACATGTAGCAAATCAAATACAGCATCCGAATCAGTCACATGATACATGTAGTAAATCAACTAAAACTACCGAATCAGTCTCATAATACATGTTGTATATCAACTACAACTACCGAATCAGTCACATGATACATGTAGTATACATGTAGTAAATCAACTACAACTACCGAATCAGTCACATGATACATGTAGTGTATCATCGTCAACTACCGGATCAGTCACATGGTACATGTAGTATATCAATAACAACTGCCGAATCATTCAAATTGTACATGTAGTATATCAACTACAACTACCGAATCAGTCACATGGCACATGTAGTATATGAACTTCAACTACCGAATCAGTCACATGGTACATATATTATATCAACTACAACTACCGAATCAGTCACATGATACATGTAGTATATCAACTACTTGTACCGAATCAGTCAAATGATACATGTAGTATACATGTAGTATAACAACTACAACTACCGAATCAGTCTCATGATAACTGTAGCATATCAACTACAACTACCAAATACGTCACATGATACATCTAGTGTATCATAGACAACTACCGGATCAGTCACATGGCACATGTAGTATATCAACTACAACTACCGAATCATTCAAATTGTACATGTAGTATATCAACTACAACTACCGAATCAGTCACATGGCACATGTAGTATATCAAATTCAACTAACGAATCAGTCACATGGTACATATAGTATATCAATTACAACTACCGAATCAGTCACATGGTACATGTAGTATATCAACTACTTGTACCGAATCAGTCACATGATGCATGTAGTATACATGTAGTATAACAACTACAACTACCGAATCAGTCACATGATAACTGTAGCATATCAACTACAACTACCCAATCAGTCACATGATACATGTAGTATACATCTAGTATATCAACTACAACTACCAAATCAGCCACATAATATATGTAGTATATCAGCTACAACTACCGGATCAGTCAAATGATACATGTAGTATATCAAGTACAACAACCGAATCAGTCACATGACACATGTTGTATACATGTAGTATATCAACTACAACTACCGAACCATTAAAATTGTACATGTAGTATATCAACTACAACAATCGAATCAGGCACATGGCACATGTAGTAAATAAACTACAACTACCGAATCAGTCACATGGTACATATAGTATATCAACTACAGCTACCGAATCAGTCACATGATACATGTAGTATATCAACTACGTGTACGGTATCATTCACATGGTACATGTAGTTTATCAACTACAACTACCGGATCAGTCACATGGTAGATGTAGTATATCAACTACAAGTACCGAATCATTCAAATTGTACATTTAGTATATCAACTACAACTACCTAATCAGTCACATGGCACATGTAGTAAATCAACTACGATTACCGAATCAGTCACATGGCACATATAGTATATCAACTACAACTACCGAATCAGTCACATGATACATGTAGTATATCAACTACTTGCACTGAATCAGTCACATGATGCATGTAGTATACATGTAGTATAACAACTGCAACTACCGAATCAGTCACATGATAATTGTAGCATGTCAACTACAACAACCGAATCAGTTACGTGATACAAGTAGTATATATCTAGTATATCAACTACAACTACCGAATCAGTCATATGATATATCTAGTATATCAGCTACAACTACCGGATCAGTCAAATGATACATGTAGTATATCAAGTACAAGTACCGAATCAGTCACATGATACATGCTGTATACATGTAGTAAATCAACTACAACTACCGAATCAGTCACATGATAAATGTAGTATATCAACTACAACTATCGAATGAGTCACATGTTAAATGTAGTATATCAACTACAACTACGGAATCAGTCACATGATACATGTAGTATATCAACTACAACTACCGAATCAGTCACATGATAATTGTAGTATATCAACTACAACTACCGAATCAGTCAAATGATACGTGAAGTATACATGTAGTATATCAACTACAACTACAGAATCAATCACATGATACATGTAGTATACATGCAGTATATCAACTACTACTACCGAATCATTCACATGGTACATGTTGTATACATGTATTAAATCAACTACAACCACCGAATCAGTCACATGATACATGTAGTATATCAACAACAACTACCGAATCAGTCACATTATACATGTAGCAAATCAAATACAGCAACCGAATCAGTCACATGTTACATGTAGTAAATCAACTAAAACTACCGAATCAGTCTCATAATACATGTTGTATATCAACTACAACTACCGAATCAGTCACATGATACATGTAGTATGCATGTAGTAAATCAACTACAACTACCGAATCAGTCACATGATACATGTAGTGTATCAACGACAACTACCGGATCAGTCACATGGTACATGTAGTATATCAACTACAACTACCGAATCATTCAAATTGTACATGTAGTATATCAACTACAACTACCGAATCAGTCACATGGCACATTTAGTATATCAACTTCAACTACCGAATCAGTCACATGGTACATATAGTATATCAACTACAACTACCGAATCAGTCACATGATACATGTAGTATATCAACTACTTGTACCGAATCAGTCCAATGATACATGTAGTATACATGTAGTATAACAACTACAACTACCGAATCAGTCTCATGATAACTGTAGCATATCAACTACAACTACCCAATCAGTCAAATGATACATGTAGTATACATCTAGTATATCAACTACAACTACCGAATCAGCCACATAATATATGTAGTATATCAGCTACAACTATAGTATCAATCAAATGATACATGTAGTATATCTACTACAATAACCGAATCAGTCACATGACACATGTTGTATACATGTAGTATATCAACTACAACTACCGAACCATTCAAATTTTACATGTAGTAAATCAACTACAACTACCGAATCAGTCACATGGTACATATAGCATATCAACTACAACTACCGAATCAGTCACATGATACATGAAGTATATCAACTACTTGTACGGTATCAGTCACATGGCACATGTAGTTTATCAGCTACAACTACCGGATCAGTCACATGGTAGATGTAGTATATCAACTACAAGTACCGAATCATTCAAATTGTACATGTAGTATATCAACTACAACTACCTAATCAGTCACATGGCACATGTAGTAAATCAACTACAATTACCGAATCAGTCACATGGCACATATCGTATATCAACTACAACTACCGAATCAGTCACATGGTACATGTAGTATATCAACTACTTGTACTGAATCAGTCACATGATGCATGTAGTATACATGTAGTATAACAACTGCAACTACCGAATCAGTCACATGATAATTGTAGCATATCAACTACAACAACCGAATCAGTTACGTGATACAAGTAGTATATATCTTGTATATCAACTACAACTACCGAATCAGTCATATGATATATCTAGTATATCAGCTACAACTAAGGGATCATTCAAATGATACATGTAGTATATCTACTACAACTACCGAATCAGTCACATGACACGTGTAGTATACATGTAGTATATCAACTTCAACTACAGAATCAGTCACATGATACATGTAGTATACATGCAGTATATCAACTACTACTACCGAATCAGTGACATGATGATTGTAGTATATCAACTACAACTACCGAATCAGTCACATGGTACATGTTGTATACATGTAGTAAATCAACTACAACAACCGAATCAGTCACATGATACATGTAGTATATCAACAACAACTACCGAATCAGTCACATTATACATGTAGCAAATCAAATACAGCAACCGAATCAGTCACATGATACATGTAGTAAATCAACTAAAACTACCGAATCAGTCTCATAATACATGTTGTATATCAACTACAACTACCGAATCAGTCACATGATACATGTAGTATACATGTAGTAAATCAACTACAACTACCGAATCAGTCACATGATACATGTAGTGTATCAGCGACAACTGCCGGATCAGTCACATGGTACATGTAGTATATCAACTACAACTACCGAATCATTCAAATTGTACATGTAGTATATCAACTACAACTACCGAATCAGTCACATGGCACATGTAGTATATCAACTTCAACTACCGAATCAGTCACATGGTACATATAGTATATCAACTACAACTACCGAATAAGTCACATGATACATGTAGTATATCAACTACTTGTACCGAATCAGTCAAATGATACATGTAGTATACATGTAGTACAACAACTACAACTACCGAATCAGTCTCATGATAACTGTAGCATATCAACTACAACTACCCAATCAGTCACATGATACATGTAGTGTATCGTCGACAACTACCGGATCAGTCACATGAAACATGTAGTATACACGTAGTATTTCAACTACAACTACCGAACCATTCAAATTTTACATGTAGTAAATCAACTACAACTACCGAATCAGTCACATGATACATGTAGTATATCAACTAACTGCACGGTATCAATAACATGGCATATGTAGTTTATCAACTACAACTACCGGATCAGTCACATGGTAGATGTAGTATATCAACTACAAGTACCGAATCATTCAAATTGTACATGTAGTATATCAACTACAACTACCTAATCAGTCACATGGCACATCTAGTAAATCAACAACAATTACCGAATCAGTCACATGGCACATATCGTATATCAACTACCACTACCGAATCAGTCACATGGTACATGTAGTATATCAACTACTTGTACTGAATCAGTCACATGATGCATGTAGTATACATGTAGTATAACAACTGCAACAACCGAATCAGTCACATGATAATTGTAGCATATCAACTACAACAACCGAATCAGTTACGTGATACAAGTAGTATATATCTAGTATATCAACTACAACTACCGAATCAGTCATATGATATATCTAGTATATCAGCTACAACTACCGGATCAGTCAAATGATACATGTAGTATATCAACTACAAGTACCGAATCAGTCACATGATACATGCTGTATACATGTAGTAAATCAACTACAACTACCGAATCAGTCACATGATAAATGTAGTATATCAACTACAAGTATCGAATGAGTCACATGTTAAATGTAGTATATCAACTACAACTACGGAATCAGTCACATGATAAATGTAGTATATCAACTACAACTACCGAATCAGTCACATGATAATTGTAGTATATCAACTACAACTACCGAATCAGTCAAATGATACGTGTAGTATACATGTAGTATATCAACTACACTACAGAATCAGTGTCTTGATGATTGTAGTATATCAACTACAACTACCGAATCAGTCACATGACACATGTTGTATACATGTAGTATATCAACTACAACTACCGAACGATTAAAATTGTACATGTAGTATATCAACTACAACAATCGAATCAGGCACATGGCACATGTAGTAAATCAACTACAACTACCGAATCAGTCACATCGTACATATAGTATATCAACTACAACTACCGAATCAGTCACATGATACATGTAGTATATCAACTACTTGTACGGTATCATTCACATGGTACATGTAGTTTATCAACTACAACTACCGGATCAGTCACATGGTAGATGTAGTATATCAACTACAAGTACCGAATCATTCAAATTGTACATTTAGTATATCAACTACAACTACCTAATCAGTCACATGGCACATGTAGTAAATCAACTACGATTACCGAATCAGTCACATGGCACATATAGTATATCAACTACAACTACCGAATCAGTCACATGATACATGTAGTATATCAACTACTTGTACTGAATCAGTCACATGATGCATGTAGTATACATGTAGTATAACAACTGCAACTACCGAATCAGTCACATGATAATTGTAGCATGTCAACTACAACAACCGAATCAGTTACGTGATACAAGTAGTATATATCTAGTATATCAGCTACAACTACCGGATCAGTCAAATGATACATGTAGTATATCAAGTACAAGTACCGAATCAGTCACATGATACATGCTGTATACATGTAGTAAATCAACTACAACTACCGAATCAGTCACATGATAAATGTAGTATATCAACTACAACTATCGAATGAGTCACATGTTAAATGTAGTATATCAACTACAACTACGGAATCAGTCACATGATACATGTAGTATATCAACTACAACTACCGAATCAGTCACATGATAATTGTAGTATATCAACTACAACTACCGAATCAGTCAAATGATACGTGTAGTATACATGTAGTATATCAACTACAACTACAGAATCAATCACATGATACATGTAGTATACATGCAGTATATCAACTACTACTACCGAATCAGTGACATGATGATTGTAGTGTATCAACTACAACTACCGAATCAGTCACATGGTACATGTTGTATACATGTAGTAAATCAACTACACCAACCGAATCAGTCACTTGATACATGTAGTATATCAACAACAACTACCGAATCAGTCACATTATACATGTAGCAAATCAAATACAGCAACCGAATCAGTCACATGATACATGTAGTAAATCAACTAAAACTGCCGAATCAGTCTCATAATACATGTTGTATATCAACTACAACTACCGAATATGTCACATGATACATGTAGTATACATGTAGTAAATCAACTACAACTACCGAATCAGTCACATGATACATGTAGTGTATCAACGACAACTACCGGATCAGTCACATGGTACATGTAGTATATGAACTACAACTACCGAATCATTCAAATTGTACATGTAGTATATCAACTACAACTACCGAATCAGTCACATGGCACATGTAGTATATCAACTTCAACTACCGAATCAGTCACATGGTACATATAGTATATCAACTACAACTACCGAATCAGTCACATGATACATGTAGTATATCAACTACTTGCACCGAATCAGTCAAATGATACATGTAGTATACATGTAGTATAACAACTACAACTACCGAATCAGTCTCATGATAACTGTAGCATATCAACTACAACTACCCAATCAGTCACATGATACATGTAGTATTCATCTAGTATATCAAATACAACTACCGAATCAGCCACATAATATATGTAGTATATCAGCTACAACTACAGTATCAATCAAATGATACATGTAGTATATCTACTACAGCAACCGAATCAGTCACATGACACATGTTGTATACATGTAGTATATCAACAACAACTACCGAACCATACAAATTTTACATGTAGTAAATAAACTACAAATACCGAATCAGTCACATGGTACATATAGCATATCAACTACAACTACCGAATCAGTCACATGATACATGTAGTATATCAACTACTTGTAGGGTTTCAGTCACATGGCACATGTAGTTTATCAACTACAACTACCGGATCAGTCACATGGTAGATGTAGTATATCAACTACAAGTACCGAATCATTCAAATTGTACATTTAGTATATCAACTACAACTACCTAATCAGTCACATGGCACATGTAGTAAATCAACTACGATTACCGAATCAGTCACATGGCACATATAGTATATCAACTACACCTACCGAATCAGTCACATGATACATGTAGTATATCAACTACTTGTACTAAATTAGTCACATGATGCATGTAGTATACATGTAGTTTAACAACTGCAACTACCGAATCAGTCACATGATAATTGTAGCATGTCAACTACAACAACCGAATCAGTTACGTGATACAAGTAGTATATATCTAGTATATCAACTACAACTACCGAATCAGTCATATGATATATCTAGTATATCAGCTACAACTACCGGATCAGTCAAATGATACATGTAGTATATCAAGTACAAGTACCGAATCAGTCACATGATACATGCTGTATACATGTAGTAAATCAACTACAACTACCGAATCAGTCACATGATAAATGTAGTATATCAACTACAACTATCGAATGAGTCACATGTTAAATGTAGTATATCAACTACAACTACGGAATCAGTCACATGATACATGTAGTATATCAACTACAACTACCGAATCAGTCACATGATAATTGTAGTATATCAACTACAACTACCGAATCAGTCAAATGATACGTGTAGTATACATGTAGTATATCAACTAAAACTACAGAATCAATCACATGATACATGTAGTATACATGCAGTATATCAACTACTACTACCGAATCAGTGACATGATGATTGTAGTATATCAACTACAACTACCGAATCAGTCACATGGTACATGTTGTATACATGTAGTAAATCAACTACAACAACCGAATCAGTCACATGATACATGTAGCAAATCAAATACAGCAACCGAATCAGTCACATGATACATGTAGTAAATCAACTAAAACTACCGAATCAGTCTCATAATACATGTTGTATATCAACTACAACTACCGAATCAGTCACATGATACATGTAGTATACATGTAGTAAATCAACTACAACTACCGAATCAGTCACATGATACATGTAGTGTATCAGTGACAACTACCGGATCAGTCACATGGTACATGTAGTATATCAACTACAACTACCGAATCATTCAAATTGTACATGTAGTATATCAACTACAACTACCGAATCAGTCACATGGCACATGTAGTATATCAACTTCAACTACCGAATCAGTCACATGGTACATATAGTATATCAACTACAACTACAGAATCAATCACATGATACATGTAGTATACATGCAGTATATCAACTACTACTACCGAATCAGTCACATGGTACATGTTGTATACATGTAGTAAATCAACTACAACTACCGAATCAGTCAAATGGTACATGTAGTATACATGTAGTATAACAACTACAACTACCGAATCAGTCTCATGATAACTGTAGCATATGAACTACAACTACCCAATCAGTCACATGATACATGTAGTGTATCATCGCCAACTACCGGATCAGTCACATGGCACATGTAGTATATCAACTACAACTACCGAATCATTCAAATTGTACATGTAGTATATCAACTACAACTACCGAGTCAGTCACATGGCACATGTAGTGTATCAACTTCAACTACCGAATCAGTCACATGGTACATATAGTATATCAACTACAACTACCGAATCAGTCACATGATACATGTTGTATATCAACTACTTGTACCGAATCAGTCAAATGATACATGTAGTATACATGTAGTATAACAACTACAACTACCGAATCAGTCTCATTATAACTGTAGCATATCAACTACAACTACCCAATCAGTCACATGATACATGTAGTAAACATCTAGTGTATCAACTACAACTACCGAATCAGCCACATAATATATGTAGTATATCAGCTACAACTACCGTATCAGTCAAATGATACATGTAGTATATCTACTACAGCAACCGAATCAGTCACATGACACATGTTGTATACATGTAGTATATCAACTACAACTACCGAACCATTCAAATTTTACATGTAGTAAATCAACTACAACTACCGAATCAGTCACATGATACATGTAGTATATCAACTACTTGTACGGTATCAGTCACATGGCACATGTAGTTTATCAGCTACAACTACCGGATCAGTCACATGGTAGATGTAGTATATCAACTACAAGTACCGAATCATTCAAATTGTACATGTAGTATATCAACTACAACTACCTAATCAGTCACATGGCACATGTAGTAAATCAACTACAATTACCGAATCAGTCACATGGCACATATCGTATATCAACTACAACTACCGAATCAGTCACATGGTACATGTAGTATATCAACTACTTGTACTGAATCAGTCACATGATGCATGTAGTATACATGTAGTATAACAACTGCAACTACCGAATCAGTCACATGATAATTGTAGCATATCAACTACAACAACCGAATCAGTTACGTGATACAAGTAGTATATATCTTGTATATCAACTACAACTACCGAATCAGTCATATGATATATCTAGTATATCAGCTACAACTAAGGGATCATTCAAATGATACATGTAGTATATCTACTACAACTACCGAATCAGTCACATGACACGTGTAGTATACATGTAGTATATCAACTTCAACTACAGAATCAGTCACATGATACATGTAGTATACATGCAGTATATCAACTACTACTACCGAATCAGTGACATGATGATTGTAGTATATCAACTACAACTACCGAATCAGTCACATGGTACATGTTGTATACATGTAGTAAATCAACTACAACAACCGAATCAGTCACATGATACATGTAGTATATCAACAACAACTACCGAATCAGTCACATTATACATGTAGCAAATCAAATACAGCAACCGAATCAGTCACATGATACATGTAGTAAATCAACTAAAACTACCGAATCAGTCTCATAATACATGTTGTATATCAACTACAACTACCGAATCAGTCACATGATACATGTAGTATACATGTAGTAAATCAACTACAACTACCGAATCAGTCACATGATACATGTAGTGTATCAGCGACAACTGCCGGATCAGTCACATGGTACATGTAGTATATCAACTACAACTACCGAATCATTCAAATTGTACATGTAGTATATCAACTACAACTACCGAATCAGTCACATGGCACATGTAGTATATCAACTTCAACTACCGAATCAGTCACATGGTACATATAGTATATCAACTACAACTACCGAATAAGTCACATGATACATGTAGTATATCAACTACTTGTACCGAATCAGTCAAATGATACATGTAGTATACATGTAGTACAACAACTACAACTACCGAATCAGTCTCATGATAACTGTAGCATATCAACTACAACTACCCAATCAGTCACATGATACATGTAGTGTATCGTCGACAACTACCGGATCAGTCACATGAAACATGTAGTATACACGTAGTATTTCAACTACAACTACCGAACCATTCAAATTTTACATGTAGTAAATCAACTACAACTACCGAATCAGTCACATGATACATGTAGTATATCAACTAACTGCACGGTATCAATAACATGGCATATGTAGTTTATCAACTACAACTACCGGATCAGTCACATGGTAGATGTAGTATATCAACTACAAGTACCGAATCATTCAAATTGTACATGTAGTATATCAACTACAACTACCTAATCAGTCACATGGCACATCTAGTAAATCAACAACAATTACCGAATCAGTCACATGGCACATATCGTATATCAACTACCACTACCGAATCAGTCACATGGTACATGTAGTATATCAACTACTTGTACTGAATCAGTCACATGATGCATGTAGTATACATGTAGTATAACAACTGCAACAACCGAATCAGTCACATGATAATTGTAGCATATCAACTACAACAACCGAATCAGTTACGTGATACAAGTAGTATATATCTAGTATATCAACTACAACTACCGAATCAGTCATATGATATATCTAGTATATCAGCTACAACTACCGGATCAGTCAAATGATACATGTAGTATATCAACTACAAGTACCGAATCAGTCACATGATACATGCTGTATACATGTAGTAAATCAACTACAACTACCGAATCAGTCACATGATAAATGTAGTATATCAACTACAAGTATCGAATGAGTCACATGTTAAATGTAGTATATCAACTACAACTACGGAATCAGTCACATGATAAATGTAGTATATCAACTACAACTACCGAATCAGTCACATGATAATTGTAGTATATCAACTACAACTACCGAATCAGTCAAATGATACGTGTAGTATACATGTAGTATATCAACTACACTACAGAATCAGTGTCTTGATGATTGTAGTATATCAACTACAACTACCGAATCAGTCACATGACACATGTTGTTTACATGTAGTATATCAACTACAACTACCGAACCATTAAAATTGTACATGTAGTATATCAACTACAACAATCGAATCAGGCACATGGCACATGTAGTAAATCAACTACAACTACCGAATCAGTCACATCGTACATATAGTATATCAACTACAACTACCGAATCAGTCACATGATACATGTAGTATATCAACTACTTGTACGGTATCATTCACATGGTACATGTAGTTTATCAACTACAACTACCGGATCAGTCACATGGTAGATGTAGTATATCAACTACAAGTACCGAATCATTCAAATTGTACATTTAGTATATCAACTACAACTACCTAATCAGTCACATGGCACATGTAGTAAATCAACTACGATTACCGAATCAGTCACATGGCACATATAGTATATCAACTACAACTACCGAATCAGTCACATGATACATGTAGTATATCAACTACTTGTACTGAATCAGTCACATGATGCATGTAGTATACATGTAGTATAACAACTGCAACTACCGAATCAGTCACATGATAATTGTAGCATGTCAACTACAACAACCGAATCAGTTACGTGATACAAGTAGTATATATCTAGTATATCAACTACAACTACCGAATCAGTCATATGATATATCTAGTATATCAGCTACAACTACCGGATCAGTCAAATGATACATGTAGTATATCAAGTACAAGTACCGAATCAGTCACATGATACATGCTGTATACATGTAGTAAATCAACTACAACTACCGAATCAGTCACATGATAAATGTAGTATATCAACTACAACTATCGAATGAGTCACATGTTAAAGGTAGTATATCAACTACAACTACGGAATCAGTCACATGATACATGTAGTATATCAACTACAACTACCGAATCAGTCACAGGATAATTGTAGTATATCAACTACAACTACCGAATCAGTCAAATGATACGTGTAGTATACATGTAGTATATCAACTACAACTACAGAATCAATCACATGATACATGTAGTATACATGCAGTATATCAACTACTACTACCGAATCAGTGACATGATGATTGTAGTGTATCAACTACAACTACCGAATCAGTCACATGGTACATGTTGTATACATGTAGTAAATCAACTACAACAACCGAATCAGTCACTTGATACATGTAGTATATCAACAACAACTACCGAATCAGTCACATTATACATGTAGCAAATCAAATACAGCAACCGAATCAGTCACATGATACATGTAGTAAATCAACTAAAACTGCCGAATCAGTCTCATAATACATGTTGTATATCAACTACAACTACCGAATATGTCACATGATACATGTAGTATACATGTAGTAAATCAACTACAACTACCGAATCAGTCACATGATACATGTAGTGTATCAACGACAACTACCGGATCAGTCACATGGTACATGTAGTATATGAACTACAACTACCGAATCATTCAAATTGTACATGTAGTATATCAACTACAACTACCGAATCAGTCACATGGCACATGTAGTATATCAACTTCAACTACCGAATCAGTCACATGGTACATATAGTATATCAACTACAACTACCGAATCAGTCACATGATACATGTAGTATATCAACTACTTGCACCGAATCAGTCAAATGATACATGTAGTATACATGTAGTATAACAACTACAACTACCGAATCAGTCTCATGATAACTGTAGCATATCAACTACAACTACCCAATCAGTCACATGATACATGTAGTATTCATCTAGTATATCAAATACAACTACCGAATCAGCCACATAATATATGTAGTATATCAGCTACAACTACAGTATCAATCAAATGATACATGTAGTATATCTACTACAGCAACCGAATCAGTCACATGACACATGTTGTATACATGTAGTATATCAACAACAACTACCGAACCATTCAAATTTTACATGTAGTAAATAAACTACAAATACCGAATCAGTCACATGGTACATATAGCATATCAACTACAACTACCGAATCAGTCACATGATACATGTAGTAAATCAACTAAAACTACCGAATCAGTCTCATAATACATGTTGTATATCAACTACAACTACCGAATCAGTCACATGATACATGTAGTATACATGTAGTAAATCAACTACAACTACCGAATCAGTCACATGATACATGTAGTGTATCAGTGACAACTACCGGATCAGTCACATGGTACATGTAGTATATCAACTACAACTTCCGAATCATTCAAATTGTACATGTAGTATATCAACTACAACTACCGAATCAGTCACATGGCACATGTAGTATATCAACTTCAACTACCGAATCAGTCACATGGTACATATAGTATATCAACTACAACTACAGAATCAATCACATGATACATGTAGTATACATGCAGTATATCAACTACTACTACCGAATCAGTCACATTGTACATGTTGTATACATGTAGTAAATCAACTACAACTACCGAATCAGTCAAATGGTACATGTAGTATACATGTAGTATAACAACTACAACTACCGAATCAGTCTCATGATAACTGTAGCATATCAACTACAACTACCCAATCAGTCACATGATACATGTAGTGTATCATCGCCAACTACCGGATCAGTCACATGGCACATGTAGTATATCAACTACAACTACCGAATCATTCAAATTGTACATGTAGTATATCAACTACAACTACCGAGTCAGTCACATGGCACATGTAGTGTATCAACTTCAACTACCGAATCAGTCACATGGTACATATAGTATATCAACTACAACTACCGAATCAGTCACATGATACATGTTGTATATCAACTACTTGTACCGAATCAGTCAAATGATACATGTAGTATACATGTAGTATAACAACTACAACTACCGAATCAGTCTCATTATAACTGTAGCATATCAACTACAACTACCCAATCAGTCACATGATACATGTAGTAAACATCTAGTGTATCAACTACAACCACCGAATCAGCCACATAATATATGTAGTATATCAGCTACAACTACCGTATCAGTCAAATGATACATGTAGTATATCTACTACAGCAACCGAATCAGTCACATGACACATGTTGTATACATGTAGTATATCAACTACAACTACCGAACCATTCAAATTTTACATGTAGTAAATCAACTACAACTACCGAATCAGTCACATGATACATGTAGTATATGAACTAACTGCACGGTATCAGTCACATGGCACATGTAGTTTATCAACTACAACTACCGGATCAGTCACATGGTAGATGTAGTATATCAACTACAAGAACCGAATCATTCAAATTGTACATGTAGTATATCAACTACAACTACCTAATCAGTCACATGGCACATCTAGTAAATCAACTACAATTACCGAATCAGTCACATGGCACATATCGTATATCAACTACCACTACCGAATCAGTCACATGGTACATGTAGTATATCAACTACTTGTACTGAATCAGTCACATGATGCATGTAGTATACATGTAGTATAACAACTGCAACTAACGAATCAGTCACATGATAATTGTAGCATATCAACTACAACAACCGAATCAGTTACGTGATACAAGTAGTATATATCTAGTATATCAAATACAACTACCGAATCAGTCATATGATATATCTAGTATATCAGCTACAACTACCGGATCAGTCAAATGATACATGTAGTATATCAACTACAAGTACCGAATCAGTCACATGATACATGCTGTATACATGTAGTAAATCAACTACAACTACCGAATCAGTCACATGATAAATGTAGTATATCAACTACAGGTATCGAATGAGTCACATGTTAAATGTAGTATATCAACTACAACTACGGAATCAGTCACATGATAAATGTAGTATATCAACTACAACTACCGAATCAGTCACATGATAATTGTAGTATATCAACTACAACTACCGAATCAGTCAAATGATACGTGTAGTATACATGTAGTATATCAACTACAAATACAGAATCAGTCACATGATACATGTAGTGTACATGTAGTATATCAACTACTACTACCGAATCAGTGACTTGATGATTGTAGTATATCAACTACAACTACCGAATCAGTCACATGACACATGTTGTATACATGTAGTATATCAACTACAACTACCGAACCATTAAAATTGTACATGTAGTATATCAACTACAACAATCGAATCAGGCACATGGCACATGTAGTAAATCAACTACAACTACCGAATCAGTCACATCGTACATATAGTATATCAACTACAACTACCGAATCAGTCACATGTTACATGTAGTATATCAACTACTTGTACGGTATCATTCACATGGTACATGTAGTTTATCAACTAAAACTACCGGATCAGTCACATGGTAGATGTAGTATATCAACTACAACTACCGAATCATTCAAATTGTACATTTAGTATATCAACTACAACTACCTAATCAGTCACATGGCACATGTAGTAAATCAACTACGATTACCGAATCAGTCACATGGCACATATAGTATATCAACTACAACTACCGAATCAGTCACATGATACATGTAGTATATCAACTACTTGTACTGAATCAGTCACATGATGCATGTAGTATACATGTAGTATAACAACTGCAACTACCGAATCAGTCACATGATAATTGTAGCATGTCAACTACAACAACCGAATCAGTTACGTGATACAAGTAGTATATATCTAGTATATCAACTACAACTACCGAATCAGTCATATGATATATCTAGTATATCAGCTACAACTACCGGATCAGTCAAATGATACATGTAGTATATCAAGTACAAGTACCGAATCAGTCACATGATACATGCTGTATACATGTAGTAAATCAACTACACCTACCGAATCAGTCACATGATAAATGTAGTATATCAACTACAACTATCGAATGAGTCACATGTTAAATGTAGTATATCAACTACAACTACGGAATCAGTCACATGATACATGTAGTATATCAACTACAACTACCGAATCAGTCACATGATAATTGTAGTATATCAACTACAACTACCGAATCAGTCAAATGATACGTGTAGTATACATGTAGTATATCAACTACAACTACAGAATCAATCACATGATACATGTAGTATACATGCAGTATATCAACTACTACTACCGAATCAGTGACATGATGATTGTAGTGTATCAACTACAACTACCGAATCAGTCACATGGTACATGTTGTATACATGTAGTAAATCAACTACAACAACCGAATCAGTCACATGATTCATGTAGTATATCAACAACAACTACCGAATCAGTCACATTATACATGTAGCAAATCAAATACAGCAACCGAATCAGTCACATGATACATGTAGTAAATCAACTAAAACTGCCGAATCAGTCTCATAATACATGTTGTATATCAACTACAACTACCGAATATGTCACATGATACATGAAGTATACATGTAGTAAATCAACTACAACTACCGAATCAGTCACATGATACATGTAGTGTATCAGCGACAACTACCGGATCAGTCACATGGTACATGTAGTATATCAACTACAACTACCGAATCATTCAAATTATACATGTAGTATATCAACTACAAGTACCGAATCAGTCACATGGCATATGTAGTATATCAACTTCAACTACCGAATCAGTCACATGGTACATATAGTATATCAACTACAACTACCGAATCAGTCACATGATACATGTAGTATATCAACTACTTGTACCGAATCAGTCAAATGATATATGTAGTATACATGTAGTATAACAACTACAACTACCGAATCAGTCTCATGATATCTGTAGCATATCAACTACAACTACCCAATCAGTCACATGATACATCTAGTGTATCAAGGACAACTACCGGATCAGTCACATGGCACATGTAGTATATCAACTACAACTACCGAATCATTCAAATTGTACATGTAGTATATCAACTACAACTACCGAATCAGTCACATGGCACATGTAGTATATCAACTTCAACTACCGAATCAGTCACATGGTACATATAGCATATCAACTACAACTACCGAATCAATCACATGATACATGTAGTATATCAACTACTTGTACCGAATCAGTCACATGATGCATGTAGTATACACGTAGTATAACAACTGCAACTACCGAATCAGTCACATGATAACTGTAGCATATCAACTACAACTACCCAATCAGTCACATGATACATGTAGTATACATCTAGTATATCAACTACAACTACCAAATCAGCCACATAATATATGTAGTATGTCAGCTACAACTACCGGATCAGTCAAATGATACATGTAGTATATCAAGTACAACAACCGAATCAGTCACATGACACATGTTGTATACATGTAGTATATCAACTACATCTACCGAACCATTAAAATTGTACATGTAGTATATCAACTACAACAATCGAATCAGGCACATGGCACATGTAGTAAATCAACTACAACTACCGAATCAGTCACATGGTACATATAGTATATCAACTACAACTACCGAATCAGTCACATGATACATGTAGTATATCAACTACTTGTACGGTATCATTCAAATGGTACATGTAGTTTATCAACTACAACTACCGGATCAGTCACATGGTAGATGTAGTATATCAACTACAAGTACCGAATCATTCAAATTGTACATTTAGTATATCAACTACAACTACCTAATCAGTCACATGGCACATGTAGTAAATCAACTACGATTACCGAATCAGTCACATGGCACATATAGTATATCAGCTACAACTACCGAATCAGTCACATGATACATGTAGTATATCAACTACTTGCACTGAATCAGTCACATGATGCATGTAGTATACATGTAGTATAACAACTGCAACTACCGAATCAGTCACATGATAATTGTAGCATGTCAACTACAACAACCGAATCAGTTACGTGATACAAGTAGTATATATCTAGTATATCAACTACAACTACCGAATCAGTCATATGATATATCTAGTATATCAGCTACAACTACCGGATCAGTCAAATGATACGTGTAGTATATCAAGTACAAGTACCGAATCAGTCACATGATACATGCTGTATACATGTAGTAAATCAACTACAACTACCGAATCAGTCACATGATAAATGTAGTATATCAACTACAACTATCGAATGAGTCACATGTTAAATGTAGTATATCAACTACAACTACGGAATCAGTCACATGATACATGTAGTATATCAACTACAACTACCGAATCAGTCACATGATAATTGTAGTATATCAACTACAACTACCGAATAAGTCAAATGATACGTGAAGTATACATGTAGTATATCAACTACAACTACAGAATCATTCACATGATACATGTAGTATACATGCAGTATATCAACTACTACTACCGAATCAGTCACATTGTACATGTTGTATACATGTAGTAAATCAACTACAACAACCGAATCAGTCACATGATACATGTAGTATATCAACAACAACTACCGAATCAGTCACATTATACATGTAGCAAATCAAATACAGCAACCGAATCAGTCACATGATACATGTAGTAAATCAACTAAAACTACCGAATCAGTCTCATAATACATGTTGTATATCAACTACAACTACCGAATCAGTCACATGATACATGAAGTATACATGTAGTAAATCAACTACTTCTACCGAATCAGTCACATGATACATGTAGTGTATCAGCGACAACTACCGGATCATTCACATGGTACATGTAGTATATCAACTACAACTACCGAATCATTCAAATAGTACATGTAGTATATCAACTACAACTACCGAATCAGTCACATGGCACATGTAGTATATCAACTTCAACTACCGAATCAGTCACATGGTACATATAGTATATCAACTACAACTACCGAATCAGTCACATGATACATGTAGTATATCAACTACTTGTACCGAATCAGTCAAATGATACATGTAGTATACATGTAGTATAACAACTACAACTACCGAATCAGTCTCATGATAACTGTAGCATATCAACTACAACTACCCAATCAGTCACATGATACATCTAGTGTATCATGGACAACTACCGGATCAGTCACATGGCACATGTAGTATATCAACTACAACTACCGAATCATTCAAATTGTACATGTAGTATATCAACTACAACTACCGAATCAGTCACATGGCACATGTAGTATATCAACTTCGACTACCGAATCAGTCACATGGTACATATAGTATATCAACTACAACTACTGAATCAGTCACATGATACATGTAGTGTATCAGCGACAACTACCGGATCAGTCACATGGTACATGTAGTATATCAACTACAACTACCGAATCATTCAAATTGTACATGTAGTATATCAACTACAACTACCGAATCAACTACAACTACCGAATCAGTCACATGGCACATGTAGTATATCAACTTCAACTACCGAATCAGTCACATGGTACATATAGTATATCAACTACAACTACCGAATCAGTCACATGATACATGTAGTATATCAACTACTTGTACCGAATCAGTCAAATGATACATTTAGTATACATGTAGTATAACAACTACAACTACCGAATCAGTCTCATGATAACTGTAGCATATCAACTACAACTACCCAATCAGTCACATGATACATGTAGTATACATCTAGTATATCAACTACAACTACCGAATCAGCCACATAATATATGTAGTATATCAGCTACAACTATCGTATCAGTCAAATGATACATGTAGTATATCTACTACAATAACCGAATCAGTCACATGACACATGTTGTATACATGTAGTATATCAACTACAACTACCGAACCATTCAAATTTTGCATGTAGTAAATCAACTACAACTACCGAATCAGTCACATGATACATGCAGTATATCAACTACTTGTACGGTATCAGTCACATGGCACATGTAGTTTATCAACTACAACTACCGGATCAGTCACATGGTAAATGTAGTATATCAACTACAAGTACCGAAGCATTAAAATTGTACATGTAGTATATCAACTACAACTACCTAATCAGTCACATGGCACATGTAGTAAATCAACTACAATTACCGAATCAGTCACATGGCACATATCGTATATCAACTACAACTACCGGATCAGTCACATGGTACATGAAGTATATCAACTACTTGTACTGAATCAGTCACATGATGCATGTAGTATACATGTAGTATAACAACTGCAACTACCGAATCAGTCACATGATAATTGTATCATATCAACTACAACAACCGAATCAGTTACGTGATACAAGTAGTATATATCTTGTATATCAACTACAACTACCGAATCAGTCATATGATATATCTAGTATATCAGCTACAACTAAGGGATCAGTCAAATGATACATGCAGTATATCTACTACAGCAACCGAATCAGTCACATGACACGTGTAGTATACATGTAGTATATCAACTTCAACTACAGAATCAATCACATGATACATGTAGTATACATGCAGTATATCAACTACTACTACCGAATCAGTGACATGATGATTGTAGTATATCAACTACAACTACCGAATCAGTCACATGGTACATGTTGTATACATGTAGTAAATCAACTACAACAACCGAATCAGTCACATGATACATGTAGTATACATGTAGTAAATCAACTACAACTACCGAATCAGTCACATGATACATGTAGTGTATCATCGACAACTGCCGGATCAGTTACATGGTACATGTAGTATATCAACTACAACTACCGAATCATTCAAATTGTACATGTAGTACATCAACTACAACTACCGAATCAGTCACATCGCACATGTAGTATATCAACTTCAACTACCGAATCAGTCACATGGTACATATAGTATATCAACTACAACTACCGAATCAGTCACATGATACATGTAGTATATCAACTACTTGTACCGAATCAGTCAAATGATGCATGTAGTATACATGTAGTATAACAACTACAACTACCGAATCAGTCTCATGATAACTGTAGCATATCAACTACAACTACCGAATCAGTCACATGGTACATATAGCATATCAACTACAACTACCGAATCAGTCACTTGATACATGTAGTATATCAACTAACTGCACGGTATCATTCACATGGCACATGTAGTTTATCAACTACAACTACCGGATCAGTCACATAGTAGATGTAGTATATCAACTACAAGTACCGAATCATTCAAATTGTACATTTAGTATATCAACAACAACTACCTAATCAGTCACATGGCACATGTAGTAAATCAACTACGATTACCGAATCAGTCACATGGCACATATAGTATATCAACTACAACTACCGAATCAGTCATATGATATATCTAGTATATCAGCTACAACTACCGGATCAGTCAAATGATACATGTAGTATATCAAGTACAAGTACCGAATCAGTCACATGATACATGCTGTATACATGTAGTAAATCAACTACAACTACCGAATCAGTCACATGATAAATGTAGTATATCAACTACAACTATCGAATGAGTCACATGTTAAATGTAGTATATCAACTACAACTACGGAATCAGTCACATGATACATGTAGTATATCAACTACAACTACCGAATCAGTCACATGATAATTGTAGTATATCAACAACAACTACCGAATCAGTCAAATGATACGTGAAGTATACATGTAGTATATCAACTACAACTACAGAATCAATCACATGATACATGTAGTATACATGCAGTATATCAACTACTACTACCGAATCATTCACATGGTACATGTTGTATACATGTATTAAATCAACTACAACCACCGAATCAGTCACATGATACATGTAGTATATCAACAACAACTACCGAATCAGTCACATTATACATGTAGCAAATCAAATACAGCAACCGAATCAGTCACATGTTACATGTAGTAAATCAACTAAAACTACCGAATCAGTCTCATAATACATGTTGTATATCAACTACAACTACCGAATCAGTCACATGATACATGTAGTATGCATGTAGTAAATCAACTACAACTACCGAATCAGTCACATGATACATGTAGTGTATCAACGACAACTACCGGATCAGTCACATGGTACATGTAGTATATCAACTACAACTACCGAATCATTCAAATTGTACATGTAGTATATCAACTACAACTACCGAATCAGTCACATGGCACATGTAGTATATCAACTTCAACTACCGAATCAGTCACATGGTACATATAGTATATCAACTACAACTACCGAATCAGTCACATGATACATGTAGTATATCAACTACTTGTAACGAATCAGTCCAATGATACATGTAGTATACATGTAGTATAACAACTACAACTACCGAATCAGTCTCATGATAACTGTAGCATATCAACTACAACTACCCAATCAGTCAAATGATACATGTAGTATACATCTAGTATATCAACTACAACTACCGAATCAGCCACATAATATATGTAGTATATCAGCTACAACTATCGTATCAATCAAATGATACATGTAGTATATCTACTACAATAACCGAATCAGTCACATGACACATGTTGTATACATGTAGTATATCAACTACAACTACCGAACCATTCAAATTTTACATGTAGTAAATCAACTACAACTACCGAATCAGTCACATGGTACATATAGCATATCAACTACAACTACCGAATCAGTCACATGATACATGAAGTATATCAACTACTTGTACGGTATCAGTCACATGGCACATGTAGTTTATCAGCTACAACTACCGGATCAGTCACATGGTAGATGTAGTATATCAACTACAAGTACCGAATCATTCAAATTGTACATGTAGTATATCAACTACAACTACCTAATCAGTCACATGGCACATGTAGTAAATCAACTACAATTACCGAATCAGTCACATGGCACATATCGTATATCAACTACAACTACCGAATCAGTCACATGGTACATGTAGTATATCAACTACTTGTACTGAATCAGTCACATGATGCATGTAGTATACATGTAGTATAACAACTGCAACTACCGAATCAGTCACATGATAATTGTAGCATATCAACTACAACAACCGAATCAGTTACGTGATACAAGTAGTATATATCTTGTATATCAACTACAACTACCGAATCAGTCATATGATATATCTAGTATATCAGCTACAACTAAGGGATCATTCAAATGATACATGTAGTATATCTACTACAACTACCGAATCAGTCACATGACACGTGTAGTATACATGTAGTATATCAACTTCAACTACAGAATCAGTCACATGATACATGTAGTATACATGCAGTATATCAACTACTACTACCGAATCAGTGACATGATGATTGTAGTATATCAACTACAACTACCGAATCAGTCACATGGTACATGTTGTATACATGTAGTAAATCAACTACAACAACCGAATCAGTCACATGATACATGTAGTATATCAACAACAACTACCGAATCAGTCACATTATACATGTAGCAAATCAAATACAGCAACCGAATCAGTCACATGATACATGTAGTAAATCAACTAAAACTACCGAATCAGTCTCATAATACATGTTGTATATCAACTACAACTACCGAATCAGTCACATGATACATGTAGTATACATGTAGTAAATCAACTACAACTACCGAATCAGTCACATGATACATGTAGTGTATCAGCGACAACTGCCGGATCAGTCACATGGTACATGTAGTATATCAACTACAACTACCGAATCATTCAAATTGTACATGTAGTATATCAACTACAACTACCGAATCAGTCACATGGCACATGTAGTATATCAACTTCAACTACCGAATCAGTCACATGGTACATATAGTATATCAACTACAACTACCGAATAAGTCACATGATACATGTAGTATATCAACTACTTGTACCGAATCAGTCAAATGATACATGTAGTATACATGTAGTACAACAACTACAACTACCGAATCAGTCTCATGATAACTGTAGCATATCAACTACAACTACCCAATCAGTCACATGATACATGTAGTGTATCGTCGACAACTACCGGATCAGTCACATGAAACATGTAGTATACACGTAGTATTTCAACTACAACTACCGAACCATTCAAATTTTACATGTAGTAAATCAACTACAACTACCGAATCAGTCACATGATACATGTAGTATATCAACTAACTGCACGGTATCAATAACATGGCATATGTAGTTTATCAACTACAACTACCGGATCAGTCACATGGTAGATGTAGTATATCAACTACAAGAACCGAATCATTCAAATTGTACATGTAGTATATCAACTACAACTACCTAATCAGTCACATGGCACATCTAGTAAATCAACAACAATTACCGAATCAGTCACATGGCACATATCGTATATCAACTACCACTACCGAATCAGTCACATGGTACATGTAGTATATCAACTACTTGTACTGAATCAGTCACATGATGCATGTAGTATACATGTAGTATAACAACTGCAACAACCGAATCAGTCACATGATAATTGTAGCATATCAACTACAACAACCGAATCAGTTACGTGATACAAGTAGTATATATCTAGTATATCAACTACAACTACCGAATCAGTCATATGATATATCTAGTATATCAGCTACAACTACCGGATCAGTCAAATGATACATGTAGTATATCAACTACAAGTACCGAATCAGTCACATGATACATGCTGTATACATGTAGTAAATCAACTACAACTACCGAATCAGTCACATGATAAATGTAGTATATCAACTACAAGTATCGAATGAGTCACATGTTAAATGTAGTATATCAACTACAACTACGGAATCAGTCACATGATAAATGTAGTATATCAACTACAACTACCGAATCTCAGTCACATGATAATTGTAGTATATCAACTACAACTACCGAATCAGTCAAATGATACGTGTAGTATACATGTAGTATATCAACTACACTACAGAATCAGTGTCTTGATGATTGTAGTATATCAACTACAACTACCGAATCAGTCACATGACACATGTTGTATACATGTAGTATATCAACTACAACTACCGAACCATTAAAATTGTACATGTAGTATATCAACTACAACAATCGAATCAGGCACATGGCACATGTAGTAAATCAACTACAACTACCGAATCAGTCACATCGTACATATAGTATATCAACTACAACTACCGAATCAGTCACATGATACATGTAGTATATCAACTACTTGTACGGTATCATTCACATGGTACATGTAGTTTATCAACTACAACTACCGGATCAGTCACATGGTAGATGTAGTATATCAACTACAAGTACCGAATCATTCAAATTGTACATTTAGTATATCAACTACAACTACCTAATCAGTTACATGGCACATGTAGTAAATCAACTACGATTACCGAATCAGTCACATGGCACATATAGTATATCAACTACAACTACCGAATCAGTCACATGATACATGTAGTATATCAACTACTTGTACTGAATCAGTCACATGATGCATGTAGTATACATGTAGTATAACAACTGCAACTACCGAATCAGTCACATGATAATTGTAGCATGTCAACTACAACAACCGAATCAGTTACGTGATACAAGTAGTATATATCTAGTATATCAACTACAACTACCGAATCAGTCATATGATATATCTAGTATATCAGCTACAACTACCGGATCAGTCAAATGATACATGTAGTATATCAAGTACAAGTACCGAATCAGTCACATGATACATGCTGTATACATGTAGTAAATCAACTACAACTACCGAATCAGTCACATGATAAATGTAGTATATCAACTACAACTATCGAATGAGTCACATGTTAAATGTAGTATATCAACTACAACTACGGAATCAGTCACATGATACATGTAGTATATCAACTACAACTACCGAATCAGTCACAGGATAATTGTAGTATATCAACTACAACTACCGAATCAGTCAAATGATACGTGTAGTATACATGTAGTATATCAACTACAACTACAGAATCAATCACATGATACATGTAGTATACATGCAGTATATCAACTACTACTACCGAATCAGTGACATGATGATTGTAGTGTATCAACTACAACTACCGAATCAGTCACATGGTACATGTTGTATACATGTAGTAAATCAACTACAACAACCGAATCAGTCACTTGATACATGTAGTATATCAACAACAACTACCGAATCAGTCACATTATACATGTAGCAAATCAAATACAGCAACCGAATCAGTCACATGATACATGTAGTAAATCAACTAAAACTGCCGAATCAGTCTCATAATACATGTTGTATATCAACTACAACTACCGAATATGTCACATGATACATGTAGTATACATGTAGTAAATCAACTACAACTACCGAATCAGTCACATGATACATGTAGTGTATCAACGACAACTACCGGATCAGTCACATGGTACATGTAGTATATGAACTACAACTACCGAATCATTCAAATTGTACATGTAGTATATCAACTACAACTACCGAATCAGTCACATGGCACATGTAGTATATCAACTTCAACTACCGAATCAGTCACATGGTACATATAGTATATCAACTACAACTACCGAATCAGTCACATGATACATGTAGTATATCAACTACTTGCACCGAATCAGTCAAATGATACATGTAGTATACATGTAGTATAACAACTACAACTACCGAATCAGTCTCATGATAACTGTAGCATATCAACTACAACTACCCAATCAGTCACATGATACATGTAGTATTCATCTAGTATATCAAATACAACTACCGAATCAGCCACATAATATATGTAGTATATCAGCTACAACTACAGTATCAATCAAATGATACATGTAGTATATCTACTACAGCAACCGAATCAGTCACATGACACATGTTGTATACATGTAGTATATCAACAACAACTACCGAACCATTCAAATTTTACATGTAGTAAATAAACTACAAATACCGAATCAGTCACATGGTACATATAGCATATCAACTACAACTACCGAATCAGTCACATGATACATGTAGTATATCAACTACTTGTAGGGTTTCAGTCACATGGCACATGTAGTTTATCAACTACAACTACCGGATCAGTCACATGGTAGATGTAGTATATCAACTACAAGTACCGAATCATTCAAATTGTACATTTAGTATATCAACTACAACTACCTAATCAGTCACATGGCACATGTAGTAAATCAACTACGATTACCGAATCAGTCACATGGCACATATAGTATATCAACTACAACTACCGAATCAGTCACATGATACATGTAGTATATCAACTACTTGTACTAAATTAGTCACATGATGCATGTAGTATACATGTAGTTTAACAACTGCAACTACCGAATCAGTCACATGATAATTGTAGCATGTCAACTACAACAACCGAATCAGTTACGTGATACAAGTAGTATATATCTAGTATATCAACTACAACTACCGAATCAGTCATATGATATATCTAGTATATCAGCTACAACTACCGGATCAGTCAAATGATACATGTAGTATATCAAGTACAAGTACCGAATCAGTCACATGATACATGCTGTATACATGTAGTAAATCAACTACAACTACCGAATCAATCACATGATAAATGTAGTATATCAACTACAACTATCGAATGAGTCACATGTTAAATGTAGTATATCAACTACAACTACGGAATCAGTCACATGATACATGTAGTATATCAACTACAACTACCGAATCAGTCACATGATAATTGTAGTATATCAACTACAACTACCGAATCAGTCAAATGATACGTGTAGTATACATGTAGTATATCAACTAAAACTACAGAATCAATCACATGATACATGTAATATACATGCAGTATATCAACTACTACTACCGAATCAGTGACATGATGATTGTAGTATATCAACTACAACTACCGAATCAGTCACATGGTACATGTTGTATACATGTAGTAAATCAACTACAACAACCGAATCAGTCACATGATACATGTAGCAAATCAAATACAGCAACCGAATCAGTCACATGATACATGTAGTATATCAACTACTTGTACCGAATCAGTCAAATGATGCATGTAGTATACAGGTAGTATAACAACTACAACTACCGAATCAGTCTCATGATAACTGTAGCATATCAACTACAACTACCGAATCAGTCACATGGTACATATAGCATATCAACTACAACTACCGAATCAGTCACTTGATACATGTAGTATATCAACTAACTGCACGGTATCATTCACATGGCACATGTAGTTTATCAACTACAACTACCGGATCAGTCACATAGTAGATGTAGTATATCAACTACAAGTACCGAATCATTCAAATTGTACATTTAGTATATCAACAACAACTACCTAATCAGTCACATGGCACATGTAGTAAATCAACTACGATTACCGAATCAGTCACATGGCACATATAGTATATCAACTACAACTACCGAATCAGTCATATGATATATCTAGTATATCAGCTACAACTACCGGATCAGTCAAATGATACATGTAGTATATCAAGTACAAGTACCGAATCAGTCACATGATACATGCTGTATACATGTAGTAAATCAACTACAACTACCGAATCAGTCACATGATAAATGTAGTATATCAACTACAACTATCGAATGAGTCACATGTTAAATGTAGTATATCAACTACAACTACGGAATCAGTCACATGATACATGTAGTATATCAACTACAACTACCGAATCAGTCACATGATAATTGTAGTATATCAACAACAACTACCGAATCAGTCAAATGATACGTGAAGTATACATGTAGTATATCAACTACAACTACAGAATCAATCACATGATACATGTAGTATACATGCAGTATATCAACTACTACTACCGAATCATTCACATGGTACATGTTGTATACATGTATTAAATCAACTACAACCACCGAATCAGTCACATGATACATGTAGTATATCAACAACAACTACCGAATCAGTCACATTATACATGTAGCAAATCAAATACAGCAACCGAATCAGTCACATGTTACATGTAGTAAATCAACTAAAACTACCGAATCAGTCTCATAATACATGTTGTATATCAACTACAACTACCGAATCAGTCACATGATACATGTAGTATGCATGTAGTAAATCAACTACAACTACCGAATCAGTCACATGATACATGTAGTGTATCAACGACAACTACCGGATCAGTCACATGGTACATGTAGTATATCAACTACAACTACCGAATCATTCAAATTGTACATGTAGTATATCAACTACAACTACCGAATCAGTCACATGGCACATGTAGTATATCAACTTCAACTACCGAATCAGTCACATGGTACATATAGTATATCAACTACAACTACCGAATCAGTCACATGATACATGTAGTATATCAACTACTTGTACCGAATCAGTCCAATGATACATGTAGTATACATGTACTATAACAACTACAACTACCGAATCAGTCTCATGATAACTGTAGCATATCAACTACAACTACCCAATCAGTCAAATGATACATGTAGTATACATCTAGTATATCAACTACAACTACCGAATCAGCCACATAATATATGTAGTATATCAGCTACAACTATCGTATCAATCAAATGATACATGTAGTATATCTACTACAATAACCGAATCAGTCACATGACACATGTTGTATACATGTAGTATATCAACTACAACTACCGAACCATTCAAATTTTACATGTAGTAAATCAACTACAACTACCGAATCAGTCACATGGTACATATAGCATATCAACTACAACTACCGAATCAGTCACATGATACATGAAGTATATCAACTACTTGTACGGTATCAGTCACATGGCACATGTAGTTTATCAGCTACAACTACCGGATCAGTCACATGGTAGATGTAGTATATCAACTACAAGTACCGAATCATTCAAATTGTACATGTAGTATATCAACTACAACTACCTAATCAGTCACATGGCACATGTAGTAAATCAACTACAATTACCGAATCAGTCACATGGCACATATCGTATATCAACTACAACTACCGAATCAGTCACATGGTACATGTAGTATATCAACTACTTGTACTGAATCAGTCACATGATGCATGTAGTATACATGTAGTATAACAACTGCAACTACCGAATCAGTCACATGATAATTGTAGCATATCAACTACAACAACCGAATCAGTTACGTGATACAAGTAGTATATATCTTGTATATCAACTACAACTACCGAATCAGTCATATGATATATCTAGTATATCAGCTACAACTAAGGGATCATTCAAATGATACATGTAGTATATCTACTACAACTACCGAATCAGTCACATGACACGTGTAGTATACATGTAGTATATCAACTTCAACTACAGAATCAGTCACATGATACATGTAGTATACATGCAGTATATCAACTACTACTACCGAATCAGTGACATGATGATTGTAGTATATCAACTACAACTACCGAATCAGTCACATGGTACATGTTGTATACATGTAGTAAATCAACTACAACAACCGAATCAGTCACATGATACATGTAGTATATCAACAACAACTACCGAATCAGTCACATTATACATGTAGCAAATCAAATACAGCAACCGAATCAGTCACATGATACATGTAGTAAATCAACTAAAACTACCGAATCAGTCTCATAATACATGTTGTATATCAACTACAACTACCGAATCAGTCACATGATACATGTAGTATACATGTAGTAAATCAACTACAACTACCGAATCAGTCACATGATACATGTAGTGTATCAGCGACAACTGCCGGATCAGTCACATGGTACATGTAGTATATCAACTACAACTACCGAATCATTCAAATTGTACATGTAGTATATCAACTACAACTACCGAATCAGTCACATGGCACATGTAGTATATCAACTTCAACTACCGAATCAGTCACATGGTACATATAGTATATCAACTACAACTACCGAATAAGTCACATGATACATGTAGTATATCAACTACTTGTACCGAATCAGTCAAATGATACATGTAGTATACATGTAGTACAACAACTACAACTACCGAATCAGTCTCATGATAACTGTAGCATATCAACTACAACTACCCAATCAGTCACATGATACATGTAGTGTATCGTCGACAACTACCGGATCAGTCACATGAAACATGTAGTATACACGTAGTATTTCAACTACAACTACCGAACCATTCAAATTTTACATGTAGTAAATCAACTACAACTACCGAATCAGTCACATGATACATGTAGTATATCAACTAACTGCACGGTATCATTAACATGGCATATGTAGTTTATCAACTACAACTACCGGATCAGTCACATGGTAGATGTAGTATATCAACTACAAGAACCGAATCATTCAAATTGTACATGTAGTATATCAACTACAACTACCTAATCAGTCACATGGCACATCTAGTAAATCAACAACAATTACCGAATCAGTCACATGGCACATATCGTATATCAACTACCACTACCGAATCAGTCACATGGTACATGTAGTATATCAACTACTTGTACTGAATCAGTCACATGATGCATGTAGTATACATGTAGTATAACAACTGCAACAACCGAATCAGTCACATGATAATTGTAGCATATCAACTACAACAACCGAATCAGTTACGTGATACAAGTAGTATATATCTAGTATATCAACTACAACTACCGAATCAGTCATATGATATATCTAGTATATCAGCTACAACTACCGGATCAGTCAAATGATACATGTAGTATATCAACTACAAGTACCGAATCAGTCACATGATACATGCTGTATACATGTAGTAAATCAACTACAACTACCGAATCAGTCACATGATAAATGTAGTATATCAACTACAAGTATCGAATGAGTCACATGTTAAATGTAGTATATCAACTACAACTACGGAATCAGTCACATGATAAATGTAGTATATCAACTACAACTACCGAATCAGTCACATGATAATTGTAGTATATCAACTACAACTACCGAATCAGTCAAATGATACGTGTAGTATACATGTAGTATATCAACTACACTACAGAATCAGTGTCTTGATGATTGTAGTATATCAACTACAACTACCGAATCAGTCACATGACACATGTTGTATACATGTAGTATATCAACTACAACTACCGAACCATTAAAATTGTACATGTAGTATATCAACTACAACAATCGAATCAGGCACATGGCACATGTAGTAAATCAACTACAACTACCGAATCAGTCACATCGTACATATAGTATATCAACTACAACTACCGAATCAGTCACATGATACATGTAGTATATCAACTACTTGTACGGTATCATTCACATGGTACATGTAGTTTATCAACTACAACTACCGGATCAGTCACATGGTAGATGTAGTATATCAACTACAAGTACCGAATCATTCAAATTGTACATTTAGTATATCAACTACAACTACCTAATCAGTCACATGGCACATGTAGTAAATCAACTACGATTACCGAATCAGTCACATGGCACATATAGTATATCAACTACAACTACCGAATCAGTCACATGATACATGTAGTATATCAACTACTTGTACTGAATCAGTCACATGATGCATGTAGTATACATGTAGTATAACAACTGCAACTACCGAATCAGTCACATGATAATTGTAGCATGTCAACTACAACAACCGAATCAGTTACGTGATACAAGTAGTATATATCTAGTATATCAACTACAACTACCGAATCAGTCATATGATATATCTAGTATATCAGCTACAACTACCGGATCAGTCAAATGATACATGTAGTATATCAAGTACAAGTACCGAATCAGTCACATGATACATGCTGTGTACATGTAGTAAATCAACTACAACTACCGAATCAGTCACATGATAAATGTAGTATATCAACTACAACTATCGAATGAGTCACATGTTAAATGTAGTATATCAACTACAACTACGGAATCAGTCACATGATACATGTAGTATATCAACTACAACTACCGAATCAGTCACAGGATAATTGTAGTATATCAACTACAACTACCGAATCAGTCAAATGATACGTGTAGTATACATGTAGTATATCAACTACAACTACAGAATCAATCACATGATACATGTAGTATACATGCAGTATATCAACTACTACTACCGAATCAGTGACATGATGATTGTAGTGTATCAACTACAACTACCGAATCAGTCACATGGTACATGTTGTATACATGTAGTAAATCAACTACAACAACCGAATCAGTCACTTGATACATGTAGTATATCAACAACAACTACCGAATCAGTCACATTATACATGTAGCAAATCAAATACAGCAACCGAATCAGTCACATGATACATGTAGTAAATCAACTAAAACTGCCGAATCAGTCTCATAATACATGTTGTATATCAACTACAACTACCGAATATGTCACATGATACATGTAGTATACATGTAGTAAATCAACTACAACTACCGAATCAGTCACATGATACATGTAGTGTATCAACGACAACTACCGGATCAGTCACATGGTACATGTAGTATATGAACTACAACTACCGAATCATTCAAATTGTACATGTAGTATATCAACTACAACTACCGAATCAGTCACATGGCACATGTAGTATATCAACTTCAACTACCGAATCAGTCACATGGTACATATAGTATATCAACTACAACTACCGAATCAGTCACATGATACATGTAGTATATCAACTACTTGCACCGAATCAGTCAAATGATACATGTAGTATACATGTAGTATAACAACTACAACTACCGAATCAGTCTCATGATAACTGTAGCATATCAACTACAACTACCCAATCAGTCACATGATACATGTAGTATTCATCTAGTATATCAAATACAACTACCGAATCAGCCACATAATATATGTAGTATATCAGCTACAACTACAGTATCAATCAAATGATACATGTAGTATATCTACTACAGCAACCGAATCAGTCACATGACACATGTTGTATACATGTAGTATATCAACAACAACTACCGAACCATTCAAATTTTACATGTAGTAAATAAACTACAAATACCGAATCAGTCACATGTTACATATAGCATATCAACTACAACTACCGAATCAGTCACATGATACATGTAGTATATCAACTACTTGTAGGGTTTCAGTCACATGGCACATGTAGTTTATCAACTACAACTACCGGATCAGTCACATGGTAGATGTAGTATATCAACTACAAGTACCGAATCATTCAAATTGTACATTTAGTATATCAACTACAACTACCTAATCAGTCACATGGCACATGTAGTAAATCAACTACGATTACCGAATCAGTCACATGGCACATATAGTATATCAACTACAACTACCGAATCAGTCACATGATACATGTAGTATATCAACTACTTGTACTAAATTAGTCACATGATGCATGTAGTATACATGTAGTTTAACAACTGCAACTACCGAATCAGTCACATGATAATTGTAGCATGTCAACTACAACAACCGAATCAGTTACGTGATACAAGTAGTATATATCTAGTATATCAACTACAACTACCGAATCAGTCATATGATATATCTAGTATATCAGCTACAACTACCGGATCAGTCAAATGATACATGTAGTATATCAAGTACAAGTACCGAATCAGTCACATGATACATGCTGTATACATGTAGTAAATCAACTACAACTACCGAATCAGTCACATGATAAATGTAGTATATCAACTACAACTATCGAATGAGTCACATGTTAAATGTAGTATATCAACTACAACTACGGAATCAGTCACATGATACATGTAGTATATCAACTACAACTACCGAATCAGTCACATGATAATTGTAGTATATCAACTACAACTACCGAATCAGTCAAATGATACGTGTAGTATACATGTAGTATATCAACTAAAACTACAGAATCAATCACATGATACATGTAATATACATGCAGTATATCAACTACTACTACCGAATCAGTGACATGATGATTGTAGTATATCAACTACAACTACCGAATCAGTCACATGGTACATGTTGTATACATGTAGTAAATCAACTACAACAACCGAATCAGTCACATGATACATGTAGCAAATCAAATACAGCAACCGAATCAGTCACATGATACATGTAGTAAATCAACTAAAACTACCGAATCAGTCTCATAATACATGTTGTATATCAACTACAACTACCGAATCAGTCACATGATACATGTAGTATACATGTAGTAAATCAACTACAACTACCGAATCAGTCACATGATACATGTAGTGTATCAATGACAACTACCGGATCAGTCACATGGTACATGTAGTATATCAACTACAACTTCCGAATCATTGAAATTGTACATGTAGTATATCAACTACAACTACCGAATCAGTCACATGGGACATGTAGTATATCAACTTCAACTACCGAATCAGTCACATGGTACATATAGTATATCAACTACAACTACAGAATCAATCACATGATACATGTAGTATATCAACTACAACTACAGAATCAATCACATGATACATGTAGTATACATGCAGTATATCAACTACTACTACCGAATCAGTCACATGGTACATGTTGTATACATGTAGTAAATCAACTACAACTACCGAATCAGTCAAATGGTACATGTAGTATACATGTAGTATAACAACTACAACTACCGAATCAGTCTCATGATAACTGTAGCATATCAACTACAACTACCCAATCAGTCACATGATACATGTAGTGTATCATCGCCAACTACCGGATCAGTCACATGGCACATGTAGTATATCAACTACAACTACCGAATCATTCAAATTGTACATGTAGTATATCAACTACAACTACCGAGTCAGTCACATGGCACATGTAGTGTATCAACTTCAACTACCGAATCAGTCACATGGTACATATAGTATATCAACTACAACTACCGAATCAGTCACATGATACATGTTGTATATCAACTACTTGTACCGAATCAGTCAAATGATACATGTAGTATACATGTAGTATAACAACTACAACTACCGAATCAGTCTCATTATAACTGTAGCATATCAACTACAACTACCCAATCAGTCACATGATACATGTAGTAAACATCTAGTGTATCAACTACAACTACCGAATCAGCCATATAATATATGTAGTATATCAGCTACAACTACCGTATCAGTCAAATGATACATGTAGTATATCTACTACAGCAACCGAATCAGTCACATGACACATGTTGTATACATGTAGTATATCAACTACAACTACCGAACCATTCAAATTTTACATGTAGTAAATCAACTACAACTACCGAATCAGTCACATGATACATGTAGTATATCAACTAACTGCACGGTATCAGTCACATGGCACATGTAGTTTATCAACTACAACTACCGGATCAGTCACATGGTAGATGTAGTATATCAACTACAAGAACCGAATCATTCAAATTGTACATGTAGTATATCAACTACAACTACCTAATCAGTCACATGGCACATCTAGTAAATCAACTACAATTACCGAATCAGTCACATGGCACATATCGTATATCAACTACCACTACCGAATCAGTCACATGGTACATGTAGTATATCAACTACTTGTACTGAATCAGTCACATGATGCATGTAGTATACATGTAGTATAACAACTGCAACTAACGAATCAGTCACATGATAATTGTAGCATATCAACTACAACAACCGAATCAGTTACGTGATACAAGTAGTATATATCTAGTATATCAAATACAACTACCGAATCAGTCATATGATATATCTAGTATATCAGCTACAACTACCGGATCAGTCAAATGATACATGTAGTATATCAACTACAAGTACCGAATCAGTCACATGATACATGCTGTATACATGTAGTAAATCAACTACAACTACCGAATCAGTCACATGATAAATGTAGTATATCAACTACAGGTATCGAATGAGTCACATGTTAAATGTAGTATATCAACTACAACTACGGAATCAGTCACATGATAAATGTAGTATATCAACTACAACTACCGAATCAGTCACATGATAATTGTAGTATATCAACTACAACTACCGAATCAGTCAAATGATACGTGTAGTATACATGTAGTATATCAACTACAAATACAGAATCAGTCACATGATACATGTAGTGTACATGTAGTATATCAACTACTACTACCGAATCAGTGACTTGATGATTGTAGTATATCAACTACAACTACCGAATCAGTCACATGACACATGTTGTATACATGTAGTATATCAACTACAACTACCGAACCATTAAAATTGTACATGTAGTATATCAACTACAACAATCGAATCAGGCACATGGCACATGTAGTAAATCAACTACAACTACCGAATCAGTCACATCGTACATATAGTATATCAACTACAACTACCGAATCAGTCACATGTTACATGTAGTATATCAACTACTTGTACGGTATCATTCACATGGTACATGTAGTTTATCAACTAAAACTACCGGATCAGTCACATGGTAGATGTAGTATATCAACTACAACTACCGAATCATTCAAATTGTACATTTAGTATATCAACTACAACTACCTAATCAGTCACATGGCACATGTAGTAAATCAACTACGATTACCGAATCAGTCACATGGCACATATAGTATATCAACTACAACTACCGAATCAGTCACATGATACATGTAGTATATCAACTACTTGTACTGAATCAGTCACATGATGCATGTAGTATACATGTAGTATAACAACTGCAACTACCGAATCAGTCACATGATAATTGTAGCATGTCAACTACAACAACCGAATCAGTTACGTGATACAAGTAGTATATATCTAGTATATCAACTACAACTACCGAATCAGTCATATGATATATCTAGTATATCAGCTACAACTACCGGATCAGTCAAATGATACATGTAGTATATCAAGTACAAGTACCGAATCAGTCACATGATACATGCTGTATACATGTAGTAAATCAACTACACCTACCGAATCAGTCACATGATAAATGTAGTATATCAACTACAACTATCGAATGAGTCACATGTTAAATGTAGTATATCAACTACAACTACGGAATCAGTCACATGATACATGTAGTATATCAACTACAACTACCGAATCAGTCACATGATAATTGTAGTATATCAACTACAACTACCGAATCAGTCAAATGATACGTGTAGTATACATGTAGTATATCAACTACAACTACAGAATCAATCACATGATACATGTAGTATACATGCAGTATATCAACTACTACTACCGAATCAGTGACATGATGATTGTAGTGTATCAACTACAACTACCGAATCAGTCACATGGTACATGTTGTATACATGTAGTAAATCAACTACAACAACCGAATCAGTCACATGATACATGTAGTATATCAACAACAACTACCGAATCAGTCACATTATACATGTAGCAAATCAAATACAGCAACCGAATCAGTCACATGATACATGTAGTAAATCAACTAAAACTGCCGAATCAGTCTCATAATACATGTTGTATATCAACTACAACTACCGAATATGTCACATGATACATGAAGTATACATGTATTAAATCAACTACAACTACCGAATCAGTCACATGATACATGTAGTGTATCAGCGACAACTACCGGATCAGTCACATGGTACATGTAGTATATCAACTACAACTACCGAATCATTCAAATTATACATGTAGTATATCAACTACAAGTACCGAATCAGTCACATGGCATATGTAGTATATCAACTTCAACTACCGAATCAGTCACATGGTACATATAGTATATCAACTACAACTACCGAATCAGTCACATGATACATGTAGTATATCAACTACTTGTACCGAATCAGTCAAATGATATATGTAGTATACATGTAGTATAACAACTACAACTACCGAATCAGTCTCATGATATCTGTAGCATATCAACTACAACTACCCAATCAGTCACATGATACATCTAGTGTATCAAGGACAACTACCGGATCAGTCACATGGCACATGTAGTATATCAACTACAACTACCGAATCATTCAAATTGTACATGTAGTATATCAACTACAACTACCGAATCAGTCACATGGCACATGTAGTATATCAACTTCAACTACCGAATCAGTCACATGGTACATATAGCATATCAACTACAACTACCGAATCAATCACATGATACATGTAGTATATCAACTACTTGTACCGAATCAGTCACATGATGCATGTAGTATACACGTAGTATAACAACTGCAACTACCGAATCAGTCACATGATAACTGTAGCATATCAACTACAACTACCCAATCAGTCACATGATACATGTAGTATACATCTAGTATATCAACTACAACTACCAAATCAGCCACATAATATATGTAGTATGTCAGCTACAACTACCGGATCAGTCAAATGATACATGTAGTATATCAAGTACAACAACCGAATCAGTCACATGACACATGTTGTATACATGTAGTATATCAACTACATCTACCGAACCATTAAAATTGTACATGTAGTATATCAACTACAACAATCGAATCAGGCACATGGCACATGTAGTAAATCAACTACAACTACCGAATCAGTCACATGGTACATATAGTATATCAACTACAACTACCGAATCAGTCACATGATACATGTAGTATATCAACTACTTGTACGGTATCATACAAATGGTACATGTAGTTTATCAACTACAACTACCGGATCAGTCACATGGTAGATGTAGTATATCAACTACAAGTACCGAATCATTCAAATTGTACATTTAGTATATCAACTACAACTACCTAATCAGTCACATGGCACATGTAGTAAATCAACTACGATTACCGAATCAGTCACATGGCACATATAGTATATCAACTACAACTACCGAATCAGTCACATGATACATGTAGTATATCAACTACTTGCACTGAATCAGTCACATGATGCATGTAGTATACATGTAGTATAACAACTGCAACTACCGAATCAGTCACATGATAATTGTAGCATGTCAACTACAACAACCGAATCAGTTACGTGATACAAGTAGTATATATCTAGTATATCAACTACAACTACCGAATCAGTCATATGATATATCTAGTATATCAGCTACAACTACCGGATCAGTCAAATGATACGTGTAGTATATCAAGTACAAGTACCGAATCAGTCACATGATACATGCTGTATACATGTAGTAAATCAACTACAACTACCGAATCAGTCACATGATAAATGTAGTATATCAACTACAACTATCGAATGAGTCACATGTCAAATGTAGTATATCAACTACAACTACGGAATCAGTCACATGATACATGTTGTATATCAACTACAACTACCGAATCAGTCACATGATAATTGTAGTATATCAACTACAACTACCGAATAAGTCAAATGATACGTGAAGTATACATGTAGTATATCAACTACAACTACAGAATCATTCACATGATACATGTAGTATACATGCAGTATATCAACAACTACTACCGAATCAGTCACATTGTACATGTTGTATACATGTAGTAAATCAACTACAACAACCGAATCAGTCACATGATACATGTAGTATATCAACAACAACTACCGAATCAGTCACATTATACATGTAGCAAATCAAATACAGCAACCGAATCAGTCACATGATACATGTAGTAAATCAACTAAAACTACCGAATCAGTCTCATAATACATGTTGTATATCAACTACAACTACCGAATCAGTCACATGATACATGAAGTATACATGTAGTAAATCAACTACTTCTACCGAATCAGTCACAAGATACATGTAGTGTATCAGCGACAACTACCGGATCATTCACATGGTACATGTAGTATATCAACTACAACTACCGAATCATTCAAATAGTACATGCAGTATATCAACTACAACTACCGAATCAGTCACATGGCACATGTAGTATATCAACTTCAACTACCGAATCAGTCACATGGTACATATAGTATATCAACTACAACTACCGAATCAGTCACATGAGACATGTAGTATATCAACTACTTGTACCGAATCAGTCAAATGATACATGTAGTATACATGTAGTATAACAACTACAACTACCGAATCAGTCTCATGATAACTGCAGCATATCAACTACAACTACCCAATCAGTCACATGATACATCTAGTGTATCAAAGACAACTACCGGATCAGTCACATGGCACATGTAGTATATCAACTACAACTACCGAATCATTCAAATTGTACATGTAGTATATCAACTACAACTACCGAATCAGTCACATGGCACATGTAGTATATCAACTTCAACTACCGAATCAGTCACATGGTACATATAGTATATCAACTACAACTACCGAATCAGTCACATGGCACATGTAGTAAATCAACTAAAACTACCGAATCAGTCTCATAATACATGTTGTATATCAACTACAACTACCGAATCAGTCACATGATACATGTAGTATACATGTAGTAAATCAACTACAACTACCGAATCAGTCACATGATACATGTAGTGTATCAGCGACAACTACCGGATCAGTCACATGGTACATGTAGTATATCAACTACAACTACCGAATCATTCAAATTGTACATGTAGTATATCAACTACAACTACCGAATCAACTACAACTACCGAATCAGTCACATGGCACATGTAGTATATCAACTTCAACTACCGAATCAGTCACATGGTACATATAGTATATCAACTACAACTACCGAATCAGTCACATGATACATGTAGTATATCAACTACTTGTACCGAATCAGTCAAATGATACATTTAGTATACATGTAGTATAACAACTACAACTACCGAATCAGTCTCATGATAACTGTAGCATATCAACTACAACTACCCAATCAGTCACATGATACATGTAGTATACATCTAGTATATCAACTACAACTACCGAATCAGCCACATAATATATGTAGTATATCAGCTACAACTATCGTATCAGTCAAATGATACATGTAGTATATCTACTACAATAACCGAATCAGTCACATGACACATGTTGTATACATGTAGTATATCAACTACAACTACCGAACCATTCAAATTTTGCATGTAGTAAATCAACTACAACTACCGAATCAGTCACATGATACATGCAGTATATCAACTACTTGTACGGTATCAGTCACATGGCACATGTAGTTTATCAACTACAACTACCGGATCAGTCACATGGTAAATGTAGTATATCAACTACAAGTACCGAAGCATTAAAATTGTACATGTAGTATATCAACTACAACTACCTAATCAGTCACATGGCACATGTAGTAAATCAACTACAATTACCGAATCAGTCACATGGCACATATCGTATATCAACTACAACTACCGGATCAGTCACATGGTACATGAAGTATATCAACTACTTGTACTGAATCAGTCACATGATGCATGTAGTATACATGTAGTATAACAACTGCAACTACCGAATCAGTCACATGATAATTGTATCATATCAACTACAACAACCGAATCAGTTACGTGATACAAGTAGTATATATCTTGTATATCAACTACAACTACCGAATCAGTCATATGATATATCTAGTATATCAGCTACAACTAAGGGATCAGTCAAATGATACATGTAGTATATCTACTACAGCAACCGAATCAGTCACATGACACGTGTAGTATACATGTAGTATATCAACTTCAACTACAGAATCAATCACATGATACATGTAGTATACATGCAGTATATCAACTACTACTACCGAATCAGTGACATGATGATTGTAGTATATCAACTACAACTACCGAATCAGTCACATGGTACATGTTGTATACATGTAGTAAATCAACTACAACAACCGAATCAGTCACATGATACATGTAGTATACATGTAGTAAATCAACTACAACTACCGAATCAGTCACATGATACATGTAGTGTATCATCGACAACTGCCGGATCAGTTACATGGTACATGTAGTATATCAACTACAACTACCGAATCATTCAAATTGTACATGTAGTACATCAACTACAACTACCGAATCAGTCACATCGCACATGTAGTATATCAACTTCAACTACCGAATCAGTCACATGGTACATATAGTATATCAACTACAACTACCGAATCAGTCACATGATACATGTAGTATATCAACTACTTGTACCGAATCAGTCAAATGATGCATGTAGTATACAGGTAGTATAACAACTACAACTACCGAATCAGTCTCATGATAACTGTAGCATATCAACTACAACTACCGAATCAGTCACATGGTACATATAGCATATCAACTACAACTACCGAATCAGTCACTTGATACATGTAGTATATCAACTAACTGCACGGTATCATTCACATGGCACATGTAGTTTATCAACTACAACTACCGGATCAGTCACATAGTAGATGTAGTATATCAACTACAAGTACCGAATCATTCAAATTGTACATGTAGTATATCAACTACAACTACCTAATCAGTCACATTGCACATGTAGTAAATCAACTACAATTACCGAATCAGTCACATTGCACATATCGTATATCAACTACAACTACCGAATCAGTCACATGGTACATGTAGTATATCAACTACTTGTACTGAATCAGTCACATGATGCATGTAGTATACATGTAGTATAACAACTGCAACTACCGAATCAGTCACATGATAATTGTAGCATATCAACTACAACAACCGAATCAGTTACGTGATACAAGTAGTATATATCTTGTATATGAACTACAACTACCGAATCAGTCATATGATATATCTAGTATAGCAGATACAACTAAGGGATCAGTCAAATGATACATGTAGTATATCAACTACAAGTACCGAATCAGTCACATGATACATGCTGTATACATGTAGTAAATCAACTACAACTACCGAATCAGTCACATGATAAATGTAGTATATCAACTACAAGTATCGCATGAGTCACATATTAAATGTAGTATATCAACTACAACTACGGAATCAGTCACATGATACATGTAGTATATCAACTACAACTACCGAATCAGTCACATGATAATTGTAGTATATCAACTACAACTACCGAATCAGTCAAATGATACGTGTTGTATACATGTAGTATATCAACTACAACTACAGAATCAGTCACATGATGCATGTAGTATACATGTAGTATATCAACTACTACTACCGAATCAGTGACTTGATGATTGTAGCATATCAACTACAACTACCGAATCAGTCACATGACACATGTTGTATACATGTAGTATATCAACTACAACTACCGAACCATTAAAATTGTACATGTAGTATATCAACTACAACAATCGAATCAGGCACATGGCACATGTAGTAAATCAACTACAACTACCGAATCAGTCACATGGTACATATAGTATATCAACTACAACTACCGAATCAGTCACATGATACATGTAGTATATCAACTACTTGTACGGTATCATTCACATGGTACATGTAGTTTATCAACTAAAACTACCGGATCAGTCACATGGTAGATGTAGTATATCAACTACAAGTACCGAATCATTCAAATTGTACATTTAGTATATCAACAACAACTACCTAATCAGTCACATGGCACATGTAGTAAATCAACTACGATTACCGAATCAGTCACATGGCACATATAGTATATCAACTACAACTACCGAATCAGTCATATGATATATCTAGTATATCAGCTACAACTACCGGATCAGTCAAATGATACATGTAGTATATCAAGTACAAGTACCGAATCAGTCACATGATACGTGCTGTATACATGTAGTAAATCAACTACAACTACCGAATCAGCCACATGATAAATGTAGTATATCAACTACAACTATCGAATGAGTCACATGTTAAATGTAGTATATCAACTACCACTACGGAATCAGTCACATGATACATGTAGTATATCAACAACAACTACAGAATCAGTGACATTATACATGTTGCAAATCAAATACAGCAACCGAATCAGTCACATGATACATGTAGTAAATCAACTAAAACTACCGAATCAGTCACATGGCACATGTAGTATATCAACTTCAACTACCGAATCAGTCACATGGTACATATAGCATATCAACTACAACTACCGAATCAATCACATGATACATGTAGTATATCAACTACTTGGTCCGAATCAGTCACATGATGCATGTAGTATACACGTAGTATAACAACTGCAACTACCGAATCAGTCTCATGATAACTGTAGCATATCAACTACAACTACCCAATCAGTCACATGATACATGTAGTATACATCTAGTATATCAACTACAACTACCAAATCAGCCACATAATATATGTAGTATATCAGCTACAACAACCGGATCAGTCAAATGATACATGTAGTATATCAAGTACAACAACCGAATCAGTCACATGACACATGTTGTATACATGTAGTATATCAACTACATCTACCGAACCATTAAAATTGTACATGTAGTATATCAACTACAACAATCGAATCAGGCACATGGCACATGTAGTAAATCAACTACAACTACCGAATCAGTCACATGGTACATATAGTATATCAACTACAACTACCGAATCAGTCACATGATACATGTAGTATATCAACTACTTGTACGGTATCATTCACATGGTACATGTAGTTTATCAACTACAACTACCGGATCAGTCACATGGTAGATGTAGTATATCAACTACAAGTACCGAATCATTCAAATTGTACATTTAGTATATCAACTACAACTACCTAATCAGTCACATGGCACATGTAGTAAATCAACTACGATTACCGAATCAGTCACATGGCACATATAGTATATCAACTACAACTACCGAATCAGTCACATGATACATGTAGTATATCAACTACTTGCACTGAATCAGTCACATGATGCATGTAGTATACATGTAGTATAACAACTGCAACTACCGAATCAGTCACATGATAATTGTAGCATGTCAACTACAACAACCGAATCAGTTACGTGATACAAGTAGTATATATCTAGTATATCAACTACAACTACCGAATCAGTCATATGATATATCTAGTATATCAGCTACAACTACCGGATCAGTCAAATGATACATGTAGTATATCAAGTACAAGTACCGAATCAGTCACATGATACATGCTGTATACATGTAGTAAATCAACTACAACTACCGAATCAGTCACATGATAAATGTAGTATATCAACTACAACTATCGAATGAGTCACATGTTAAATGTAGTATATCAACTACAACTACGGAATCAGTCAAATGATACATGTAGTATATCAACTACAACTACCGAATCAGTCAAATGATACGTGTAGTATACATGTAGTATATCAACTACAACTACAGAATCAATCACATGATACATGTAGTATACATGCAGTATATCAACTACTACTACCGAATCAGTGACATGATGATTGTAGTATATCAACTACAACTACCGAATCAGTCACATGGTACATGTTGTATACATGTAGTAAATCAACTACAACAACCGAATCAGTCACATGATACATGTAGCAAATCAAATACAGCAACCGAATCAGTCACATGATACATGTAGTAAATCAACTAAAACTACCGAATCAGTCTCATAATACATGGTGTATATCAACTACAACTACCGAATCAGTCACAGGATACATGTAGTATACATGTAGTAAATCAACAACAACTACCGAATCAGTCACATGATACATGTAGTGTATCATTGACAACTACCGGATCAGTCACATGGTACATGTAGTATATCAACTACAATACCGAATCATTCAAATTGTACATGTAGTATATCAACTACAACTACCGAATCAGTCACATGGCACATGTAGTATATCAACTTCAACTACCGAATCAGTCACTTGGTACATATAGTATATCAACTACAACTACAGAATCAATCACATGATACATGTAGTATACATGCAGTATATCAACTACTACTACCGAATCAGTCACATGGTACATGTTGTATACATGTAGTAAATCAACTACAACAACCGAATCAGTCACATGATACATGTAGTATATCAACAACAACTACAGAATCAGTCACATTATACATGTTGCAAATCAAATACAGCAACCGAATCAGTCACCTGATACATGTAGTAAATCAACTAAAACTACCGAATCAGTCTCATAATACATGTTGTATATCAACTACAACTACCGAATCAGTCACATGGCACATGTAGTATATCAACTTCAACTACCGAATCAGTCACATGGTACATATAGTATATCAACTACAACTACCGAATCAATCACATGATACATGTAGTATATCAACTACTTGTACCGAATCAGTCACATGATGCATGTAGTATACATGTAGTATAACAACTACAACTACCGAATCAGTCACATGATAACTGTAGCTTATCAACTACAACTACCCAATCAGTCACATGATACATGTAGTATACATCTAGTATATCAGCTACAACTACCAAATCAGCCACATAATATATGTAGTATATCAGCTACAACTACCGGATCAGTCAAATGATACATGTAGTATATCAAGTACAACAACCGAATCAGTCACATGACACATGTTGTATACATGTAGTATATCAACTACAACTTCCGAACAATTAAAATTGTACATGTAGTATATCAACTACATCAATCGAATCAGGCACATGGCACATGTAGTAAATCAACTACAACTACCGAATCAGTCACATGGTACATATAGTATATCAACTACAGCTACCGAATCAGTCACATGATACATGTAGTATATCAACTACTTGTACGGTATCATTCACATGGTACATGTAGTTTATCAACTACAACTACCGGATCAGTCACATGGTAGATGTAGTATATCAACTACAAGTACCGAATCATTCAAATTGTACATTTAGTATATCAACTACAACTACCTAATCAGTCACATGGCACATGTAGTAAATCAACTACGATTACCGAATCAGTCACATGGCACATATAGTATATCAACTACAACTACCGAATCAGTCACATGATACATGTAGTATATCAACTACTTGTACTGAATCAGTCACATGATGCATGTAGTATACATGTAGTATAACAACTGCAACTACCGAATCAGTCACATGATAATTGTAGCATGTCAACTACAACAACCGAATCAGTTACGTGATACAAGTAGTATATATCTAGTATATCAACTACAACTACCGAATCAGTCATATGATATATCTAGTATATCAGCTACAACTACCGGATCAGTCAAATGATACATGTAGTATATCAAGTACAAGTAACGAATCAGTCACATGATACATGCTGTATACATGTAGTAAATCAACTACAACTACCGAATCAGTCACATGATAAATGTAGTATATCAACTACAACTATCGAATGAGTCACATGTTAAATGTAGTATATCAACTACAACTACGGAATCAGTCACATGATACATGTAGTATATCAACTACAACTACCGAATCAGTCACAGGATAATTGTAGTATATCAACTACAACTACCGAATCAGTCAAATGATACGTGAAGTATACATGTAGTATATCAACTACAACTACAGAATCAATCACATGATACATGTAGTATACATGCAGTATATCAACTACAACTACCGAATCAGTCACATGGTACATGTTGTATACATGTAGTAAATCAACTACAACAACCTAATCAGTCACATGATACATGTAGTATATCAACAACAACTACCGAATCAGTCACATTATACATGTAGCAAATCAAATACAGCAACCGAATCAGTCACATGATACATGTAGTAAATCAACTAAAACTACCGAATCAGTCTCATAATACATGTTGTATATCAACTACAACTACCGAATCAGTCACATGATACATGTAGTATACATGTAGTAAATCAACTACAACTACCGAATCAGTCACATGATAAATGTAGTATATCAACTACAACTATCGAATGAGTCACATGTTAAATGTAGTATATCAACTACAACTACGGAATCAGTCAAATGATACATGTAGTATATCAACTACAACTACCGAATCAGTCAAATGATACGTGTAGTATACATGTAGAATATCAACTACAACTACAGAATCAATCACATGATACATGTAGTATACATGCAGTATATCAACTACTACTACCGAATCAGTGACATGATGATTGTAGTATATCAACTACAACTACCGAATCAGTCACATGGTACATGTTGTATACATGTAGTAAATCAACTACAACAACCGAATCAGTCACATGATACATGTAGCAAATCAAATACAGCAACCGAATCAGTCACATGATACATGTAGTAAATCAACTAAAACTACCGAATCAGTCTCATAATACATGGTGTATATCAACTACAACTACCGAATCAGTCACAGGATACATGTAGTATACATGTAGTAAATCAACAACAACTACCGAATCAGTCACATGATACATGTCGTGTATCAGTGACAACTACCGGATCAGTCACATGGTACATGTAGTATATCAACTACAATACCGAATCATTCAAATTGTACATGTAGTATATCAACTACAACTACCGAATCAGTCACATGGCACATGTAGTATATCAACTTCAACTACCGAATCAGTCACTTGGTACATATAGTATATCAACTACAACTACAGAATCAATCACATGATACATGTAGTATACATGCAGTATATCAACTACTACTACCGAATCAGTCACATGGTACATGTTGTATACATGTAGTAAATCAACTACAACAACCGAATCAGTCACATGATACATGTAGTATATCAACAACAACTACAGAATCAGTCACATTATACATGTTGCAAATCAAATACAGCAACCGAATCAGTCACCTGATACATGTAGTAAATCAACTAAAACTACCGAATCAGTCTCATAATACATGTTGTATATCAACTACAACTACCGAATCAGTCACATGGCACATGTAGTATATCAACTTCAACTACCGAATCAGTCACATGGTACATATAGTATATCAACTACAACTACCGAATCAATCACATGATACATGTAGTATATCAACTACTTGTACCGAATCAGTCACATGATGCATGTAGTATACATGTAGTATAACAACTACAACTACCGAATCAGTCACATGATAACTGTAGCTTATCAACTACAACTACCCAATCAGTCACATGATACATGTAGTATACATCTAGTATATCAGCTACAACTACCAAATCAGCCACATAATATATGTAGTATATCAGCTACAACTACCGGATCAGTCAAATGATACATGTAGTATATCAAGTACAACAACCGAATCAGTCACATGACACATGTTGTATACATGTAGTATATCAACTACAACTTCCGAACCATTAAAATTGTACATGTAGTATATCAACTACATCAATCGAATCAGGCACATGGCACATGTAGTAAATCAACTACAACTACCGAATCAGTCACATGGTACATATAGTATATCAACTACAGCTACCGAATCAGTCACATGATACATGTAGTATATCAACTACTTGTACGGTATCATTCACATGGTACATGTAGTTTATCAACTACAACTACCGGATCAGTCACATGGTAGATGTAGTATATCAACTACAAGTACCGAATCATTCAAATTGTACATTTAGTATATCAACTACAACTACCTAATCAGTCACATGGCACATGTAGTAAATCAACTACGATTACCGAATCAGTCACATGGCACATATAGTATATCAACTACAACTACCGAATCAGTCACATGATACATGTAGTATATCAACTACTTGTACTGAATCAGTCACATGATGCATGTAGTATACATGTAGTATAACAACTGCAACTACCGAATCAGTCACATGATAATTGTAGCATGTCAACTACAACAACCGAATCAGTTACGTGATACAAGTAGTATATATCTAGTATATCAACTACAACTACCGAATCAGTCATATGATATATCTAGTATATCAGCTACAACTACCGGATCAGTCAAATGATACATGTAGTATATCAAGTACAAGTAACGAATCAGTCACATGATACATGCTGTATACATGTAGTAAATCAACTACAACTACCGAATCATTCAAATTGTACATGTAGTATATCAACTACAACTACCGAATCAGTCACATGGCACATGTAGTATATCAACTTCAACTACCGAATCAGTCACATGGTACATATAGTATATCAACTACAACTACCGAATCAGTCACATGATACATGTTGTATATCAACTACTTGTACCGAATCAGTCAAATGATACATGTAGTATACATGTAGTATAACAACTACAACTACCGAATCAGTCTCATGATAACTGTAGCATATCAACTACAACTACCCAATCAGTCACATTATACATGTAGTATACATCTAGTATATCAACTACAACTACCGAATCAGCCACATAATATATGTAGTATATCAGCTACAACTACCGTATCAGTCAAATGATACATGTAGTATATCTACTACAGCAACCGAATCAGTCACATGACACATGTTGTATACATGTAGTATATCAACTACAACTACCGAACCATTCAAATTTTACATGTAGTAAATCAACTACAACTACCGAATCAGTCACATGATACATGTAGTATATCAACTAACTGCACGGTATCAGCCACATGGCACATGTAGTTTATCAACTACAACTACCGGATCAGTCACATGGTAGATGTAGTATATCAACTACAAGTACCGAATCATTCAAATTGTTAATGTAGTATATCAACTACAACTACCTAATCAGTCACATGGCACATGTAGTAAATCAACTACAATTACCGAATCAGTCACATGGCACATATCGTATATCAACTACCACTACCGAATCAGTCACATGGTACATGTAGTATATCAACTACTTGTACTGAATCAGTCACATGATGCATGTAGTATACATGTAGTATAACAACTGCAACTACCGAATCAGTCACATGATAATTGTAGCATATCAACTACAACAACCGAATCAGTTACGTGATACAAGTAGTATATATCTAGTATATCAACTACAACTACCGAATCAGTCATATGATATATCTAGTATATCAGCTACAACTACCGGATCAGTCAAATGATACATGTAGTATATCAACTACAAGTACCGAATCAGTCATATGATACATGCTGTATACATGTAGTAAATCAAATACAACTACCGAATCAGTCACATGATAAATGCAGTATATCAACTACAAGTATCGATTGAGTCACATGTTAAATGTAGTATATCAACTACAACTACGGAATCAGTCACATGATAAATGTAGTATATCAACTACAACTACCGAATCAGTCACATGATAATTGTAGTATATCAACTACAACTACCGAATCAGTAAAATGATACGTGTAGTATACATGTAGTATATCAACTACAACTACAGAATCAGTCACATGATACATGTAGTATACATGTAGTATATCAACTACTACAACCGAATCAGTGACTTGATGATTGTAGTATATGAACTACAACTACCGAATCAGTCACATGACACATGTTGTATACATGTAGTATATCAACTTAAACTACCGAACCATTAAAATTGTACATGTAGTATATCAACTACAACAATCGAATCAGGCACATGGCACATGTAGTAAATCAACTACAACTACCGAATCAGTCACATCGTACATATAGTATATCAACTACAACTACCGAATCAGTCACATGATACATGTAGTATATCAGCTACAACTACCGGATCAGTCAAATGATACATGTAGTATATCAAGTACAAGTAACGAATCAGTCACATGATACATGCTGTATACATGTAGTAAATCAACTACAACTACCGAATCAGTCACATGATAAATGTAGTATATCAACTACAACTATCGAATGAGTCACATGTTAAATGTAGTATATCAACTACAACTACGGAATCAGTCACATGATACATGTAGTATATCAACTACAACCTACCGAATCAGTCACAGGATAATTGTAGTATATCAACTACAACTACCGAATCAGTCAAATGATACGTGAAGTATACATGTAGTATATCAACTACAACTACAGAATCAATCACATGATACATGTAGTATACATGCAGTATATCAACTACTACTACCGAATCAGTCACATGGTACATGTTGTATACATGTAGTAAATCAACTACAACAACCGAATCAGTCACATGATACATGTAGTATATCAACAACAACTACCGAATCAGTCACATTATACATGTAGCAAATCAAATACAGCAACCGAATCAGTCACATGATACATGTAGTAAATCAACTAAAACTACCGAATCAGTCTCATAATACATGTTGTATATCAACTACAACTACCGAATCAGTCACATGATACATGTAGTATACATGTAGTAAATCAACTACAACTACCGAATCAGTCACATGATACATGTAGTGTATCAGCGACAACTACCGGATCAGTCACATGGTACATGTAGTATATCAACTACAACTACCGAATCATTCAAATTGTACATGTAGTATATCAACTACAACTACCGAATCAGTCACATGGCACATGTAGTATATCAACTTCAACTACCGAATCAGTCACATGGTACATATAGTATATCAACTACAACTACCGAATCAGTCACATGATACATGTAGTATATCAACTACTTGTACCGAATCAGTCAATTGATACATTTAGTATACATGTAGTATAACAACTACAACTACCGAATCAGTCTCATGATATCTGTAGCATATCAACTACAACTACCCAATCAGTCACATGATACATGTAGTATACATCTAGTATATCAACTACAACTACCGAATCAGCCACATAATATATGTAGTATATCAGCTACAACTATCGTATCAATCAAATGATACATGTAGTATATCTACTACAATAACCGAATCAGTCACATGACACATGTTGTATACATGTAGTATATCAACTACAACTACCGAACCATTCAAATTTTGCATGTAGTAAATCAACTACAACTACCGAATCAGTCACATGATACATGCAGTATATCAACTACTTGTACGGTATCATTCACATGGCACATGTAGTTTATCAACTACAACTACCGGATCAGTCACATGGTAAATGTAGTATATCAACTACAAGTACCGAATCATTAAAATTGTACATGTAGTATATCAACTACAACTACCTAATCAGTCACATGGCACATGTAGTAAATCAACTACAATTACCGAATCAGTCACATGGCACATATCGTATATCAACTACAACTACCGAATCAGTCACATGGTACATGAAGTATATCAACTACTTGTACTGAATCAGTCACATGATGCATGTAGTATACATGTAGTATAACAACTGCAACTACCGAATCAGTCACATGATAATTGTATCATATCAACTACAACAACCGAATCAGTTACGTGATACAAGTAGTATATATCTTGTATATCAACTACAACTACCGAATCAGTCATATGATATATCTAGTATATCAGCTACAACTAAGGGATCAGTCAAATGATACATGTAGTATATCTACTAGAGCAACCGAATCAGTCACATGACACGTGTAGTATACATGTAGTATATCAACTTCAACTACAGAATCAATCACATGATACATGTAGTATACATGCAGTATATCAACTACTACTACCGAATCAGTGACATGATGATTGTAGTATATCAACTACAACTACCGAATCAGTCACATGGTACATGTTGTATACATGTAGTAAATCAACTACAACAACCGAATCAGTCACATGATACATGTAGTATATCAACAACAACTACCGAATCAGTCACATTATACATGTAGCAAATCAAATACAGCAACCGAATCAGTCACATGATACATGTAGTAAATCAATTAAAACTACCGAATCAGTCTCATAATACATGTTGTATATCAACTACAACTACCGAATAAGTCACATGATACATGTAGTATACATGTTGTAAATCAACTACAACTACCGGAATCAGTCACATGATACATGTAGTGTATCAACGACAACTGCCGGATCAGTTACATGGTACATGTAGTATATCAACTACAACAACCGAATCATTCAAATTGTACATGTAGTACATCAAATACAACTACCGAATCAGTCACATCGCCACATGTAGTATATCAACTTCAACTACCGAATCAGTCACATGGTACATATAGTATATCAACTACAACTACCGAATCAGTCACATGATACATGTAGTATATCAACTACTTGTACCGAATCAGTCAAATGATGCATGTAGTATACATGTGGTATAACAACTACAACTACCGAATCAGTCTCATGATAACTGTAGCATATCAACTACAACTACCCAATCAGTCACATGATATATGTAGTGTATCATCGACAACTACCGAATCAGTCACATGGCACATGTAGTATATCAACTACAACTACCGAATCATTCAAATTGTACATGTAGTATATCAACTACAACTACCGAATCAGTCACATGGCACATGTAGTATATCAACTTCAACTACCGAATCAGTCACATGGTACATATAGTATATCAACTACAACTACCGACTCAGTCACATGATACATGTTGTATATCAACTACTTGTACCGAATCAGTCAAATGATACATGTAGTATACATGTAGTATAACAACTACAACTACCGAATCAGTCTCATGATAACTGTAGCATATCAACTACAACTACCCAATCATTCACATTATACATGTAGTATACATCTAGTATATCAACTACAACTACCGAATCAGCCACATAATATATGTAGTATATCAGCTACAACTACCGTATCAGTCAAATGATACATGTAGTATATCTACTACAGCAACCGAATCAGTCACATGACACATGTTGTATACATGTAGTATATCAACTACAACTACCGAACCATTCAAATTTTACATGTAGTAAATCAACTACAACTACCGAATCAGTCACATGATACATGTAGTATATCAACTAACTGCACGGTATCAGCCACATGGCACATGTAGTTTATCAACTACAACTACCGGATCAGTCACATGGTAGATGTAGTATATCAACTACAAGTACCGAATCATTCAAATTGTTAATGTAGTATATCAACTACAACTACCTAATCAGTCACATGGCACATGTAGTAAATCAACTACAATTACCGAATCAGTCACATGGCACGTATCGTATATCAACTACCACTACCGAATCAGTCACATGGTACATGTAGTATATCAACTACTTGTACTGAATCAGTCACATGATGCATGTAGTATACATGTAGTATAACAACTGCAACTACCGAATCAGTCACATGATAATTGTAGCATATCAACTACAACAACCGAATCAGTTACGTGATACAAGTAGTATATATCTAGTATATCAACTACAACTACCGAATCAGTCATATGATATATCTAGTATATCAGCTACAACTACCGGATCAGTCAAATGATACATGTAGTATATCAACTACAAGTACCGAATCAGTCACATGATACATGCTGTATACATGTAGTAAATCAACTACAACTACCGAATCAGTCACATGATAAATGCAGTATATCAACTACAAGTATCGATTGAGTCACATGTTAAATGTAGTATATCAACTACAACTACGGAATCAGTCACATGATAAATGTAGTATATCAACTACAACTACCGAATCAGTCACATGATAATTGTAGTATATCAACTACAACTACCGAATCAGTAAAATGATACGTGTAGTATACATGTAGTATATCAACTACAACTACAGAATCAGTCACATGATACATGTAGTATACATGTAGTATATCAACTACTACAACCGAATCAGTGACTTGATGATTGTAGTATATGAACTACAACTACCGAATCAGTCACATGACACATGTTGTATACATGTAGTATATCAACTTAAACTACCGAACCATTAAAATTGTACATGTAGTATATCAACTACAACAATCGAATCAGGCACATGGCACATGTAGTAAATCAACTACAACTACCGAATCAGTCACATCGTACATATAGTATATCAACTACAACTACCGAATCAGTCACATGATACATGTAGTATATCAGCTACAACTACCGGATCAGTCAAATGATACATGTAGTATATCAAGTACAAGTAACGAATCAGTCACATGATACATGCTGTATACATGTAGTAAATCAACTACAACTACCGAATCAGTCACATGATAAATGTAGTATATCAACTACAACTATCGAATGAGTCACATGTTAAATGTAGTATATCAACTACAACTACGGAATCAGTCACATGATACATGTAGTATATCAACTACAACTACCGAATCAGTCACAGGATAATTGTAGTATATCAACTACAACTACCGAATCAGTCAAATGATACGTGAAGTATACATGTAGTATATCAACTACAACTACAGAATCAATCACATGATACATGTAGTATACATGCAGTATATCAACTACTACTACCGAATCAGTCACATGGTACATGTTGTATACATGTAGTAAATCAACTACAACAACCGAATCAGTCACATGATACATGTAGTATATCAACAACAACTACCGAATCAGTCACATTATACATGTAGCAAATCAAATACAGCAACCGAATCAGTCACATGATACATGTAGTAAATCAACTAAAACTACCGAATCAGTCTCATAATACATGTTGTATATCAACTACAACTACCGAATCAGTCACATGATACATGTAGTATACATGTAGTAAATCAACTACAACTACCGAATCAGTCACATGATACATGTAGTGTATCAGCGACAACTACCGGATCAGTCACATGGTACATGTAGTATATCAACTACAACTACCGAATCATTCAAATTGTACATGTAGTATATCAACTACAACTACCGAATCAGTCACATGGCACATGTAGTATATCAACTTCAACTACCGAATCAGTCACATGGTACATATAGTATATCAACTACAACTACCGAATCAGTCACATGATACATGTAGTATATCAACTACTTGTACCGAATCAGTCAATTGATACATTTAGTATACATGTAGTATAACAACTACAACTACCGAATCAGTCTCATGATATCTGTAGCATATCAACTACAACTACCCAATCAGTCACATGATACATGTAGTATACATCTAGTATATCAACTACAACTACCGAATCAGCCACATAATATATGTAGTATATCAGCTACAACTATCGTATCAATCAAATGATACATGTAGTATATCTACTACAATAACCGAATCAGTCACATGACACATGTTGTATACATGTAGTATATCAACTACACACTACCGAACCATTCAAATTTTGCATGTAGTAAATCAACTACAACTACCGAATCAGTCACATGATACATGCAGTATATCAACTACTTGTACGGTATCATTCACATGGCACATGTAGTTTATCAACTACAACTACCGGATCAGTCACATGGTAAATGTAGTATATCAACTACAAGTACCGAATCATTAAAATTGTACATGTAGTATATCAACTACAACTACCTAATCAGTCACATGGCACATGTAGTAAATCAACTACAATTACCGAATCAGTCACATGGCACATATCGTATATCAACTACAACTACCGAATCAGTCACATGGTACATGAAGTATATCAACTACTTGTACTGAATCAGTCACATGATGCATGTAGTATACATGTAGTATAACAACTGCAACTACCGAATCAGTCACATGATAATTGTATCATATCAACTACAACAACCGAATCAGTTACGTGATACAAGTAGTATATATCTTGTATATCAACTACAACTACCGAATCAGTCATATGATATATCTAGTATATCAGCTACAACTAAGGGATCAGTCAAATGATACATGTAGTATATCTACTAGAGCAACCGAATCAGTCACATGACACGTGTAGTATACATGTAGTATATCAACTTCAACTACAGAATCAATCACATGATACATGTAGTATACATGCAGTATATCAACTACTACTACCGAATCAGTGACATGATGATTGTAGTATATCAACTACAACTACCGAATCAGTCACATGGTACATGTTGTATACATGTAGTAAATCAACTACAACAACCGAATCAGTCACATGATACATGTAGTATATCAACAACAACTACCGAATCAGTCACATTATACATGTAGCAAATCAAATACAGCAACCGAATCAGTCACATGATACATGTAGTAAATCAATTAAAACTACCGAATCAGTCTCATAATACATGTTGTATATCAACTACAACTACCGAATAAGTCACATGATACATGTAGTATACATGTTGTAAATCAACTACAACTACCGAATCAGTCACATGATACATGTAGTGTATCAACGACAACTGCCGGATCAGTTACATGGTACATGTAGTATATCAACTACAACAACCGAATCATTCAAATTGTACATGTAGTACATCAAATACAACTACCGAATCAGTCACATCGCACATGTAGTATATCAACTTCAACTACCGAATCAGTCACATGGTACATATAGTATATCAACTACAACTACCGAATCAGTCACATGATACATGTAGTATATCAACTACTTGTACCGAATCAGTCAAATGATGCATGTAGTATACATGTGGTATAACAACTACAACTACCGAATCAGTCTCATGATAACTGTAGCATATCAACTACAACTACCCAATCAGTCACATGATACATGTAGTGTATCATCGACAACTACCGAATCAGTCACATGGCACATGTAGTATATCAACTACAACTACCGAATCATTCAAATTGTACATGTAGTATATCAACTACAACTACCGAATCAGTCACATGGCACATGTAGTATATCAACTTCAACTACCGAATCAGTCACATGGTACATATAGTATATCAACTACAACTACCGACTCAGTCACATGATACATGTTGTATATCAACTACTTGTACCGAATCAGTCAAATGATACATGTAGTATACATGTAGTATAACAACTACAACTACCGAATCAGTCTCATGATAACTGTAGCATATCAACTACAACTACCCAATCATTCACATTATACATGTAGTATACATCTAGTATATCAACTACAACTACCGAATCAGCCACATAATATATGTAGTATATCAGCTACAACTACCGTATCAGTCAAATGATACATGTAGTATATCTACTACAGCAACCGAATCAGTCACATGACACATGTTGTATACATGTAGTATATCAACTACAACTACCGAACCATTCAAATTTTACATGTAGTAAATCAACTACAACTACCGAATCAGTCACATGATACATGTAGTATATCAACTAACTGCACGGTATCAGCCACATGGCACATGTAGTTTATCAACTACAACTACCGGATCAGTCACATGGTAGATGTAGTATATCAACTACAAGTACCGAATCATTCAAATTGTTAATGTAGTATATCAACTACAACTACCTAATCAGTCACATGGCACATGTAGTAAATCAACTACAATTACCGAATCAGTCACATGGCACGTATCGTATATCAACTACCACTACCGAATCAGTCACATGGTACATGTAGTATATCAACTACTTGTACTGAATCAGTCACATGATGCATGTAGTATACATGTAGTATAACAACTGCAACTACCGAATCAGTCACATGATAATTGTAGCATATCAACTACAACAACCGAATCAGTTACGTGATACAAGTAGTATATATCTAGTATATCAACTACAACTACCGAATCAGTCATATGATATATCTAGTATATCAGCTACAACTACCGGATCAGTCAAATGATACATGTAGTATATCAACTACAAGTACCGAATCAGTCACATGATACATGCTGTATACATGTAGTAAATCAACTACAACTACCGAATCAGTCACATGATAAATGCAGTATATCAACTACAAGTATCGATTGAGTCACATGTTAAATGTAGTATATCAACTACAACTACGGAATCAGTCACATGATAAATGTAGTATATCAACTACAACTACCGAATCAGTCACATGATAATTGTAGTATATCAACTACAACTACCGAATCAGTCAAATGATACGTGTAGTATACATGTAGTATATCAACTACAACTACAGAATCAGTCACATGATACATGTAGTATACATGTAGTATATCAACTACTACAACCGAATCAGTGACTTGATGATTGTAGTATATGAACTACAACTACCGAATCAGTCACATGACACATGTTGTATACATGTAGTATATCAACTTAAACTACCGAACCATTAAAATTGTACATGTAGTATATCAACTACAACAATCGAATCAGGCACATGGCACATGTAGTAAATCAACTACAACTACCGAATCAGTCACATCGTACATATAGTATATCAACTACAACTACCGAATCAGTCACATGATACATGTAGTATATCAGCTACAACTACCGGATCAGTCAAATGATACATGTAGTATATCAAGTACAAGTAACGAATCAGTCACATGATACATGCTGTATACATGTAGTAAATCAACTACAACTACCGAATCAGTCACATGATAAATGTAGTATATCAACTACAACTATCGAATGAGTCACATGTTAAATGTAGTATATCAACTACAACTACGGAATCAGTCACATGATACATGTAGTATATCAACTACAACTACCGAATCAGTCACAGGATAATTGTAGTATATCAACTACAACTACCGAATCAGTCAAATGATACGTGAAGTATACATGTAGTATATCAACAACTACAACTACAGAATCATTCACATGATACATGTAGTATACATGCAGTATATCAACTACTACTACCGAATCAGTCACATGGTACATGTTGTATACATGTAGTAAATCAACTACAACAACCGAATCAGTCACATGATACATGTAGTATATCAACAACAACTACCGAATCAGTCACATTATACATGTAGCAAATCAAATACAGCAACCGAATCAGTCACATGATACATGTAGTAAATCAACTAAAACTACCGAATCAGTCTCATAATACATGTTGTATATCAACTACAACTACCGAATCAGTCACATGATACATGTAGTATACATGTAGTAAATCAACTACAACTACCGAATCAGTCACATGATACATGTAGTGTATCAGCGACAACTACCGGATCAGTCACATGGTACATGTAGTATATCAACTACAACTACCGAATCATTCAAATTGTACATGTAGTATATCAACTACAACTACCGAATCAGTCACATGGCACATGTAGTATATCAACTTCAACTACCGAATCAGTCACATGGTACATATAGTATATCAACTACAACTACCGAATCAGTCACATGATACATGTAGTATATCAACTACTTGTACCGAATCAGTCAATTGATACATTTAGTATACATGTAGTATAACAACTACAACTACCGAATCAGTCTCATGATATCTGTAGCATATCAACTACAACTACCCAATCAGTCACATGATACATGTAGTATACATCTAGTATATCAACTACAACTACCGAATCAGCCACATAATATATGTAGTATATCAGCTACAACTATCGTATCGATCAAATGATACATGTAGTATATCTACTACAATAACCGAATCAGTCACATGACACATGTTGTATACATGTAGTATATCAACTACAACTACCGAACCATTCAAATTGTACATGTAGTATATCAACTACATCAATCGAATCAGGCACATGGCACATGTAGTAAATCAACTACAACTACCGAATCAGTCACATGGTACATATAGTATATCAACTACAGCTACCGAATCAGTCACATGATACATGTAGTATATCAACTACTTGTACGGTATCATTCACATGGTACATGTAGTTTATCAACTACAACTACCGGATCAGTCACATGGTAGATGTAGTATATCAACTACAAGTACCGAATCATTCAAATTGTACATTTAGTATATCAACTACAACTACCTAATCAGTCACATGGCACATGTAGTAAATCAACTACGATTACCGAATCAGTCACATGGCACATATAGTATATCAACTACAACTACCGAATCAGTCACATGATACATGTAGTATATCAACTACTTGTACCGAATCAGTCAAATGATACATGTAGTATACATGTAGTGTAACAACTACAACTACCGAATCAGTCTCATGATAACTGTAGCATATCAACTACAACTACCCAATCAGTCACATGATACATCTAGTGTATCACAAACAACTACCGGATCTGTCACATGGCACATGTAGTATATCAACTACAACTACCGAATCATTCAAATTGTATATGTAGTATATCAACTACATCTACCGAATCAGTCACATGGCACATGTAGTATATCAACTTCAACTACCGAATCAGTCACATGCTACATATAGTATATCAACTACAACTAACGAATCAATCACATGATACATGTAGTATATCAACTACTTGTACCGAATCAGTCACATGATGCATGTAGTATACATGTAGTATAACAACTACAACTACCGCATCAGTCACATGATAACTGTAGCATATCAACTACAACTACCCAATCAGTCAAATGATACATGTAGTATACATCTAGTATATCAACTACAACTACCAAATCAGCCACATAATATATGTAGTATATCAGCTACAACTACCGGATCAGTCAAATGATACATGTAGTATATCAAGTACAACAACCGAATCAGTCACATGACACATGTTGTATACATGTAGTATATCAACTACAACTACCGAACCATTAAAATTGTACATGTAGTATATCAACTACAATAATCGAATCAGGCACATGGCACATGTAGTAAATCAACTACTTGTACGGTATCAGACACATGGTACATGTAGTTTATCAACTACAACTACCGGATCAGTCACATGGTAGATGTAGTATATCAACTACAAGTACCGAATCATTCAAATTGTACATTTAGTATATCAACTACAACTACCTAATCAGTCACATGGCACATGTAGTAAATCAACTACGATTACCGAATCATTCACATGGCACATATAGTATATCAACTACAACTACCGAATCAGTCACATGATACTTGTAGTATATCAACTACTTGTACTGAATCAGTCACATGATGCATGTAGTATACATGTAGTATAACAACTGCAACTACCGAATCAGTCACATGATAATTGTAGCATGTCAACTACAACAACCGAATCAGTTACGTGATACAAGTAGTATATATCTAGTATATCAACTACAACTACCGAATCAGTCATATGATATATCTAGTATATCAGCTACAACTACCGGATCAGTCAAATGATACATGTAGTATATCAAGTACAAGTACCGAATCAGTCACATGATACATGCTGTATACATGTAGTAAATCAACTACAACTACCGAATCAGTCACATGATAAATGTAGTATATCAACTACAATTATCGAATGAGTCACATGTTAAATGTAGTATATCAACTACAACTACGGAATCATTCACATGATACATGTAGTATATCAACTACAACTACCGAATCAGTCACATGATTATTGTAGTATATCAACTACAACTACCGAATCAGTCAAATGATACGTGAAGTATACATGTAGTATATCAACTACAACTACAGAATCAATCACATGATACATGTAGTATACATGCAGTATATCAACTACTACTACCGAATCAGTCACATGGTACATGTTGTATACATGTAGTAAATCAACTACAACAACCGAATCAGTCACATGATACATGTAGTATATCAACAACAACTACCGAATCAGTCACATTATACATGTAGCAAATCAAATACAGCAACCGAATCAGTCACATGATACATGTAGTAAATCAACTAAAACTACCGAATCAGTCTCATAATACATGTAGTATATCTACTACAGCAACCGAATCAGTCACATGACACGTGTAGTATACATGTAGTATATCAACTTCAACTACAGAATCAATCACATGATACATGTAGTATACATGCAGTATATCAAATACTACTACCGAATCAGTGACATGATGATTGTAGTATATCAACTACAACTACCGAATCAGTCACATGGTACATGTTGTATACATGTAGTAAATCAACTACAACAACCGAATCAGTCACATGATACATGTAGTATATCAACAACAACTACCGAATCAGTCACATTATACATGTAGCAAATCAAATACAGCAACCGAATCAGTCACATGATACATGTAGTAAATCAACTAAAACTACCGAATCAGTCTCATAATACATGTTGTATATCAACTACAACTACCGAATCAGTCACATGATACATGTAGTATACATGTAGTAAATCAACTACAACTACCGAATCAGTCACATGGTACATGTAGTGTATCAGCGACAACTGCCGGATCAGTCACATGGTACATGTAGTATATCAACTACAACTACCGAATCATTTAAATTGTACATGTAGTCTATCAACTACAACTACCGAATCAGTCACATGGCACATGTAGTATATCAACTTCAACTACCGAATCAGTCACATGGTACATATAGTATATCAACTACAACTACCGAATCAGTCACATGATACATGTAGTATATCAACTACTTCTACCGAATCAGTCAAATGATACATGTAGTATACATGTAGTATAACAACTACAACTACCGAATCAGTCTCATGATAACTGTAGCATATCAACTACAACTACCCAATCAGTCACATGATACATGTAGTGTATCATCGACAACTACCGGATCAGTCACATGGCACATGTAGTATATCAACTACAACTACCGTATCATTCAAATTGTACATGTAGTATATCAACTACAACTACCGAATCAGTCACATGGCACATGTAGTATATCAACTTCAACTACCGAATCAGTCACATGGTACATATAGTATATCAACTACAACTACCGAATCAGTCACATGATACATGTTGTATATCAACTACTTGTACCGAATCAGTCACATGATACATGTAGTATACATCTAGTATATCAACTACAACTACCGAATCAGCCACATAATATATGTAGTATATCAGCTACAACTACCGTATCAGGCAAATGATACATGTAGTATATCTACTACAGCAACCGAATCAGTCACATGACACATGTTGTATACATGTAGTATATCAACTACAACTACCGAACCATTCAAATTTTACATGTAGTAAATCAACTACAACTACCGAATCAGTCACATGATACATGTAGTATATCAACTAACTGCACGGTAATAGTCACATGGCACATGTAGTTTATCAACTACAACTACCGGATCAGTCACATGGTAGATGTAGTATATCAACTACAAGTACCGAATCATTCAAATTGTACATGTAGTATATCAACTACAACTACCTAATCAGTAACATGGCACATCTAGTAAATCAACTACAATTCCCGAATCAGTCAGACGGCACATATCATATATCAACTACCACTACCGAATCAGTCACATGGTACATGTAGTATATCAACTACTTGTACTGAATCAGTCACATGATGCATGTAGTATACATGTAGTATAACAACTGCAACTACCGAATCAGTCACATGATAATTGTAGCATATCAACTACAACAACCGAATCAGTTACGTGATACAAGTAGTATATATCTAGTATATCAACTACAACTACCGAATCAGTCATATGATATATCTAGTATATCAGCTACAACTACCGGATCAGTCAAATGATACATGTAGTATATCAACTACAAGTACCGAATCAGTCACATGATACATGCTGTATACATGTAGTAAATCAACTACAACTACCGAATCAGTCACATGATAAATGTAGTATATGAGCTACAAGTATCGTTTGAGTCACATGTTAAATGTAGTATATCAACTACTACTACGGAATCAGTCACATGATAAATGTAGTATATCAACTACAACTACCGAATCAGTCACATGATAATTGTAGTATATCAACTACAACTACCGAATCAGTCAAATGATACGTGTAGTATACATGTAGTATATCAACTACAACTACCGAATCAGTGACTTGATGATTGTAGTATATCAACTACAACTACCGAATCAGTCACATGACACATGTTGTATACATGTAGTATATCAACTACAACTACCGAACCATTAAAATTGTACATGTAGTATATCAACTACAACAATCGAATCAGGCACATGGCACATGTAGTAAATCAACTACAACTACCAAATCAGTCACATCGTACATATAGTATATCAACTACAACTACCGAATCAGTCACATGATACATGTAGTATATCAACTACTTGTACGGTAACAATCACATGGTACATGTAGTTTATCAACTACAACTACCGGATCAGTCACATGGTAGATGTAGTATATCAACTACAAGTACCGAATCATTCAAATTGTACATTTAGTATATCAACTACAACTACCTAATCAGTCACATGGCACATGTAGTAAATCAACTACGATTACCGAATCAGTCACATGGCACATATAGTATATCAACTACAACTACCGAATAAGTCACATGATACATGTAGTATATCAACTACTTGTACTGAATCAGTCACATGATGCATGTATTATACATGTAGTATAACAACTGCAACTACCGAATCAGTCACATGATAATTGTAGCATGTCAACTACAACAACCGAATCAGTTACGTGATACAAGTAGTATATATCTAGTATATCAACTACAACTACCGAATCAGTCATATGATATATCTAGTATATCAGCTACAACTACCGGATCAGTCAAATGATACATGTAGTATATCAAGTACATGTACCGAATCAGTCACATGATACTTGCTGTATACATGTAGTAAATCAACTACAACTACCGAATCAGTCACATGATAAATGTAGTATATCAACTACAACTATCGAATGAGTCACATGTTAAATGTAGTATATCAACTACAACTACGGAATCAGTCACATGATACATGTAGTATATCAACTACAACTACCGAATCAGTCACAGGATAATTGTAGTATATCAACTACAACTACCGAATCAGTCAAACGATACGTGTAGTATACATGTAGTATATCAACTACAACTACAGAATCATTCACATGATACATGTAGTATACATGCAGTATATCAACTACTACTACCGAATCAGTGACATGATGATTGTAGTGTATTAACTACAACTACCGAATCAGTCACATGGTACATGTTGTATACATGTAGTAAATCAACTACAACAACCGAATCAGTCACATGATACCTGTAGTATATCAACAACAACTACCGAATCAGTCACATTATACATGTAGCAAATCAAATACAGCAACCGAATCAGTCACATGATACATGTAGTAAATCAACTAAAACTGCCGAATCAGTCTCATAATACATGTTGTATTTCAACTACAACTACCGAATATGTCACATGATACATGTAGTATACATGTAGTAAATCAACTACAACTACCGAATCAGTCACATGATACATGTAGTGTATCAGCGACAACTACCGGATCAGTCACATGGTACATGTAGTATATCAACTACAACTACCGAATCATTCAAATTGTACATGTAGTCTATCAACTACAACTACCGAATCAGTCACATGGCACATGTAGTATATCAACTTCAACAACCGAATCAGTCACATGGTACATATAGTATATCAACTACAACTACCGAATCAGTCACATGATACATGTAGTATATCAACTACTTGTACCGAATCAGTCAAATGATACATGTAGTATACATGTAGTATAACAACTACAACTACCGAATCAGTCTCATGATAACTGTAGCATATCAACTACAACTACCCAATCAGTCACATGATACATGTAGTATTCATCTAGTATATCAACTACAACTACCGAATCAGCCACATAATATATGTAGTATATCAGCTACAACTACCGTATCGATCAAATGATACATGTAGTATATCTACTACAGCAACCGAATCAGTCACATGACACATGTTGTATACATGTAGTATATCAACTACAACTACCGAACCATTCAAATTTTACATGTAGTAAATCAACTACAACTACCGAATCAGTCACATGGTACATATAGCATATCAACTACAACTACCGAATCAGTCACATGATACATGTAGTATATCAACTACTTGTAGGGTTTCAGTCACATGGCACATGTAGTTTATCAACTACAACTACCGGATCAGTTACATGGTAGATGTAGTATATCAACTCCAAGTACCGAATCATTCAAATTGTACATGTAGTATATCAACTACAACTACCTAATGAGTCACATGGCACATGTAGTAAATCAACTACAATTACCGAATCAGTCACATGGCACATATCGTATATCAACTACAACTACCGAATCAGTCACATGGTACATGTAGTATTTCAACTACTTGTACTGAATCAGTCACATGATGCATGTAGTATACATGTAGTATAACAACTGCAACTACCGAATCAGTCACATGATAATTGTAGCATATCAACTACAACAACCGAATCAGTTACGTGATACAAGTAGTATATATCTAGTATATCAACTACAACTACCGAATCAGTCATATGATATATCTAGTATATCAGCTACAACTACCGGATCAGTCAAATGATACATGTAGTATATCAACTACAAGTACCGAATCAGTCACATGATACATGCTGTATACATGTAGTAAATCAACTACAACTACCGAATCAGTCACATGATAAATGTAGTATATCATCTACAAGTATCGATTGAGTCACATGTTAAATGTAGTATATCAACTACAACTACGGAATCAGTCACATGATACATGTAGTATATCAACTACAAATACCGAATCAGTCACATGATAATTGTAGTATATCAACTACAACTACCGAATCAGTCAAATGATACGTGTAGTATACATGTAGCATATCAACTACAACTACAGAATCAGTCACATGATACATGTAGTATACATGTAGTATATCAACTACTACTACCGAATCAGTGACTTGATGATTGTAGTATATCAACTACAACTACCGAATCAGTCACATGATACATGTAGTATACATGTAGTAAATCAACTACAACTACCGAATCAGTCACATGATACATGTAGTATATCAACAAGAACTACCGAATCAGTCACATTATAAATGTAGTAAATCAACTACAACTACCGAATCAGTTACATGATACATGTAGTATATCAACTACAACTACCGAATCAGTCACATGGTACATGTAGTATACATGTAGTTTATCAACTACAACTACCGAATCAGTCACATGATACATGTAGTACATCAACTACATCTACCGAATCAGCCTCATGATAATTGTAGTATATCAACTACAACTACCGAATCAATCACATGATACATGTCGTATACATGTAGTATATCAATTACATCATCTGAATCAGTGACATGATAATTGTAGTATATCAACTACAACTGCCGAATCAGTCATATGATAATTGTACTATATCAACTACTACTACCGAATCAGTCAAATGATACATGTAGTATACATGTAGCATATCAATTACAACTACCGAATCAGTCACATGATACATGTTGTATACATGTAATATACCAACTACTACTACCGAATCAGTGACACAATGATTGTAGTATATCAATTACAACTACCGAATCTGTCACATGGTACATGTAGAATACAGGTAGAATATCAACTACAACTATCGAAGCAGTCACATGATATATGTAGTATACATGTAATTAATCAACTACAACTACCGAATCAGTCACATGATTCATGTAGTATATCAACTACAACTACCGAATCGGTCACATGATACATGTAGCAAATCAACTTCAACTACCGAATCAGTCACATCATACATGTAGTAAATCAACTACAACTACCGAATCAGTCACATGGTACATATAGTATATCAACTACAACTAGCGAATCAGTCACATGATACATGTAGTATATCAACAATCAGTTACGTGATACAAGTAGTATATATCTAGTATATCAGCTACAACTACCGGATCAGTCAAATGATACATGTAGTATATCAAGTACAAGTACCGAATCAGTCACATGATACATGCTGTATACATGTAGTAAATCAACTACAACTACCTAATCAGTCACATGATAAATGTAGTATATCAACTACAACTATCGAATGAGTCACATGTTAAATGTAGTATATCAACTACAACTACGGAATTAGTCACATGATACATGTAGTATATCAACTACAACTACCGAATCAGTCACATGATAATTGTAGTATATCAACTACAACTACCGAATCAGTCAAATGATACGTGTAGTATACATGTAGTATATCAACTACAACTACAGAATCAATCACATGATACATGTAGTATACATGCAGTATATCAACTACTACTACCGAATCAGTGACATGATGATTGTAGTATATCAACTACAACTACCGAATCAGTCACATGGTACATGTTGTATACATGTAGTAAATCAACTACAACAACCGAATCAGTCACATGATACATGTAGTATATCAACAACAACTACCGAATCAGTCACATTATACATGTAGCAAATCAAATACAGCAACCGAATCAGTCACATGATACATGTAGTTAATCAAATAAAACAACCGAATCAGTCTCATAATAAATGTTGTATATCAATTACAACTACCGAATATGTCACATGATACATGTAGTATACATGTAGTAAATCAACTACAACTACCGAATCAGTCACATGATACATGTAGTGTATCAGCGACAACTACCGGATCAGTCACATGGTACATGTAGTTTATCAACTACAACTACCGAATCATTCAAATTGTACATGTAGTATATGAACTACAACTACCGAATCAGTAACATGGCACATGTAGTATATCAACTTCAACTACCGAATCAGTCACATGGTACATATAGTATATCAACTACAACTACCGAATCAGTCACATGATACATGCAGTATATCAACTACTTGTACCGAATCAGTCAAATGATACATGTAGTATACATGTAGTATAACAACTACAACTACCGAATCCGTCTCATGATAACTGTAGCATATCAACTGCAACTACCCAATCAGTCACATGATACATGAAGTATACATCTAGTATATCAACTACAACTACCGAATCAGCCACATAATATATGTAGTATATCAGCTACAACTACCGTATCAGTCAAATGATACATGTAGTATATCTACTACAGCAACCGAATCAGTCACATGAAACATGTTGTATACATGTAGTATATCAACTACAACTACCGTACCATTCAAATTTTACATGTAGTAAATCAACTACAACTCCCGCATCAGTCACATGGTACATATAGCATATCAACTACAACTACCGAATCAGTCACATGATACATGTAGTGTATCAACTACTTGTACGGTATCAGTCACATGGCACATGTAGTTTATCAACTACAACTACCGGATCAGTCACATGGTAGATGTAGTATATCAACTACAAGTACCGAATCATTCAAATTGTACATGTAGTATATCAACTACAACTACCTAATCAGTCACATGGCACATGTAGTAAATCAACTACAATTACCGAATCAGTCACATGGCACATATCGTATATCAACTACAACTACCGAATCAGTCACATGGTACATGTAGTATATCAACTACTTGTACTGAATCAGTCACATGATGCATGTAGTATACATGTAGTATAACAACTGCAACTACCGAATCAGTCACATGATAACTGTAGTATATCAACTACAACTACCGAATCAGTCGCATGGTACATGTAGTATATCAACTACAATTACAGAATCAGTGACATGTTACAGGTAGTAAATCAACTACAACTACCGAATCAGTCAAATGGTACATGTTGTATATCAACTACAACTACCGAATCGGTCACATTGTACATATAGTATATCTACTACAACTACCGAATCAGTCGCATGGCACATGTGGTATATCAACTACAACTACCGAATCAGTCACATGATACATGTTGTTTGCATGTACAGTCGAAACGCGATACTTCGAATCGCGATACTACGAAAAGACGAGATACTCCGAATAAGGCTGTCGGTCCCGTCAGGTTTTTCGTATATGTATAACTAAAAAAGATGCGATTCTACGAATTCGCGACACTAAGAAAGATGCTTTACTACGAACAAATTTTCCGGTCCCATCAGTATGTTTGCATTGAAATCTTAACGCTATACTACGAATCATATTGTTCTGGAGCCTATTCACTTCTTCTGGACGAAGATTTCACAGCTCTGTCCAGTCAGACACCTAGCCAGTTTTGTTCGCACCATGGACAAAGAAAGTTGTTAACACGTTTAGTAACCATTACAGACATTATATCATCCAATGTTAGATTAGACTTAATAACTTTCCCGTTTGCAGATTGATGTGCGAGAATTTATACTTTAATTATATTTTTCTTTATAATCCGAACACATACATAAGTCTATTGTTAAATTTTAATTAATGTTCGTAAACGCTTCGACATGATAGCAAAATAACACTGCATGTAAGACATTTTAATACGTTACTACCATAATTGTATAACGATGCGATACAACGAAAAACGCAATACTACTAACAAATTATTGTCTCCCGTGCCTTTTCGTTTCGACTGTAGTATAGCAACTACAACTACCGCATCAGTCAAATGGTACATGTGGTATACATGAAGTATACCAACTATTATTACCAGATCAGTTACATGAATACATGTAGTAGGTATGTAGTATATAACCTACAGTTACCGAATGAGTCAGATGATGCATGTCGTATACATGTAGTGTAACAACTACGACCACCGAATCAGTCCCATGATACATGTAGTATGCATGTAGAATAGAAACTACAACTACCGAATCAGTCACATGATACATGTAGTATACATGTAGTATATCAACTACAACTAGCGAATCAGTCACATGATAATTGTAGAATATCAACTACAACTACCGAATCAGTCACATGATACATGTAGTATATCAACTACAACTACCGAATCAGTCACATGATACATGAAGTATATCAACTTCAACTACAGAATCATTCACGTGATACATTTAGTATACATGTAGTATAGGAACTACAACTACCGAATCAGTCACATGATACATGTAGTAAATCAACTTCAACTACCGAATCAGTTACATTATACATGTAGTATATCAACTACAACTACCGAGTCAGTCCCATGGTACATGTAGTATATCAACTACAACTACCGAATCAGTCACATGATACATGTAGTACATCAACTACAACTACCGAATCAGTCACATGATAATTGTAGTATATCGACTACAACTACCGAATCAGTCACATGAAACATGTGGTATACACGTAGTATATCAACTACAACTGCCGAATCAGTCACAAGATACATGTAGTGTATCAACTACAACTACCGGATCAGTCACATGGTACATGTAGTATATCAATTACCACTACCGAATCAGTCACATGGTACATGTAGTATGTCAACTACAACTACAGAATCAGTCACATGGTACATGGAGCATATCAACTACAAGTACTGTATCAATTACATGGCACATGTAGTATATCAACTACAAGTACTGAACCAGTCAAATGGTACATGTAGTATATGAACTTCACTACCGAATCAGACACATTGTACATGTAGTATATCAACTACAACTACCGAATCATTCACATGATACATGTAGTATACATGTAGTATATCAACTACAACTACCAAATCAGTCACATGGCACATGTAGTGTATAAACTACAACTACCGAATAAGTCACATGGTAGATGTCGTATACAGGTAGTATATCAACTACAACTACCGATCAGTCACATAATACATGTAGTAAATCAACTACAACTACCGAATCAGTCACATGATACATGTAGTATATCAACTACAACTACCGAATCAGTCACGAGATACATGTAGCAAATCAACTACAACTACCGAATCAGTCACATGAAACATGTAGTAAATCAGCTACAACTACGGAATCAGTTACATGATAAATGTAGTATATCATCTACAACTACCGTAACATTCACATGACAAATGTAGTATATAAACTACAAGTACCGAATCAGTCACATGATACATGTAGTATACATGTAGTATATCAACTACAACTACCGGATCAGTCAAATGGCTCATGTTGTATATCAACTACAACTCCCGAATCAGTCGCATGATACATGTATTATATCAACTTCAACTACCGAATCAGTCTCATGATACATGTAGTATACTTATAGTATATCAATTACAACTGCCGAGTCTGTCACATAATAATTGTAGATTATCAACTACATCTACCGAATCAGTCACATGATATATGTAGTAAATCAGCTACAACTACCGGATCAGTCACATGGCACATGTAGTATATCAACTAGAACTACATAATCAGTCACATGGTGCATATCGTATATCAACTACAACTACCAAATCAGTCACATGGCACATGTAGTGTATAAACTACAACTACCGAATCAGTCACATGATACATGTAGTAAATCAACTACAACTACCGAATCAGTCACATGATACATGTAGTAAATCAACTACAACTACCGAATCAGTTGCATTATACACGTAGTATATCAACTACAACTACCGAGTCAGTCTTATTATACATGTAGTATATCAACTACAACTAACGAATCAGTGACATGATACATGTAGTACATCAACTACAACTACCGAATCAGTCACATGGTACATGTTGTATACATGTAGTATACCAACTACTACTACCGAATCAGTGACAAAATGATTGTAGATTTCACAGCTCTGTCCAGTCAGACACCTAGCCAGTTTTGTTCGCACCATGGACAAAGAAAATTGTTAACACGTTTAGTAACCATTAAAGACAGTATATGATGCAATGTGAGATTAGACTTAATAACTTTCCCGTTTGCAGATTGATGTGCGCGAATTTATACTTTAATTATATTTTTCTTTATAATCCGAACACATACATAAGTCTATTGTTAAATTTTAATTAATGTTCGTAAACGCTTCGACATGATAGCAAAATAACACTGCATGTAAGACATTTTAATACGTTACTACCATAATTGTATAACGATGCGATACAACGAAAAACGCAATACTACTAACAAATTATTGTCTCCCGTGCCTTTTCGTTTCGACTGTAGTATAGCAACTACAACTACCGCATCAGACAAATGGTACATGTGGTATACATGAAGTATACCAACTATTATTACCAGATCAGTTACATGAATACATGTAGTAGGTATGTAGTATATAACCTACAGTTACCGAATGAGTCAGATGATGCATGTCGTATACATGTAGTATAACAACTACGACCATCGATACAGTCCCATGATACATGTAGTATGCATGTAGAATAGCAACTACAACTACCGAATCAGTCACATGATACATGTAGTATACATGTAGTATATCAACTACAACTAGCGAATCAGTCACATGATAATTGTAGAATATCAACTACAACTACCGAATCAGTCATATGATACATGTAGTATATCAACTACAACTACCGAATCAGTCACATGATACATGAAGTATATCAACTTCAACTACCGAATCATTCACGTGATACATTTAGTATACATGTAGCATAGGAACTACAACTACCGAATCAGTCACATGATACATGTAGTAAATCAACTTCAACTACCGAATCAGTTACATTATACATGTAGTATATCAACTACAACTACCGAGTCAGTCCCATGATACATGTAGTATATCAACTACAACTACCGAATCAGTCACATGATACATGTAGTACATCAACTACAACTACCGAATCAGTCACATGATAATTGTAGTATATCGACTACAACTACCGAATCAGTCACATGAAACATGTAGTATACACGTAGTATATCAACTACAACTGCCGAATCAGTCACAAGATACATGTAGTGTATCAACTACAACTACCGGATCAGTCACATGGTACATGTAGTATATCAATTACCACTACCGAATCAGTCACATGGTACATGTAGTATGTCAACTACAACTACAGAATCAGTCACATGGTACATGGAGCATATCAACTACAAGTACTGTATCAATTACATGGTACATGCAGTATATCAACTACAAGTACCGAATCAGTCAAATGGTACATGTAGTATATGAACTTCACTACCGAATCAGACACATTGTACATGTAGTATACCAACTACAACTACCGAATCATTCACATGATACATGTAGTATACATGTAGTATATCAACTACAACTACCAAATCAGTCACATGGCACATGTAGTGTATAAACTACAACTACCGAATAAGTCACATGGTAGATGTCGTATACAGGTAGTATATCAACTACAACTAGCGAATCAGTCACATGATAATTGTAGAATATCAACTACAACTACCGAATCAGTCACATGATACATGTAGTATATCAACTACAACTACCGAATCAGTCACATGATACATGAAGTATATCAACTTCAACTACCGAATCATTCACGTGATACATTTAGTATACATGTAGTATAGGAACTACAACTACCGAATCAGTCACATGATACATGTAGTAAATCAACTTCAACTACCGAATCAGTTACATTATACATGTAGTATATCAACTACAACTACCGAGTCAGTCCCATGATACATGTAGTATATCAACTACAACTACAGAATCAGTCACATGATACATGTAGTACATCAACTACAACTACCGAATCAGTCACATGATAATTGTAGTATATCGACTACAACTACTGAATCAGTCACATGAAACATGTAGTATACACGTAGTATATCAACTACAACTGCCGAATCAGTCACAAGATACATGTAGTGTATCAACTACAACTACCGGATCAGTCACATGGTACATGTAGTTTATCAATTACCACTACCGAATCAGTCACATGGTACATGTAGTATGTCAACTACAACTACAGAATCAGTCACATGGTACATGGAGCATATCAACTACAAGTACTGTATCAATTACATGGTACATGCAGTATATCAACTACAAGTACCGAATCAGTCAAATGGTACATGTAGTATATGAACTTCACTACCGAATCAGACACATTGTACATGTAGTATACCAACTACAACTACCGAATCATTCACATGATACATGTAGTATACATGTAGTATATCAACTACAACTACCAAATCAGTCACATGGCACATGTAGTGTATAAACTACAACTACCGAATAAGTCACATGGTAGATGTCGTATACAGGTAGTATATCAACTACAACTAGCGAATCAGTCACATGATAATTGTAGAATATCAACTACAACTACCGAATCAGTCACATGATACATGTAGTATATCAACTACAACTACCGAATCAGTCACATGATACATGAAGTATATCAACTTCAACTACCGAATCATTCACGTGATACACTTAGTATACATGTAGTATAGGAACTACAACTACCGAATCAGTCACATGATACATGTAGTAAATCAACTTCAACTACCGAATCAGTTACATTATACATGTAGTATATCAACTACAACTACCGAGTCAGTCCCATGATACATGTAGTATATCAACTACAACTACAGAATCAGTCACATGATACATGTAGTACATCAACTACAACTACCGAATCAGTCACATGATAATTGTAGTATATCGACTACAACTACCGAATCAGTCACATGAAACATGTAGTATACACGTAGTATATCAACTACAACTGCCGAATCAGTCACAAGATACATGTAGTGTATCAACTACAACTACCGGATCAGTCACATGGTACATGTAGTTTATCAATTACCACTACCGAATCAGTCACATGGTACATGTAGTATGTCAACTACAACTACAGAATCAGTCACATGGTACATGGAGCATATCAACTACAAGTACTGTATCAATTACATAGTACATGCAGTATATCAACTACAAGTACCGAATCAGTCAAATGGTACATGTAGTATATGAACTTCACTACCGAATCAGACACATTGTGCATGTAGTATATCAACTACAACTACCGAATCATTCACATGATACATGTAGTATACATGTAGTATATCAACTACAACTACCAAATCAGTCACATGGCACATGTAGTGTATAAACTACAACTACCGAATAAGTCACATGGTAGATGTCGTATACAGGTAATATATCAACTACAACTAGTGAATCAGTCACATGATAATTGTAGAATATCAACTACAACTACCGAATCAGTCACATGATACATGTAGTATATCAACTACAACAACCGAATCATTCACATGATACATGAAGTATATCAACTTCAACTACCGAATCATTCACGTGATACATTTAGTATACATGTAGTATATCAACTACAACTACCGAATCAGTCACATGATACATGTAGTAAACAAACTTCAACTACCGAATCAGTTACATTATACATGTAGTATATCAACTACAACTACCGAGTCAGTCCCATGATACATGTAGTATATCAACTACAACTACCGAATCAGTCACATGATACATGTAGTACATCAACTACAACTACCGAATCAGTCACATGATAATTGTAGTATATCGACTACAACTACCGAATCAGTCACATGAAACATGTAGTATACACGTAGTATATCAACTACAACTGCCGAAACAGTCACAAGATACATGTAGTGTATCAACTACAACTACCGGATCAGTCACATGGTACATCTAGTATATCAATTACCACTACCGAATCAGTCACATGGTACATGTAGTATGTCAACTACAACTACAGAATCAGTCACATGGTACATGGAGCATATCAACTACAAGTACTGTATTAATTACATGGTACATGCAGTATATCAACTACAAGTACCGAATCAGTCAAATGTTACATGTAGTATATGAACTTCACTACCGAATCAGACACATTGTACATGTAGTATATCAACTACAACTACCGAATCATTCACATGATACATGTAGTATACATGTAGTATATCAACTACAACTACCAAATCAGTCACATGGCACATGTAGTGTATAAACTACAACTACCGAATAAGTCACATGGTAGATGTCGTATACAGGTAGTATATCAACTACAACTACCGATCAGTCACATGATACATGTAGTAAATCAACTACAACTACCGAATCAGAAACATGATACATGTAGTATATCAACTACAACTACCGAATCAGTCACGTGATACATGTAGCAAATCAACTACAACTACCGAATCAGTCACATGAAACATGTAGTAAATCAACTACAACTACGGAATCAGTTACATGATACATGTAGTGTATCATCTACAACTGCCGAAACATTCACATGACAAATGTAGTATATAAACTACAAGTACCGAATCAGTCACATGATACATGTAGTATACATGTAGTATATCAACTACAACTACCGGATCAGTCAAATGGCTCATGTTGTATATCAACTACAACTCCCGAATCAGTCGCATGATACATGTATTATATCAACTTCAACTACCGAATCAGTCTCATGATACATGTAGTATGCTTATAGTATATCAATTACAACTGCCGAGTCTGTCACATAATAATTGTAGATTATCAACTACATCTACCGAATCAATCACATGATATATGTAGTAAATCAGCTACAACTACCGGATCAGTCACATGGCACATGTAGTATATCAACTAGAACTACCTAATCAGTCACATGGTGCATATCGTATATCAACTACAACTACCAAATCAGTCACATGGCACATGTAGTGTATAAACTACAACTACAGAATCAGTCACATGGTAGATGTAGTATACAGGTAGTATATCAACTACAACTACCGATCATTCACATGATACATGTAGTAAATCAACTACAACTACCGAATCAGTCACATGATACATATAGTAAATCAACTACAACTACCGAATCAGTTACATTATACACGTAGTATATCAACTACAACTACCGAGTCAGTCTTATTATACATGTAGTATATCAACTACAACTACCGAATCAGTGACATGATACATGTAGTACATCAACTACAACTACCGAATCAGTCACATGATAATTGTAGTATATCGACTACAACTACCGAATCAGTCACCTCAAACTTGTAGTATAAACGTAGTATATCAACTACAACTACCGAATCAGTCACATGATACATGTAGCAAAAAATCAACTACAACTACCGAATCAGTCACATGATACATGTTGTAAATCAATTACAACTACCGAATCAGATACATAATACATGTAGTATATCAACTACTACTACCGAGTCAGTCACATGATACGTGTAGTATATCAACTGCAACTACCGAATCAGTCCCATGATACATGTAGTATACCTGGAGTATATCAACTACAACTACGAAATCAGTCACATTGTACATGTAGTATATCAACTACAACTACCGAATCAGTCACATGATACATGTAGTATACACGTAGTATATCAAATACAACTACCAAATCAGTCTCATGGCACATGTAGTGTATGAACTTCAACTACCGAATGAGTCACATGGCACATGTAGTATATCAACTACAACTACCGAATCAGTCACATGATACATGTATCAACTACAACTACCGAATCAGTCACATGATACATGTAGCAAATCAACTACAATTACCGAATCAGTCACATGATACATGTAGTAAATCAACTACAACTACCGAATCAGTTACATAATACATGTAGTATATCAACTACAACTACCGAGTCAGTCACATGATACATGTAGTATATCAGCGACAACTACGGAATCATTCACATGATACATGTAGTATACATGTAGTATATCAATTACAACTACCGAATCAGTCACGTGATACATGTAGTACATCAACTACAGCTACCGAATCAGTCACATGATAATTGCAGTATATCGACTACAACTGCCGAATCAGTCACATGAAACATGTAGTATACACGTAGTATTTCAACTACAACAACCGAATCAGTCACATGATACATATAGTGTATCATCCACATCTACCGGATTAGTCACATGGTACATGTAGTATATCAACTACAACTTCCGAATCAGTCACATGACACATGTAGTATATCAACTACAACTACAGAATCAGTCAAATGGTACATGTAGTATATCAACTACAACTACCGAATCATTCAAATGGTATGTGTAGTATATCGACTACAACTACTGAATCATTCAAATAGCACTTGTAGTATATCAACTACAACTACCGAATCAGTCACATGGTACATATAGTGTATCAACTACAACTACCGATTCAGTCACATGATACATGTTGTATATCAATTACATCTCTCGAAACAGTCACATGATACATGTAGTGTACATGTAGTATATCAACTACAACTACCGAATCTGTCAAATGATAACTGTAGTATATCAACTACAACTACCGAATCAGTCGCATGGTACATGTTGTATATCAACGACAACAACAGAATCAGTAAAATGGTACATGTAGAACATCAACTACTACTACCGATTCAGTCAGATGGTACATATAGAATATCAACTACAACTACCGAATCAGTCACACGGTACATGTAGTAAATCAACTACAACTACCGAATCAGTTACGTAATACATGTAGTATATCAACTACAACTACCGAGTCAGTCACATGATACATGTAGTATATCAGCGACAACTACCGAATCAGTCACATGATACATGTAGTATACATGTAGTATATCAACTACAACTACCGAATCAGTCACATGATACATGTAGTACATCAACTACAACTACCGAATCAGTCACATGATAATTGCAGTATATCGACTACAACTGCCGAATCAGTCACATGAAACATGTAGTATACACGTAGTATTTCAAATAGTATATCAAGTACAATTGCACAATCAGTGACATGTTACATGTAGTAAATCAACTACAACTACCGAATCTGTCACATGATACACGTTGAATACATTTAGTATAGGAACTACAACTACCGAATCAGTCAAATGGTACATGTAGTATATCAAATACAACTTTGGAAACATTCAAATTGTGCATGTAGTATATCAACTACGACTACAGAATCAGTCACATGGCACATGTAGTATATCAACTACAACTACCGAATCAGTCACATGATACATGTAGCAAATCAACTACAACTACCGAATCAGTCACATGATACATGTTGTAAATCAATTACAACTACCGAATCAGATACATAATACATGTAGTATATCAACTACAACTACCGGGTCAGTCACATGATACGTGTAGTATATCAACTGCAACTACCGAATCAGTCATATGATACATGTAGTATACCTGTAGAATATCAACTACAACTACCGAATCAGTCACACGATACATGTAGTACATAAACTACAACTACCGAATCAGTCACATGATAATTGTAGTATATCGATTACAACTTCCGAATCAGTCACATTAAACATGTAGTATACACGTATTATATCAACTACAACAACCGAATAGTCACATGATACATTTAGTGTATCAACTACATCTACCGGATTAGTCACATGGTACATGTAGTATATCAACTACAACTACCGAATCAGTCACATGGTACATGTAGTATATCAACTACAACTACCGAATCATTCAAATTGTACATGTAGTATATCAACTGCGACTACCGAATCAGTCATATGGCACATGTAGTATATCAACTACAACTACCGAATCAGTCACATGGTACATATCGAATATCAACTACAACTTCCGAATCAGTCACATGGTACATTTAGTATATCAACTACAACTACCGAATCAGTCACATGATATATGTATTATATCAACTACAACTACCGATTCAGTCTCATGATACATGTAGTATACATATAGAATATCAATTACAACTACAGAATCTGTCACATAATAATTGTAGCTTATCAACTACAACTACCGAATCAGTCACATGATACATGTAGTATATCAGCTACAACTACCGGATCAGTCACAAGGTACATAGAGTATATCAACTACAACTACAGAGTCAGTCACTTGATACATTCAATATACATGTAGAATATCAGCTACAACTACCAAATCAGTCACATGATACATGTAGTATATGAACAACAACTACCGGATCAGTCACATGGTATATGTTGTATATCAACTACAACTACCGAATCAGTCACATGGTACATGTAGTATATCAACTACAACTTCAGAATCAGTCACATGGTACATGTAGCATATCAACTACAAGTATAGAATCAGTTACATGGTACATGTAGTATATCAACTACAAGTACTAATCAGTAAAATGGTACATGTAGTATATCAACTACAACTACGAAATCAGTCACATTGTACATGTTGTATATCAACTACTACTACGGAATCAGTCACATGATACATGTAGTATACACGTAGTATATCAAATACAACTACCAAATCAGTCTCAGGGCACATGCAGAGTATCAACTTCAACTACCGAATGAGTCACATGGTACATGTAGTATATCAACTACAACTACCGAATCAGTCACATGATACATGTAGTATATCAACTACAACTACCGAATCAGTCACATGGTACATGTAGTATATCAACTACAACTACCGAATCATTCAAATTGTACATGTAGTATATCAACTGCGACTACCGAATCAGTCACATGGCACATGTAGTATATCAACTACAACTACCGAATCAGTCACATGGTACATATCGAATATCAACTACAACTTCCGAATCAGTCACATGGTACATTTAGTATATCAACTACAACTACCGAATCAGTCACATGATATATGTATTATATCAACTACAACTACCGATTCAGTCTCATGATACATGTAGTATACATATAGAATATCAATTACAACTACAGAATCTGTCACATAATAATTGTAGCTTATCAACTACAACTACCGAATCAGTCACATGATACATGTAGTATATCAGCTACAACTACCGGATCAGTCACAAGGTACATAGAGTATATCAACTACAACTACAGAGTCAGTCACTTGATACATTCAATATACATGTAGAATATCAGCTACAACTACCAAATCAGTCACATGATACATGTAGTATATGAACAACAACTACCGGATCAGTCACATGGTATATGTTGTATATCAACTACAACTACCGAATCAGTCACATGGTACATGTAGTATATCAACTACAACTTCAGAATCAGTCACATGGTACATGTAGCATATCAACTACAAGTATAGAATCAGTTACATGGTACATGTAGTATATCAACTACAAGTACTAATCAGTAAAATGGTACATGTAGTATATCAACTACAACTACGAAATCAGTCACATTGTACATGTTGTATATCAACTACTACTACGGAATCAGTCACATGATACATGTAGTATACACGTAGTATATCAAATACAACTACCAAATCAGTCTCAGGGCACATGCAGAGTATCAACTTCAACTACCGAATGAGTCACATGGTACATGTAGTATATCAACTACAACTACCGAATCAGTCACATGATACATGTAGTATATCAACTACAACTGCCGAATCAGTCACATGATACATGTAGCAAATCAACTATAATTACCGAATCAGTCACATGATACATGTAGTAAATCAACTACAACTACCGAATCAGTTACATAATACATGTAGTATATCAACTACAACTACCGAGTCCGTCACATGATACATGTAGTATATCAGCGACAACTACCGAATCAGTCACATGATACATGTAGTATACATGTAGTTTATCAACTACAACTACCGAATCAGTCACATGATACATGTAGTACATCAACTACAACTACCGAATCAGTCTCATGATAATTGCAGTATATCGACTACATCTGCCGAATCAGTCACATGAAACATGTAGTATACAAGTAGTATTTCAACTACAACAACCGAATCAGTCACATGATACATATAGTTTATCAACCACATCTACCGGATCAGTCACATGGTACATGTAGTATATCAACTACAACTTCCGAATCAGTCACATGACACATGTAGTATATCAACTACAACTACAGAATCAGTCAAATGGTACATGTAGTATATCAACTACAACTACCGAATCATTCAAATGGTATGTGTAGTATATCGACTACAACTACTGAATCATTCAAATAATACTTGTAGTATATCAACTACAACTACCGAATCAGTCAGATGGTACATATAGTGTATCAACTACTACTACCGAATCAGTCACATGATACATGTTGTATATCAATTACAACTCCCGAAACAGTCACATGATACATGTAGTGTACATGTAGTATATCAACTACAACTACCAAATCTGTCACATGATAACTGTAGTATATCAACTACAACTACCGAATCAGTCGCATGGTACATGTTGTATATCAACGACAACAACAGAATCAGTAAAAAGGTACATAGAGAATATCAACTACAACTACCGAATCAGTCACACGGTACATGTAGTAAATCAACTACAACTACCGAATCAGTTACGTAATACATGTAGTATATCAACTACAACTACCAAGTCAGTCACATGATACATGTAGTATATGAGCGACAACTACCGAATCAGTCACATGATACATGTAGTATACATGTAGTATATCAACTACAACTACCGAATCAGTCACATGATACATGTAGTACATCAACTACAACTACCGAATCAGTCACATGATAATTGCAGTATATCGACTACAACTGCCGAATCAGTCACATGAAACATGTAGTATACACGTAGTATTTCAAATAGTATATCAAGTACAATTGCACAATCAGTGACATGTTACATGTAGTAAATCAACTACAACTACCGAATCTGTCACATGATACACGTTGAATACATTTAGTATAGGAACTACAACTACCGAATCAGTCAAATGGTACATGTAGTATATCAAATACAACTTTGGAAACATTCAAATTATGCATGTAGTATATCAACTACGACTACAGAATCAGTCACATGGCACATGTAGTATATCAACTACAACTACCGAATCAGTCACATGATACATGTAGCAAATCAACTACAACTACCGAATCAGTCACATGATACATGTTGTAAATCAATTACAACTACCGGATCAGATACATAATACATGTAGTATATCAACTACAACTACCGGGTCAGTCACATGATACGTGTAGTATATCAACTGCAACTACCGAATCAGTCACATGATACATGTAGTATACCTGTAGTATATCAACTACAACTACCGAATAAGTCACATGAAACATGTAGTACATAAACTACAACTACCGAATCAGTCACATGATAATTGTAGTATATCGACTACAACTTCCGAATCAGTCACATTAAACATGTAGAATACACGTAGTATATCAACTACAACAACCGAATCAGTCACATGATACATGTAGTGTATCAACTACATCTACCGGATCAGTCACATGGTACATGTAGTATATCAACTACAACTACCGAATCAGTCACATGGTACATGTAGTATATCAACTACAACTACCGAATCAGTCAAATGGTACATGTAGTATAACAACTACAACTATCGAATCATTCAAATTGTGCATGTAGTATATCAACTACGACTAGCGAATCAGTCAAATGGCACATGTAGTATATCAACTACAACTACCGAATCAGTCACATGGTACATATCGAATATCAACTACAACTTCCGAATCAGTCACATGGTACATTTAGTATATCAACTACAACTACAGAGTCAGTCACTTGATACATTCAATATACATGTAGAATATCAGCTACAACTACCAAATCAGTCACATGATACATGTAGTATATGAACTACAACTACCGGATCAGTCACATGATATATGTTGTATATCAACTACAACTACCGAATCAGTCACATGGTACATGTAGTATATCAACTACAACTACAGAATCAGTCACATGATAATTGCAGTATATCAACTACAACTACCGGATCAGTCACATGGTATATGTTGTATATCAACTACAACTACAGAATCAGTCACATGGTACATGTAGTATATCAACTACAACTACAGAATCAGTCACATGGTACATGTAGTATATGAACTACAACTACAGAATCAGTCACATGGTACATGTAGCATATCAACTAAAAGTATAGAATCAGTTACATGGTACATGTAGTATATCAACTACAAGTACCGAATCAGTCAAATGTTACATGTAGTATATCAACGACAACTACGAAATCAGTCACATTGTACAGGTAGTATATCAACTACAACTACCGAATCAGTCACATGATACATGTAGTATACACGTAGTATATAAAATACAACTACCAAATCAGTCTCATGGCACATGTAGTGTATCAACTTCAACTACCGAATGAGTCACATGGCACATGTAGTATATCAACTACAACTACCGAATCAGTCACATGATACATGTAGTATATCAACTACAACTACCGAATCAGTCACATGATACATGTAGCAAATCAACTACAATTACCGAATCAGTCACATGATACATGTAGTAAATCAACTACAACTACCGAATCAGTTACATAATACATGTAGTATATCAACTGCAACTACCGAGTCAGTCACATGATACATGTAGTTTTTCAGCGACAACTACCGAATCAGTCACATGATACATGTAGTATACATGAAGTATATCAACTACAACTACCGAATCAGTCACATGATACATGTAGTACATCAACTACAACTACCGAATCAGTCACATGATAATTGCAGTATATCGACTACAACTGCCGAATCAGTCACATGAAACATGTAGTATACACGTAGTATTTCAACTACAACAACCGAATCAGTCACATGATACATATAGTGTATCAACCACATCTACCGGATCAGTCACATGGTACATGTAGTATATCAACTACAACTTCCGAACCAGTCACATGACACATGTAGTATATCAACTACAACTACAGAATCAGTCAAATGGTACATGTAGTATATCAACTACAACTATCGAATCATTCAAATGGTAAGTGTAGTATATCTACAACAACTACTGAATCATTCGAATAGTACTTGTAGTATATCAACTACAACTACCGAATCAGTCACATGGTACATATCGTGTATCAACTACAACTACCGAATCAGTCACATGATACATGTTGTATATCAATTACAACTCCCGAAACAGTCACATGATACATGTAGTGTACATGTAGTATATCAACTACAACTACCGAATCTGTCACATGATAACTGTAGTATATCAACTACAACTACCGAATCAGTCGCGTGGTACATGTTGTATATCAACGACAACAACAGAATCAGTAAAATGGTACATGTGGTACATCAACTACAACTACCGATTCAGTCAGATGGTACATATAGAATATCAACTACAACTACCGAATCAGTCACACGGTACATGTAGTAAATCAACTACAACTACCGGATCAGTCTCATGGTACATATTGTATATCAACCACAACTACAGAGTCAGTCACTTGATACATTCAATATACATGTAGAATATCAGCTTCAACTACCAAATCAGTCACATGATACATGTAGTATATGAACTACAACTACCGGATCAGTCACATGTTATATGTTGTATATCAACTACAACTACCGAATCAGTCACATGGTACATGTAGTATATCAACTACAACTTCAGAATGAGTCACATGGTACAATCAGTTACGTAATACATGTAGTATATCAACTACAACTACCGAGTCAGTCACATGATACCGCAGATGTGATCGGTGTGTTTTCAGACCGTTTTGACTTCCCACCGATTTTCTGTGTGACCGTTATGACTTGCAATTAATTTGTTTAATGGTCGTTTTGACTTCCGACCAACATTTTTGTGACCGTCTTGAGTTGTGCCCGGTTTGGTTTTTGACTATTTTGACCTGCAACCGACTTGTTTTGTGACCGTTTTGACTTGTACCCAATTTTGTTGTGGCCGTTTTGACTTGTACCCAATTTATTTTGTGACCGTTTTTACTTGTAACCGAATGGCGTTAAATTACCTTTACACGATTTTTAGACCGTTTTTGCATAGAACCATTTTCTTTTATGACCGTTATGGCTTGTGAACGGTTTGCATTGTGTCCGGTTTGCCTTGCGACCGATTTGTTTAGTGACCGTTTTAAGTTGTGACCGATTTTTTGTCTGACCGTTTTGACTTGGGACCAACTTGTTTTATCACCGTTAAGGCTTCTTACCGGTTTGTTTTCTTATTGTTTGACTTGGGACCCATCGGCTTTGTGACCGTTATGACTTGTACCCAGTTTAATCTGTGACCGTTTTGAATTCCAACACATTTAGTGATCGACCTTTTCGTTTTCAGTTGTGACCGTGATGTTTTTTGACCGTTTTAACTGTTGACCAACATGTTTTATGACCGTTTTCATTTGTGACCGGTTTGATTTTTGACCGTTGTGACTTTGGACCATTTTGTCTGGCCGTTATGTCTTGTGACCGATTAGCATTGTGTCCGATTTGTTTGTTGGCCTTTTTGACTTTTTATCAATTTGTTTTTTTTCAGTTGTGACCAGTTTATTTTGACTGTTTTGACTTCCGACCGATATACTTTGACTGTTATTACTCTTATCAAATTTATTTTGTGACCGCTTTGACGTTTACCCAATTTAATTTGTGACCGTTTTGACTTGAGACCGAATTGTCTTCGGACCACTTTAACTTTTAAACGATTTGTTTTTTGACCGTTTTTTCTTTGTATCGTTTTCTTTTGTGACCATTGTGTCCGATATGATTTGCAATCGATTTGTCTTTAGACCGTTTTGACTTTTGACCAACTTGATTTATGACCTTTTTCAGTTGTGACAGGTTTCTTTTTTGACCGTTTTGACCTCTGACTGATTTGTTGTTAGTGCTTTTTCATTTAGGACCATTTTTGCTTTATGGCCGTTATATCTTGTGACCGACTTGCATTGCGTCCGATTTGATGCGTTTAGTAACCGTTTTGACTGGTGACAAAGTTGTTATATGACCATAACTGGCTTGTTACCGGTATTTTTACTTACTGTTTTACTTGTGACCGTTTGGCTTTGCGACCGTTAAAACTTGTACACAGTTCAGTTTGTACCGTTTTCACTTGCACCCAATTTAGTTTGTGACCGTTTTCACTTGCGTCCGATTTGTCATGGAAGCAATATTACTTTTAAGCGATTCATTTTAGACCGTTTTTACTAAAGGCCATTTCCTTTTATGACCGTTATGTATCGTGACCGATTTGCATTCTGTTCGATTTGATTTTGAAACGATTGGTTTTTTTACCGTTTTGACTTGCGAACGACTTATTTTATAAAAGTTTCCAATTGTGACCGGTTTATTTTCGACCGTTTCGACTTCCGACCGATTTACTTTGTGACCGTTATTACTTTTATCTAATTTATTTTTGACCGCTTTGACATGTGCCCAATTTTGTTTGTGACCGTTTTCACTTGTGACCGATTTGTCTTTAGACCACTTTTACTTTTAAACGATTTTTTTGTTGACAGTTTATTCTTAGAAACATTTTCTTTAATGACCGTTATGGCATTTGACCGATTTGCATTGTATCCGATTTGATTCACGACCTATTTGCGTTTTGATCGCTTTCAGTTGTGCCCGGATTATTTTTTTGCCGATTTCTGTGTGACCGTTTTGACTTTGGACCACTTTGTTGTGTGACCGATTTGTTTGTTTACCGTTTCGACTTTATTCCGATTTGTTTTGTGACCTAAGGACAACTTGTTTTATAACCGTTTTCACTTGTGACCGTTTTGTCTTGCGACTATTACTTTTAAACGACTTCTGTTTTTTTCTTGTGATCGATTTGCATTGCGACTGATTTGTGTAGTGACCGTTTTGAGTTGTGACCGATTTGTTTTGTTATCGTTTGACCGATTTGTTTTGGGACGACTGTGACTTTTGTCAGATTTGTTTTGTGACCGTTGCGATTTTCTTTTTTTGACCGTTTTTATGTGTGTCCAAATTGTGACCACTATGAATTTGGCCTTCATTTGGTATTCCCACACAAGGAATTATTCAACTGTATAACGAAACGAACGCAACTATGCAATGTTATTAGTAAATGTCCATGTAATAAACACCTTACGCTTGGTTTTTTCGTATGATCGAGGGCAGAGTTTTTGATATATTTGTATGTACTGCGGCTGTTTAATAGCAACGACACATCATCGCTATAAAATGTATCTATTTTATTGTATACCTCATGCGTTGAAAATAAGTCACAGGGATGAACATCTCTGTATCATTTATCGGAAAGTAATTTTACATCAACTTCTGAAAATAAACAACTAGGAAACTTTCAACAGTTGTATAGCCATACTTGATCGTGTTTGATCGTTTTTTACAAGAAATACAAATGTCATATTTGTTGCAGTGTCGTATGTATGAATTGCTTCATATCACTCCTCGAATGCAGCCATCAATGTGGAGTGTGTTCTGTGGAGTAGTGGGTTTTAGTGTGACGGGTGTGGAAAATGTGACCGTTGTGAGATATTAGTGTGTGAAGTTGTGGGATTGGTGTCGATGTTGTGCGTGGATTTGGAGTGTGTGAAGTGATTGAGTGGTGTTGGGCGAGACCGACTTATTTTGTGGCCGTTTTAACTTCTCACCAATTTACTTTGTGACCGTTATTTTAGTTTGTGACTTGTTTTGACCGATGTGTCTTGTGACCGTTTTGACTTTTGACCCATTTGCTTTATGACCGTTTTCACTTCTAACCAACTTGTTATGTGACCGTTTTGAGCCGTGACTTGACCGTTTTGACTTGTTTTATGACCGTTATGGCTTATTACCGGTATGTTTACTTCTGTTTGACTTGTGTCCTGTTGGCTTTGTGACCGTAATGACTTGTAACCAATTCAGTGTCTGACCGTTTTGACTTGTACCCGATTTAGTTTCTGACCGTTTTAACTTGTGACTGATTTGTCTTGGGACCATTATTAGTTTTAAACGACTTGTTGTTTCAAGTTTTCTTTTACGAACATTTGTTATCACCGTTACGGCTTGTGCCCGATTCGAATTTCTACCCATTCATTTAGTGACCGTTTTGTGAGTTGACAGTTTTGACTTAGGACCATTTTGTTTTATTACCGTTATGGCTCGTGACAGATATGCATTGTGTCCGATTTGATTTGCGACCGATTTATTTTTTGACCATTTTGACTTGCGACCAACGTGCATTATGATAGTGTTTAGTTGTGACAGTTTTGTTTTTTGACCGTTTTCACTTGTGACCGATTTGCTTTTCACCGTTTTGACTTAGGACCACTTTGTTGTATGACCGATTTGCATTGCAACCGATTTGTTATTGACCTATTTGCATTTTGTCCGATTTGATTTGCTACCGATTTGTATATTGATCATTTTGAGTTGTGACCGATTTGTTTCGTCACCGTTTTGACTTAGGACCAACTTTTTTTATGACCCTTATGGGATGTTACCGATATGTTTGCACTTGTGACCCATTGGCCTTAAAACTTGTACCCAGTTTAGTTAGACAACGTTTTTTTACCGAATTAGGTATGCGACCGTTTTCACTTGTGACCGATTTGTGTGTTGTGACCACGATTACTCATAAACTATTTGATTTTGACCGTTTTGACATGTGACCAACATGTTTTATGATGGTCTTTAGTTGTGACAGTTTCGTTTTTTGACCGTTTTCGCTTGTCACCGATTTGTTTTTCACCGTTTTGGCTTAGGACCACTTTGTTGTATGTCCGATTTGCATTGTAACCGATTTGCTATTGACCGATTTGCATTGTGTCCGATTTGATATGCTACCGATTTGTTTAATTACCATTTTGAGTTGTGACCGATTTGTTTCGTGACTTTTTCGACTTAGGACCAACTTGTTTTATGACCGTTATGGGATGTTAGCGGTATGTTTGCACTTGTGACCCATTGGCGTAAAGACTTGTACCCAGTTTAGTTAGACACCGTTTTGACCGAATTAGGTATGCGACCATTTTCTCTTGTGACCGATTTGTGTGTGTTGTGACCACTATTACTCATAAACTATTTGCTTTTGACCGTTTTGACTTGTGACCAACATCTTTTATCACCATTTTCAGTTGTGACCGGTTTTGTTTTTGACCGTTGTGACTTAGAACGAATTTGATTGCTGACCGTTATGTATTGTATCCGATTTGCATTGAATCCGATTTGATTAGCACGCGATTTGTTATGTGACCGTTTAGAGTTCCGACCGGAATGTTTTCTGACCGTTTGGACTTGTGACCGATTCGCTTTCTTACCGGAGATATACTCGGTCTGTTTTGTGACCTTTATGACTTCTCACCGATTGGCTTTGTGACCGTTATGACTTGTACCCAATGTATTATGCGACAGTTTCGTTTTCAGTTGTGATCGGCTTGTTCTTTGACCGTTTTGACTTGTGAACCAATTTTGTTCTGACCATTTTCACATAGGACAATTTTGTTTCCTGATCGTTACGTATTTTGACCGTTTTGACTTGTGAACGATTTGTCTTGGGACCACTTATGCTTATAAACTTATGTTTTTCGACGTTTTCACTTCTGACCAACTTGTTTTATGACCGTTTTCATTTGTGACCGACTTGTTTTTTGACCGTTTTGACTTGTGACCGATTTGTTTTCTAATGGTTTTGACTTAGGACAATTTTTTTACCTGACCGTTATGTCTTGCGGCCGATTTGCATTGTGTCCGATTTGATTTACCAGCGGATTGTTTTCTGACCTTTTGGACTTCTGACCGATACGCTTTCTTACCGGAGATATAATCGGTTTGTTTTCTGACCTTTCTGACTTCTCACCGATTGGCTTTGTGACCGTTATGACTTGTACCCAATTTATTATGCTCCAGTTTCCTTTTCAGTTGTGACCGGCTTGTTCTTTGACCGTTATGACTTGTGACCGATTTTTTTTCAGACCATTTTGACGTAGGGCAATTTTGTTTCCTGATCACTGTATATTTTGACCGTTTCGACTTGTGAACGATTTGTCTTGGGACCACCTATGCTTATAAACTTATGTTTTTGACCGTTTTGACTTCTGACCAACTTGTTTTATGACCGTTTTCATTTGTGACCGACTTGTTTTTTGACCGTTTTGACTTGTGACCGATTTGTTTTCTAATGGTTTTGACTTAGGACAATTTTTTTTACCTGACCGTTATGTCTTGCGTCCGATTTGCATTGTGTCCGATTTGATTTACCAGCGCTTTGTTTAGTGGCAGTTTTGAGTTTTGAAAGGATTGTTTTCTGACCGCTTTTACATTTGACCGATTCGCCTTGATACCACAGATGTGATCGGTTTGTTTTCTGACCTTTTTGACATGCCACCGATTTTCTGTGTGACCATAACGACTTGCAATTAATTTGTTTAATGATCGTTTTGACCAACATTTTTGTGACCGTCTTGGGTTGTGACCGGTTTGGTTTTTACTATTTTGACCTGTAACAGACTTGTTTTGTGACCGTTTTGACTTGTACCCAATTTTGTTTGTGGCCGTTTTCACTTGTATCCTATTTATTTTGTGACCGTTTTTACTTGTAACCGATAGACCGTTTTTGCATGGAGCCATTTTCCTTTATGACCGTTATGGCTTGTGACCGATTTGCATTGTGTCCGATTTGCTTTGCGACCGATTTGTTTAGTGACCGTTTTGAGTTGTGACCAATTTTGTGTGTGACCGTTTTGACTGAGGACCAACTTGTTTTATGACCGTTATGGCTTCTTACCGGTATGTTTACTTATTGTTTGACTTTGGACCCATTGGCTTTGTGACCGTTATGACGTGTACCCAGTTTAATCTGTGACCGTTTTGGATTGCGACAAATTTAGTATTCGACCTTTTCGTTTTCAGTTGTGACCGTTATGTTTTTTGACCGTTTTAACTGTTGACCAACATGTTTTATGACCGTTTGTGATCGGTTTGATTTTTTGACCGTTGTGACTTAGGACCATTTTTTTGTGGCCGTTATGTCTTGTGACCAATTTGATTTGCAACCGATTTGTTTGTTGACCTTTTTGACTTTTGATCGATTTGTTTTTCCTACCGTTTTCACTTAGCACAATTTTGTTAACAGACCGTTATGTCTTGTGACCGATTTGCGATGCATCAAACTTGATTTTGTTGTTGACCGTTTTGACTTACGACCAACTTGTTTACAACCGATTTACTTTGTGACCGTTATTACGTCTATCCATTTTTGTGTGTGAGCGCTTTGACCCAATTTAGTTTGTGACCGTTTTCACTTGTGACCGATTTGTCTTCGGACCACTTTAACATTTAAACGATTTGATTGTTGACCGTTTTTTCTTAGATCGTTTTCTTTTACGGACGTTAATGCTTTTGACCATTGTGTCCGATATGATTTGCTACCGATTTGTCTTTAAACCGTTTTGACTTTTGACCAACTTGATTTATGACTGTGTTCATTTGTGACAGGTTTGTTTTTTAACTTGATTTAAGACCGTTTTCAGTTGTGAAAGGTTTGTTTTTTGACCGTTTTGACCTATGACTGATTTGTTGTTAGTGCGTTTTGATTTAGGACCATTTTTGCTTGATGGCCGTTATATCTTGTGACCGACTGGCATTGCGTTTGATTTGATGCGTTTAGTGACCGTTTTGACTTGTTATATGAGCGTTATGGCTTGTTACCGGTAGTTTTACTTACTGTTTTACTTGAGACCGTTTGGCTTTGGACCGTTAAGACTTGTACACAGTTCAGTTTGTACCATTTTCACTTGCACCCAATTTAGTTTGTGACCGTTTTCACTTGCGTCTGCTTTGTCATGGAAGCAATATTACTTTTAAGCGATTCATTTTGGACCGTTTTTGCTAAGGGCCATTTCCTTGTATGACCGTTATGTATTGTGACCGATTTGCATTGTATCCGATTGGATTTTTGAACGATTGGTTTATTGACCGTTTTTACTTGCGAACAACTTATTTTTGTAAACGTTTCCGGTTGTGACCGGTTTATTTTCGACCGTTTCGACTTCCGACCGCTTTACTTTGTGACCGAAATTACTTTTATCGTATTTATTTTTAGTCCGCTTTGACATGTGCCCAATTAAGTTTGTGACCGTTTTCACTTGTACCAAATTTAGTTTGTGACCGTTTTGACTTGTGACCGATTTGTCTTTAGACCACTTTTCCTTTTAAACGATTTTTTTCTTGACTATTTTCTTAGAAACATTTTCTTCAATGACCGTTATGGCTTTTGACCGATTTGCCTTGTGTCCGATAAGATTTACGAACTATTTGCGTTTTGACCCTTTTCGACCATTTTGTTTTTTGATCGCTTTCAGTTATGCCTGGTTTATTTTTTTGCCGATTTCTGTTTGACCGTTTTGACTTAGGACCACTTTGTTGTGTAACCGATTTGTTTGTTGACCGTTTCGACTTTAGACCGATTTGTTTTGTGACCTAAGGTCAACTTGTTTTATAACCGTTTTCACATGTGACAGTTTTGTCTTGCGACTATTACTTTTAAACGGCTTCTTTTTTTCTTGTGATCGATTTGCATTGCGACTGATTTGTTTTGTTATCGTTTGAGCGATTTGTTTTGGGACGACTGTGACTTTTGTCAGATTTGTATTGTGACCGTTGCGATTTTCTTTTTTTGACCGTTTTGATGTGTGTCCGAATTGTGACCACTATGAATTTGGCCTTCGCACAAATGGAATTGTTCAACTGTATAACGAAACGAACGCAACTATGCAATGTTATTAGTAAATGTACATGTAATAAACACCTTACCCTTGTTTTTATCGTATGATCGAGGGCAGAGTTTTTGATATATTTGTATTTACTGCGGCTATTTAATAGCAACGACACATCATCGCTATAAACAGTGACTGCACAATATATAAAGCATAATGCAATAGAAAAAGAGATCTTTACCGATACAGTGGTTTCTTGCAGATATCGCATGCCATTGAACCGTTTAAAGTACATGTTTATGCGAAACGAATAATTGACAGGGTCGATGCAGATATTTATTGTGAACAATAATGGAATAGTAATATAGTACTCCTGTTGTAGTGAAAAACAATTGAATAGCACTATAGAACTCCTGTTATATGAATCGTAATTCAAATGTACGAACACGTACTCTTTGCAACTTGTCAAAGAAAGGTACGTGATATAACATAAGATGTAACTGGAAAGTATCGAGATAAACGCATGGTAAACGCACATCAGTGTTAACGTCCAAAACGCCTTACACTTGGTTTCTGATCGTATGATCATAGACAGATTTATATATATTTGTTTTTATTGCAGCTATTCAATATCAACGACACATCGTCGCTACGTAATCTTCGCTAACTGATTAGGATAGGTGCGTAGTATAACATAAGAAGTAACTGAAAATCATACAGTGAACACGAATTTCTTTTTTATTTCGATCGTATTTCCGAAAACAAAAACAAAAGTTGCAACATAACGGTCTCCCAAAACGTGAACATGTGATTGTACAAACTAAACCCAGGAGTTCAGCGACAAGGGGCATGAATACGCAAATGCCACATTGACATTGATTTAAATAACTAACAAAGATTATGCCGTTTGTTGTCCTGTTACCCCAACATGTGACTGCATAAATTGCTACAATTGCAACCGAGCATTGACAGTGTGATCGCACCGAGCATTGAACGTGTGCTCGTTAGTATTAGTAGTATTTATATGCAAAGCACTAAAAAGCTTACGTGCCTTCCTAAGACGGTTTGCATGCCAGAAGAGTCGCTTTCTGATACTGGGTTACGAGTTTTTCATGTAGTGTTTGTTACAGAATGTTGTTTCAAACAATAGTCTGATTTGGAAATGAATTGCATTGTTGTTTGAATGTAGAGTAAAGATGTTCAATAAATTCTAAGTTTCCAGCGAAATCCCAATCAGTGTTTTTGAAATTGAAGTGGATTGATTTTCATGCAAAGACCAAATAATTTCAAGTAATTCGAATGCTTTTTCCAATAATTCGTACAGTCATTGCGTACGAATTATGTGTCTATTTTATTGTATACCTCATGCGTAGAAAATAAGTCACAGGGATGAACATCTCTGTATCATTTATCGGAAAGTCATCTTAGATCAAATTCTGAAAAGAAACAACTAGGAAACTTTCAACAGTTGTATAGCCATATTTGATCGTGTTTGATCGTTTTTTACAAGAAATACAAATGTCAGATTTATTGCAGTGTCGTATGTATGAATTGCTTCATATCACTCCTCGAATGCAGCCATCAATGTGGAGTGTGTTCTGTGGAGTAGTGGGTTTTTGTGTGACGGGTGTGGAAAATGTGACCGGTGTGAGATTTTAGTGTGTGAAGTTATGGCATTGGTGTCGATGTTGTGAGTGGATTTGCAGTGTGTGAAGTGTTTGAGTGGTGTTGGGCGAGACCGACTATTTTGTGGCCGTTTTAACTTCTCAGCGATTTACTTTTGGTTTGTGACTTGTTTTGACCGATGTGTCTTGTGACCGTTTTGACTTTTGACCCATTTGCTTTATGGCCGTTTTCACTTCTAAGCAACTTGTTATGTGACCGTTTTGAGTAGTGACTTGACCGTTTTGACTTAGGACCAACTTGTTTTATGACCGTTATGGCTTATTACCGGTATGTTTACTTCTGTTTGACTTGTGACCTGTTGGCTTTGTGACCATTTTGAATTGTACCCAATTTAGTTTCTGACCGTTTTAACTTGTGACCGATTTGTCTTGGGACGATTATTAGTTTTAAACGACTTGTTGTTTCAAGTTTTCTCTTACGAACATCTATTATCACCGTTACGACTTGTGTCCGATTCGAATTGCTACCCATTCATTTAGTGACCGATTTGTGTTTTGACCGTTTTGACTTAGGACCATTTTGTTTTATTACCGTTATGGCTCGTGACAGATATGCATTGTGTCCGATTTGATTTGCGACCTATTTGTTTTTTGACCCTTTTGACTTGCGACCAACTTGTTTTATGATGGTCTTTAGTTGTGACAGTTTCGTTTTTTGACCGTTTTCGCTTGTGACCGATTTGTTTTTCACCGTTTTGACTTAGGACCACTTTGTTGTATGACCGATTTGCATTGTAACCGATTTGCTATTGACCGATTTGCATTGTGTCCGATTTGATATGCTACCGATTTGTTTAATTACCATTTTGAGTTGTGACCGATTTGTTTCGTGACTTTTTCGACTTAGGACCAACTTGTTTTATGACCGTTATGGGATGTTAGCGGTATGTTTGCACTTGTGACCCATTGGCGTAAAGACTTGTACCCAGTTTAGTTAGACACAGTTTTGACCGAATTAGGTATGCGACCATTTTCTCTTGTGACCGATTTGTGTGTGTTGTGACCACTATTACTCATAAACTATTTGCTTTTGACCGTTTTGACTTGTGACCAACATCTTTTATCACCATTTTCAGTTGTGACCGGTTTTGTTTTTGACCGTTGTGACTTAGAACGAATTTGATTGCTGACCGTTATGTATTGTATCCGATTTGCATTGAATCCGATTTGATTAGCACGCGATTTGTTATGTGACCGTTAGAGTTCCGACCGGAATGTTTTCTGACCGTTTGGACTTGTGACCGATTCGCTTTCTTACCGGAGATATACTCGGTCAGTTTTCTGACCTTTATGACTTCTCACCGATTGGCTTTGTGACCGTTATGACTTGTACCCAATGTATTATGCGACAGTTTCGTTTTCAGTTGTGATCGGCTTGTTCTTTGACCGTTTTGACTTGTGAACCAATTTTTTTCTGACCATTTTCACATAGGACAATTTTGTTTCCTGATCGTTACGTATTTTGACCGTTTTGACTTGTGAACGATTTGTCTTGGGACCACTTATGCTTATAAACTTATGTTTTTCGACGTTTTCACTTCTGACCAACTTGTTTTATGACCGTTTTCATTTGTGACCGACTTGTTTTTTGACCGTTTTGACTTGTGACCGATTTGTTTTCTAATGGTTTTGACTTAGGACAATTTTTTTACCTGACCGTTATGTCTTGCGGCCGATTTGCATTGTGTCCGATTTGATTTAACAGCGCTTTGTTTAGTGACGGTTTTGACTTTGACCGTTGTGACTTATAACGAATTTGTTTCCTGACCGTTATGTATTGTGTCCGATTTGCTTTGAATCCGATTTGTTTAGCTCGCGATTTGTTATGTGACCGTTTAGAGTTCCAACCGGATTGTTTTCTGACCTTTTGGACTTCTGACCGATACGCTTTCTTACCGGAGATATAATCGGTTTGTTTTCTGACCTTTCTGACTTCTCACCGATTGGCTTTGTGACCGTTATGACTTGTACCCAATTTATTATGCGACAGTTTCCTTTTCAGTTGTGACCGGCTTGTTCTTTGACCGTTTTGACTTGTGACCGATTTTGTTTCAGACCATTTTGACGTAGGGCAATTTTGTTTCCTGATCACTGTATATTTTGACCGTTTCGACTTGTGAACGATTTGTCTTGGGACCACCTATGCTTATAAACTTATGTTTTTGACCGTTTTGACTTCTGACCAACTTGTTTTATGACCGTTTTCATTTGTGACCGACTTGTTTTTTGACCGTTTTGACTTGTGACCGATTTGTTTTCTAATGGTTTTGACTTAGGACAATTTTTTTTACCTGACCGTTATGTCTTGCGTCCGATTTGCATTGTGTCCGATTTGATTTACCAGCGCTTTGTTTAGTGGCAGTTTTGAGTTTTGAAAGGATTGTTTTCTGACCGCTTTTACATTTGACCGATTCGCTTTGATACCACAGATGTGATCGGTTTGTTTTCTGACCTTTTTGACATGCCACCGATTTTCTGTGTGACCATAACGACTTGCAATTAATTTGTTTAATGATCGTTTTGACCAACATTTTTGTGACCGTCTTGGGTTGTGACCGGTTTGGTTTTTACTATTTTGACCTGTAACAGACTTGTTTTGTGACCGTTTTGACTTGTACCCAATTTTGTTTGTGGCCGTTTTCACTTGTATCCTATTTATTTTGTGACCGTTTTTACTTGTAACCGATAGACCGTTTTTGCATGGAGCCATTTTCCTTTATGACCGTTATGGCTTGTGACCGATTTGCATTGTGTCCGATTTGCTTTGCGACCGATTTGTTTAGTGACCGTTTTGAGTTGTGACCAATTTTGTGTGTGACCGTTTTGACTGAGGACCAACTTGTTTTATGACCGTTATGGCTTCTTACCGGTATGTTTACTTATTGTTTGACTTTGGACCCATTGGCTTTGTGACCGTTATGACGTGTGCCCAGTTTAATCTGTGACCGTTTTGGATTGCGACAAATTTAGTATTCGACCTTTTCGTTTTCAGTTGGGACCGTTATGTTTTTTGACCGTTTTAACTGTTGACCAACATGTTTTATGACCGTTTGTGATCGGTTTGATTTTTTGACCGTTGTGACTTAGGACCATTTTTGTGTGGCCGTTATGTCTTGTGACCGATTTGATTTGCAACCGATTTGTTTGTTGACCTTTTTGACTTTTGATCGATTTGTTTTTCCTACCGTTTTCACTTAGCACAATTTTGTTAACAGACCGTTATGTCTTGTGACCGATTTGCGATGCATCAAACTTGATTTTGTTGTTGACCGTTTTGACTTACGACCAACTTGTTTACAACCGATTTACTTTGTGACCGTTATTACGTCTATCCATTTTTGTGTGTGAGCGCTTTGACCCAATTTAGTTTGTGACCGTTTTCACTTGTGACCGATTTGTCTTCGGACCACTTTAACATTTAAACGATTTGATTGTTGACCGTTTTTTCTTAGGATCGTTTTCTTTTACGGACGTTAATGCTTTTGACCATTGTGTCCGATATGATTTGCAACCGATTTGTCTTTAAACCGTTTTGACTTTTGACCAACTTGATTTATGACTGTTTTCATTTGTGACAGGTTTGTTTCTTAACTTGATTTAAGACCGTTTTCAGTTGTGAAAGGTTTGTTTTTTGACCGTTTTGACCTATGACTGATTTGTTGTTAGTGCGTTTTGATTTAGGACCATTTTTGCTTGATGGCCGTTATATCTTGTGACCGACTTGCATTGCGTCCGATTTGATGCGTTTAGTGACCGTTTTGACTTGTTATATGACCGTTATGGCTTGTTACCGGTAGTTTTACTTACTGTTTTACTTGTGACCGTTTGGCTTTGGGACCGTTAAGACTTGTACACAGTTCAGTTTGTACCATTTTCACTTGCACCCAATTTAGTTTGTGACCGTTTTCACTTGCGTCTGCTTTGTCATGGAAGCAATATTACTTTTAAGCGATTCATTTTAGACCGTTTTTTCTAAGGGCCATTTCCTTTTATGACCGTTATGTATTGTGACCGATTTGCATTGTATCCGATTAGATTTTTGAACGATTGGTTTATTGACCGTTTTTACTTGCGAACAACTTATTTTTGTAAACGTTTCCAGTTGTGACCGGTTTATTTTCGACCGTTTCGACTTCCGACCGCTTTTCTTTGTGACCGAAATTACTTTTATCGTATTTATTTTTAGTCCGCTTTGACATGTGCCCAATTAAGTTTGTGACCGTTTTCACTTGTACCAAATTTAGTTTGTGACCGTTTTGACTTGTGACCGATTTGTCTTTAGACCACTTTTCCTTTTAAACGATTTTTTTCTTGACAGTATTTTCTTAGAAACATTTTCTTCAATGACCGTTATGGCTTTTGACCGATTTGCCTTGTGTTCGATAAGATTTACGAACTATTTGCGTTTTGACCCTATTGATTTTCGACCATTTTGTTTTTTGATCGCTTTCAGTTATGCCTGGTTTATTTTTTTGCCGATTTCTGTTTGACCGTTTTGACTTAGGACCACTTTGTTGTGTAACCGATTTGTTTGTTGACCGTTTCGACTTTAGACCGATTTGTTTTGTGACCTAAGGTCAACTTGTTTTATAACCGTTTTCACATGTGACAGTTTTGTCTTGCGACTATTACTTTTAAACGGCTTCTTTTTTTCTTGTGATCGATTTGCATTGCGACTGATTTGTTTTGTTATCGTTTGAGCGATTTGTTTTGGGACGACTGTGACTTTTGTCAGATTTGTATTGTGACCGTTGCGATTTTCTTTTTTTGACCGTTTTGATGTGTGTCCGAATTGTGACCACTATGAATTTGGCCTTCCCACAAATGGAATTGTTCAACTGTATAACGAAACGAACGCAACTATGCAACGTTATTAGTAAATGTCCATGTAATAAACACCTTACGCTTGTTTTTATCGTATGATCGAGGGCAGAGTTTTTGATATATTTGTATTTACTGCGGCTATTTAATAGCAACGACACATCATCGCTATAAACAGTGACTGCACAATATATAAAGCATAATGCAATAGAAAAAGAGATCTTTACCGATACAGTGGTTTGTTGCAGATATCGCATGCCATTGAACCGTTTAAAGTACATGTTTATGCGAAACGAATAATTGACAGGGTCGATGCAGATATTTATTGTGAACAATAATGGAATAGTAATATAGTACTCCTGTTGTAGTGAAAAACAAATGAATAGCACTATAGAACTCCTGTTATATGAATCGTAATTCAAATGTACGAACACGTACTCTTTGCAACTTGTCAAAGAAAGGTACGTGATATAACATAAGATGTAACTGGAAAGTATCGAGATAAACGCATGGTAAACGCACATCAGTGTTAACGTCCAAAACGCCTTACACTTGGTTTCTGATCGTTTGATCATAGACAGATTTATATATATTTGTTTTTATTGCAGCTATTCAATATCAACGACACATCGTCGCTACGTAATCTTCGCTAACTGATTAGGATAGGTGCGTAGTATAACACAAGAAGTAACTGAAAATCATATAGTGAACACGAATTTCTTTTTTATTTCGATCGTATTTCCGAAAACAAAAACTAAAGTTGCAACATAACGGTCTCCCAAAACGTGAACATGAGATTGTACAAACTAAACCCAGGAGTTCAGCGACAAGGGGCATGAATACGCAAATGCCACATTGACATTGATTTAAATAACTAACAAAGATTATGCCGTTTGTTGTCCTGTTACCCCAACATGTGACTGCATAAATTGCTACAATTGCAACCGAGCATTGACAGTGTGATCGCACCGAGCATTGAACGTGTGCTCGTTAGTATTAGTAGTATTTATATGCAAAGCACTAAAAAGCTTATCGTCACGTGCCTTCCTAAGACGGTTTGCGTGCCAGAAGAGTCGCTTTCTGATACTGGGTTACGAGTTTTTCATGTAGTGTTTGTTACAGAATGTTGTTTCAAACAATAGTCTGATTTGGAAATGAATTGCATTGTTGTTTGAATGTAGAGTAAAGATGTTCAATAAATTCTAAGTTTCCAGCGAAATCCCAATCAGTGTTTTTGAAATTGAAGTGGATTGATTTTCATGCAAAGACCAAATAATTTCAAGTAATTCGAATGCTTTTTCCAATAATTCGTACAGTCATTGCGTACGAATTATGTGTCTATTTTATTGTATACCTCATGCGTAGAAAATAAGTCACAGGGATGAACATCTCTGTATCATTTATTGGAAAGTCATCTTAGATCAAATTCTGAAAAGAAACAACTAGGAAACTTTCAACAGTTGTATAGCCATATTTGATCGTGTTTGATCGTTTTTTACAAGAAATACAAATGTCAGATTTATTGCAGTGTCGTATGTATGAATTGCTTCATATCACTCCTCGAATGCAGCCATCAATGTGGAGTGTGTTCTGTGGAGTAGTGGGGTTTTGTGTGACGGGTCTGGAAAATGTGACCGGTGTGAGATTTTAGTGTGTGAAGTTAAAGCATTGGTGTCGATGTTGTGAGTGGATTTGCAGTGTGTGAAGTGTTTGAGTGGTGTTGGGCGAGACCGACTATTTTGTGGCCGTTTTAACTTCTCACCGATTTACTTTTGGTTTGTGACTTGTTTTGACCGATGTGTCTTGTGACCGTTTTGACTTTTGACCCATTTGCTTTATGGCCGTTTTCACTTCTAATTACTTGTTATGTGACCGTTTTGAGTAGTGACTTGACCGTTTTGACTTAGGACCAACTTGTTTTATGACCGTTATGGCTTATTACCGGTATGTTTACTTCTGTTTGACTTGTGACCTGTTGGCTTTGTGACCGTAATGACTTGTAACCAATTCAGTGTGTGACCGTTTTGAATTGTACCCAATTTAGTTTCTGACCGTTTTAACTTGTGACCGATTTGTCTTGGGACGATTATTAGTTTTAAACGACTTGTTGTTTCAAGTTTTCTCTTACGAACATCTATTATCACCGTTACGACTTGTGTCCGATTCGAATTGCTACCCATTCATTTAGTGACCGATTTGTGTTTTGACCGTTTTCACTTAGGACCATTTTGTTTTATTACCGTTATGGCTCGTGACAGATATGCATTGTGTCCGATTTGATTTGCGACCTATTTGTTTTTTGACCCTTTTGACTTGCGACCAACTTGTTTTATGATGGTCTTTAGTTGTGACAGTTTCGTTTTTTGACCGTTTTCGCTTGTGACCGATTTGTTTTTCACCGTTTTGACTTAGGACCACTTTGTTGTATGACCGATTTGCATTGTAACCGATTTGCTATTGACCGATTTGCATTGTGTCCGATTTGATATGCTACCGATTTGTTTAATTACCATTTTGAGTTGTGACCGATTTGTTTCGTGACTTTTTCGACTTAGGACCAACTTGTTTTATGACCGTTATGGGATGTTAGCGGTATGTTTGCACTTGTGACCCATTGGCGTAAAGACTTGTACCCAGTTTAGTTAGACACCGTTTTGACCGAATTAGGTATGCGACCATTTTCTCTTGTGACCGATTTGTGTGTGTTGTGACCACTATTACTCATAAACTATTTGCTTTTGACCGTTTTGACTTGTGACCAACATCTTTTATCACCATTTTCAGTTGTGACCGGTTTTGTTTTTGACCGTTGTGACTTAGAACGAATTTGATTGCTGACCGTTATGTATTGTATCCGATTTGCATTGAATCCGATTTGATTAGCACGCGATTTGTTATGTGACCGTTTAGAGTTCCGACCGGATTGTTTTCTGACCGTTTGGACTTGTGACCGATTCGCTTTCTTACCGGAGATATACTCGGTCTGTTTTCTGACCTTTATGACTTCTCACCGATTGGCTTTGTGACCGTTATGACTTGTACCCAATGTATTATGCGACAGTTTCGTTTTCAGTTGTGATCGGCTTGTTCTTTGACCGTTTTGACTTGTGAACCAATTTTTTTCTGACCATTTTCACATAGGACAATTTTGTTTCCTGATCGTTACGTATTTTGACCGTTTTGACTTGTGAACGATTTGTCTTGGGACCACTTATGCTTATAAACTTATGTTTTTCGACGTTTTCACTTCTGACCAACTTGTTTTATGACCGTTTTCATTTGTGACCGACTTGTTTTATGACCGTTTTGACTTGTGACCGATTTGTTTTCTAATGGTTTTGACTTAGGACAATTTTTTTACCTGACCGTTATGTCTGGCGGCCGATTTGCATTGTGTCCGATTTGATTTACCAGCACTTTGTTTAGTGACGGTTTTGACTTTGACCGTTGTGACTTATAACGAATTTGTTTCCTGACCGTTATGTATTGTGTCCGATTTGCTTTGAATCCGATTTGTTTAGCTCGCGATTTGTTATGTGACCGTTTAGAGTTCCAACCGGATTGTTTTCTGACCTTTTGGACTTCTGACCGATACGCTTTCTTACCGGAGATATAATCGGTTTGTTTTCTGACCTTTCTGACTTCTCACCGATTGGCTTTGTGACCGTTATGACTTGTACCCAATTTATTATGCGACAGTTTCGTTTTCAGTTGTGATCGGCTTGTTCTTTGACCGTTTTGACTTGTGAACCAATTTTTTTCTGACCATTTTCACATAGGACAATTTTGTTTCCTGATCGTTACGTATTTTGACCGTTTTGACTTGTGAACGATTTGTCTTGGGACCACTTATGCTTATAAACTTATGTTTTTCGACGTTTTCACTTCTGACCAACTTGTTTTATGACCGTTTTCATTTGTGACCGACTTGTTTTTTGACCGTTTTGACTTGTGACCGATTTGTTTTCTAATGGTTTTGACTTAGGACAATTTTTTTTACCTGACCGTTATGTCTTGCGTCCGATTTGCATTGTGTCCGATTTGATTTACCAGCGCTTTGTTCAGTGGCAGTTTTGAGTTTTGAAAGGATTGTTTTCTGACCGCTTTTACATTTGACCGATTCGCTTTGATACCACAGATGTGATCGGTTTGTTTTCTGACCTTTTTGACATGCCACCGATTTTCTGTGTGACCATAACGACTTGCAATTAATTTGTTTAATGATCGTTTTGACCAACATTTTTGTGACCGTCTTGGGTTGTGACCGGTTTGGTTTTTACTATTTTGACCTGTAACAGACTTGTTTTGTGACCGTTTTGACTTGTACCCAATTTTGTTTGTGGCCGTTTTCACTTGTATCCTATTTATTTTGTGACCGTTTTTACTTGTAACCGATAGACCGTTTTTGCATGGAGCCATTTTCCTTTATGACCGTTATGGCTTGTGACCGATTTGCATTGTGTCCGATTTACTTTGCGACCGATTTGTTTAGTGACCGTTTTGAGTTGTGACCAATTTTGTGTGTGACCGTTTTGAATGAGGACCAACTTGTTTCATGACCGTTATGGCTTCTTACCGGTATGTTTACTTATTGTTTGACTTTGGACCCATTGGCTTTGTGACCGTTATGACGTGTGCCCAGTTTAATCTGTGACCGTTTTGGATTGCGACAAATTTAGTATTCGACCTTTTCGTTTTCAGTTGGGACCGTTATGTTTTTTGACCGTTTTAACTGTTGACCAACATGTTTTATGACCGTTTGTGATCGGTTTGATATTTTGACCGTTGTGACTTAGGACCATTTTTTTGTGGCCGTTATGTCTTGTGACCGATTTGATTTGCAACCGATTTGTTTGTTGACCTTTTTGACTTTTGATCGATTTGTTTTTCCTACCGTTTTCACTTAGCACAATTTTGTTAACAGACCGTTATGTCTTGTGACCGATTTGCGATGCATCAAACTTGATTTTGTTGTTGACCGTTTTGACTTACGACCAACTTGTTTACAACCGATTTACTTTGTGACCGTTATTACGTCTATCCATTTTTGTGTGTGAGCGCTTTGACCCAATTTAGTTTGTGACCGTTTTCACTTGTGACCGATTTGTCTTCGGACCACTTTAACATTTAAACGATTTGATTGTTGACCGTTTTTTCTTAGGATCGTTTTCTTTTACGGACGTTAATGCTTTTGACCATTGTGTCCGATATGATTTGCAACCGATTTGTCTTTAAACCGTTTTGACTTTTGACCAACTTGATTTATGACTGTTTTCATTTGTGACAGGTTTGTTTCTTAACTTGATTTAAGACCGTTTTCAGTTGTGAAAGGTTTGTTTTTTGACCGTTTTGACCTATGAATGATTTGTTGTTAGTGCGTTTTGATTTAGGACCATTTTTGCTTGATGGCCGTTATATCTTGTGACCGACTTGCATTGCGTCCGATTTGATGCGTTTAGTGACCGTTTTGACTTGTTATATGACCGTTATGGCTTGTTACCGGTAGTTTTACTTACTGTTTTACTTGTGACCGTTTGGCTTTGGGACCGTTAAGACTTGTACACAGTTCAGTTTGTACCATTTTCAATTTAGTTTGTGACCGTTTTCACTTGCGTCTGCTTTGTCATGGAAGCAATATTACTTTTAAGCGATTCATTTTAGACCGTTTTTGCTAAGGGCCATTTCCTTTTATGACCGTTATGTATTGTGACCGATTTGCATTGTATCCGATTGGATTTTTGAACGCTTGGTTTATTGACCGTTTTTACTTGCGAACAACTTATTTTTGTAAACGTTTCCAGTTGTGACCGGTTTATTTTCGACCGTTTCGACTTCCGACCGCTTTACTTTGTGACCGTAATTACTTTTATCGTATTTATTTTTAGTCCGCTTTGACATGTGCCCAATTAAGTTTGTGACCGTTTTCACTTGTACCAAATTTAGTTTGTGACCGTTTTGACTTGTGACCGATTTGTCTTTAGACCACTTTTCCTTTTAAACGATTTTTTTCTTGACAGTATTTTCTTAGAAACATTTTCTTCAATGACCGTTATGGCTTTTGACCGATTTGCCTTGTGTCCGATTTATTTACGAACTATTTGCGTTTTGACCCTATTGATTTTCGACCATTTTGTTTTTTGATCGCTTTCAGTTATGCCTGGTTTATTTTTTTGCCGATTTCTGTTTGACCGTTTTGACTTAGGACCACTTTGTTGTGTAACCGATTTGTTTGTTGACCGTTTCGACTTTAGACCGATTTGTTTTGTGACCTAAGGTCAACTTGTTTTATAACCGTTTTCACATGTGACAGTTTTGTCTTGCGACTATTACTTTTAAACGGCTTCTTTTTTTCTTGTGATCGATTTGCATTGCGACTGATTTGTTTTGTTATCGTTTGAGCGATTTGTTTTGGGACGACTGTGACTTTTGTCAGATTTGTATTGTGACCGTTGCGATTTTCTTTTTTTGACCGTTTTGATGTGTGTCCGAATTGTGACCACTATGAATTTGGCCTTCCCACAAATGGAATTGTTCAACTGTATAACGAAACGAACGCAACTATGCAATGTTATTAGTAAATGTCCATGTAATAAACACCTTACGCTTGTTTTTATCGTATGATCGAGGGCAGAGTTTTTGATATATTTGTATTTACTGCGGCTATTTAATAGCAACGACACATCATCGCTATAAACAGTGACTGCACAATATATAAAGCATAATGCAATAGAAAAATAGATCTTTACCGATACAGTGGTTTGTTGCAGATATCGCATGCCATTGAACCGTTTAAAGTACATGTTTATGCGAAACGAATAATTGACAGGGTCGATGCAGATATTTATTGTGAACAATAATGGAATAGTAATATAGTACTCCTGTTGTAGTGAAAAACAAATGAATAGCACTATAGAACTCCTGTTATATGAATCGTAATTCAAATGTACGAACACGTACTCTTTGCAACTTGTCAAAGAAAGGTACGTGATATAACATAAGATGTAACTGGAAAGTATCGAGATAAACGCATGGTAAACGCACATCAGTGTTAACGTCCAAAACGCCTTACACTTGGTTTCTCATCGTATGATCATAGACAGATTTATATATATTTGTTTTTATTGCAGCTATTCAATATCAACGACACATCGTCGCTACGTAATCTTCGCTAACTGATTAGGATAGGTGCGTAGTATAACATAAGAAGTAACTGAAAATCATACAGTGAACACGAATTTCTTTTTTATTTCGATCGTATTTCCGAAAACAAAAACAAAAGTTGCAACATAACGGTCTCCCAAAACGTGAACATGTGATTGTACAAACTAAACCCAGGAGTTCAGCGACAAGGGGCATGAATACGCAAACAATAGTCTGATTTGGAAATGAATTGCATTGTTGTTTGAATGTAGAGTAAAGATGTTCAATAAATTCTAAGTTTCCAGCGAAATCCCAATCAGTGTTTTTGAAATTGAAGTGGATTGATTTTCATGCAAAGACCAAATAATTTCAAGTAATTCGAATGCTTTTTCCAATAATTCGTACAGTCATTGCGTACGAATTATGTGTCTATTTTATTGTATACCTCATGCGTAGAAAATAAGTCACAGGGATGAACATCTCTGTATCATTTATCGGAAAGTCATCTTAGATCAAATTCTGAAAAGAAACAACTAGGAAACTTTCAACAGTTGTATAGCCATATTTGATCGTGTTTGATCGTTTTTTACAAGAAATACAAATGTCAGATTTATTGCAGTGTCGTATGTATGAATTGCTTCATATCACTCCTCGAATGCAGCCATCAATGTGGAGTGTGTTCTGTGGAGTAGTGGGTTTTTGTGTGACGGGTGTGGAAAATGTGACCGGTGTGAGATTTTAGTGTGTGAAGTTATGGCATTGGTGTCGATGTTGTGAGTGGATTTGCAGTGTGTGAAGTGTTTGAGTGGTGTTGGGCGAGACCGACTATTTTGTGGCCGTTTTAACTTCTCACCGATTTACTTTTGGTTTGTGACTTGTTTTGACCGATGTGTCTTGTGACCGTTTTGACTTTTGACCCATTTGCTTTATGGCCGTTTTCACTTCTAAGCAACTTGTTATGTGACCGTTTTGAGTAGTGACTTGACCGTTTTGACTTAGGACCAACTTGTTTTATGACCGTTATGGCTTATTACCGGTATGTTTACTTCTGTTTGACTTGTGACCTGTTGGCTTTGTGACCGTAATGACTTGTAACCAATTCAGTGTGTGACCGTTTTGAATTGTACCCAATTTAGTTTCTGACCGTTTTAACTTGTGACCGATTTGTCTTGGGACGATTATTAGTTTTAAACGACTTGTTGTTTCAAGTTTTCTCTTACGAACATCTATTATCACCGTTACGACTTGTGTCCGATTCGAATTGCTACCCATTCATTTAGTGACCGATTTGTGTTTTGACCGTTTTGACTTAGGACCATTTTGTTTTATTACCGTTATGGCTCGTGACAGATATGCATTGTGTCCGATTTGATTTGCGACCTATTTGTTTTTTGACCCTTTTGACTTGCGACCAACTTGTTTTATGATGGTCTTTAGTTGTGACAGTTTCGTTTTTTGACCGTTTTCGCTTGTGACCGATTTGTTTTTCACCGTTTTGACTTAGGACCACTTTGTTGTATGACCGATTTGCATTGTAACCGATTTGCTATTGACCGATTTGCATTGTGTCCGATTTGATATGCTACCGATTTGTTTAATTACCATTTTGAGTTGTGACCGATTTGTTTCGTGACTTTTTCGACTTAGACCAACTTGTTTTATGACCGTTATGGGATGTTAGCGGTATGTTTGCACTTGTGACCCATTGGCATAAAGACTTGTACCCAGTTTAGTTAGACACCGTTTTGACCGAATTAGGTATGCGACCATTTTCTCTTGTGACCGATTTGTGTGTGTTGTGACCACTATTACTCATAAACTATTTGCTTTTGACCGTTTTGACTTGTGACCAACATCTTTCATCACCATTTTCAGTTGTGACCGGTTTTGTTTTTGACCGTTGTGACTTAGAACGAATTTGATTGCTGACCGTTATGTATTGTATCCGATTTGCAATGAATCCGATTTGATTAGCACGCGATTTGTTATGTGACCGTTTAGAGTTCCGACCGGATTGTTTTCTGACCGTTTGGACTTGTGACCGATTCGCTTTCTTACCGGAGATATACTCGGTCTGTTTTCTGACCTTTATGACTTCTCACCGATTGGCTTTGTGACCGTTATGACTTGTACCCAATGTATTATGCGACAGTTTCGTTTTCAGTTGTGATCGGCTTGTTCTTTGACCGTTTTGACTTGTGAACTAATTTTTTTCTGACCATTTTCACATAGGACAATTTTGTTTCCTGATCGTTACGTATTTTGACCGTTTTGACTTGTGAACGATTTGTCTTGGGACCACTTATGCTTATAAACTTATGTTTTTCGACGTTTTCACTTCTGACCAACTTGTTTTATGACCGTTTTCATTTGTGACCGACTTGTTTTTTGACCGTTTTGACTTGTGACCGATTTGTTTTCTAATGGTTTTGACTCAGGACAATTTTTTTACCTGACCGTTATGTCTTGCGGCAGATTTGCATTGTGTCCGATTGATTTACCAGCGCTTTGTTTAGTGACGGTTTTGACTTTGACCGTTGTGACTTATAACGAATTTGTTTCCTGACCGTTATGTATTGTGTCCGATTTGCTTTGAATCCGATTTGTTTAGCTCGCGATTTGTTATGTGACCGTTTAGAGTTCCAACCGGATTGTTTTCTGACCTTTTGGACTTCTGACCGATACGCTTTCTTACCGGAGATATAATTGGTTTGTTTTCTGACCTTTCTGACTTCTCACCGATTGGCTTTGTGACCGTTATGACTTGTACCCAATTTATTTTGCGACAGTTTCCTTTTCAGTTGTGACCGGCTTGTTCCTTGACCGTTTTGACTTGTGACCGATTTTTTTTCAGACCATTTTGACGTAGGGCAATTTTGTTTCCTGATCACTGTATATTTTGACCGTTTCGACTTGTGAACGATTTGTCTTGGGACCACCTATGCTTATAAACTTATGTTTTTGACCGTTTTGACTTCTGACCAACTTGTTTTATGACCGTTTTCATTTGTGACCGACTTGTTTTTTGACCGTTTTGACTTGTGACCGATTTGTTTTCTAATGGTTTTGACTTAGGACAATTTTTTTTACCTGACCTTTATGTCTTGCGTCCGATTTGCATTGTGTCCGATTTGATTTACCAGCGCTTTGTTTAGTGGCAGTTTTGAGTTTTGAAAGGATTGTTTTCTGACCGCTTTTACATTTGACCGATTCGCTTTGATACCACAGATGTGATCGGTTTGTTTTCTGACCTTTTTGACATGCCACCGATTTTCTGTGTGACCATAACGACTTGCAATTAATTTGTTTAATGATCGTTTTGACCAACATTTTTGTGACCGTCTTGGGTTGTGACCGGTTTGGTTTTTACTATTTTGACCTGTAACAGACTTGTTTTGTAACCGTTTTGACTTGTACCCAATTTTGTTTGTGGCCGTTTTCACTTGTATCCTATTTATTTTGTGACCGATTTTACTTGTAACCGATAGACCGTTTTTGCATGGAGCCATTTTCCTTTATGACCGTTATGGCTTGTGACCGATTTGCATTGTGTCCGATTTGCTTTGCGACCGATTTGTTTAGTGACCGTTTTGAGTTGTGACCAATTTTGTGTGTGACCGTTTTGACTGAGGACCAACTTGTTTTATGACCGTTATGGCTTCTTACCGGTATGTTTACTTATTGTTTGACTTTGGACCCATTGGCTTTGTGACCGTTATGACGTGTACCCAGTTTAATCTGTGACCGTTTTGGATTGCGACAAATTTAGTATTCGACCTTTTCGTTTTCAGTTGTGACCGTTATGTTTTTTGACCGTTTTAACTGTTGACCAACATGTTTTATGACCGTTTGTGATCGGTTTGATTTTTTGACCGTTGTGACTTAGGACCATTTTTTTGTGGCCGTTATGTCTTGTGACCGATTTGATTTGCAACCGATTTGTTTGTTGACCTTTTTGACTTTTGATCGATTTGTTTTTCCTACCGTTTTCACTTAGCACAATTTTGTTAACAGACCGTTATGTCTTGTGACCGATTTGCGATGCATCAAACTTGATTTTGTTGTTGACCGTTTTGACTTACGACCAACTTGTTTACAACCGATTTACTTTGTGACCGTTATTACGTCTATCCATTTTTGTGTGTGAGCGCTTTGACCCAATTTAGTTTGTGACCGTTTTCACTTGTGACCGATTTGTCTTCGGACCACTTTAACATTTAAACGATTTGATTGTTGACCGTTTTTTCTTAGGATCGTTTTCTTTTACGGACGTTAATGCTTTTGACCATTGTGTCCGATATGATTTGCAACCGATTTGTCTTTAAACCGTTTTGACTTTTGACCAACTTGATTTATGACTGTTTTCATTTGTGACAGGTTTGTTTCTTAACTTGATTTAAGACCGTTTTCAGTTGTGAAAGGTTTGTTTTTTGACCGTTTTGACCTATGAATGATTTGTTGTTAGTGCGTTTTGATTTAGGACCATTTTTGCTTGATGGCCGTTATATCTTGTGACCGACTTGCATTGCGTCCGATTTGATGCGTTTAGTGACCGTTTTGACTTGTTATATGACCGTTATGGCTTGTTACCGGTAGTTTTACTTACTGTTTTACTTGTGACCGTTTGGCTTTGGGACCGTTAAGACTTGTACACAGTTCAGTTTGTACCATTTTCAATTTAGTTTGTGACCGTTTTCACTTGCGTCTGCTTTGTCATGGAAGCAATATTACTTTTAAGCGATTCATTTTAGACCGTTTTTGCTAAGGGCCATTTCCTTTTATGACCGTTATGTATTGTGACCGATTTGCATTGTATCCGATTGGATTTTTGAACGCTTGGTTTATTGACCGTTTTTACTTGCGAACAACTTATTTTTGTAAACGTTTCCAGTTGTGACCGGTTTATTTTCGACCGTTTCGACTTCCGACCGCTTTACTTTGTGACCGTAATTACTTTTATCGTATTTATTTTTAGTCCGCTTTGACATGTGCCCAATTAAGTTTGTGACCGTTTTCACTTGTACCAAATTTAGTTTGTGACCGTTTTGACTTGTGACCGATTTGTCTTTAGACCACTTTTCCTTTTAAACGATTTTTTTCTTGACAGTATTTTCTTAGAAACATTTTCTTCAATGACCGTTATGGCTTTTGACCGATTTGCCTTGTGTCCGATTTATTTACGAACTATTTGCGTTTTGACCCTATTGATTTTCGACCATTTTGTTTTTTGATCGCTTTCAGTTATGCCTGGTTTATTTTTTTGCCGATTTCTGTTTGACCGTTTTGACTTAGGACCACTTTGTTGTGTAACCGATTTGTTTGTTGACCGTTTCGACTTTAGACCGATTTGTTTTGTGACCTAAGGTCAACTTGTTTTATAACCGTTTTCACATGTGACAGTTTTGTCTTGCGACTATTACTTTTAAACGGCTTCTTTTTTTCTTGTGATCGATTTGCATTGCGACTGATTTGTTTTGTTATCGTTTGAGCGATTTGTTTTGGGACGACTGTGACTTTTGTCAGATTTGTATTGTGACCGTTGCGATTTTCTTTTTTTGACCGTTTTGATGTGTGTCCGAATTGTGACCACTATGAATTTGGCCTTCCCACAAATGGAATTGTTCAACTGTATAACGAAACGAACGCAACTATGCAATGTTATTAGTAAATGTCCATGTAATAAACACCTTACGCTTGTTTTTATCGTATGATCGAGGGCAGAGTTTTTGATATATTTGTATTTACTGCGGCTATTTAATAGCAACGACACATCATCGCTATAAACAGTGACTGCACAATATATAAAGCATAATGCAATAGAAAAATAGATCTTTACCGATACAGTGGTTTGTTGCAGATATCGCATGCCATTGAACCGTTTAAAGTACATGTTTATGCGAAACGAATAATTGACAGGGTCGATGCAGATATTTATTGTGAACAATAATGGAATAGTAATATAGTACTCCTGTTGTAGTGAAAAACAAATGAATAGCACTATAGAACTCCTGTTATATGAATCGTAATTCAAATGTACGAACACGTACTCTTTGCAACTTGTCAAAGAAAGGTACGTGATATAACATAAGATGTAACTGGAAAGTATCGAGATAAACGCATGGTAAACGCACATCAGTGTTAACGTCCAAAACGCCTTACACTTGGTTTCTCATCGTATGATCATAGACAGATTTATATATATTTGTTTTTATTGCAGCTATTCAATATCAACGACACATCGTCGCTACGTAATCTTCGCTAACTGATTAGGATAGGTGCGTAGTATAACATAAGAAGTAACTGAAAATCATACAGTGAACACGAATTTCTTTTTTATTTCGATCGTATTTCCGAAAACAAAAACAAAAGTTGCAACATAACGGTCTCCCAAAACGTGAACATGTGATTGTACAAACTAAACCCAGGAGTTCAGCGACAAGGGGCATGAATACGCAAACAATAGTCTGATTTGGAAATGAATTGCATTGTTGTTTGAATGTAGAGTAAAGATGTTCAATAAATTCTAAGTTTCCAGCGAAATCCCAATCAGTGTTTTTGAAATTGAAGTGGATTGATTTTCATGCAAAGACCAAATAATTTCAAGTAATTCGAATGCTTTTTCCAATAATTCGTACAGTCATTGCGTACGAATTATGTGTCTATTTTATTGTATACCTCATGCGTAGAAAATAAGTCACAGGGATGAACATCTCTGTATCATTTATCGGAAAGTCATCTTAGATCAAATTCTGAAAAGAAACAACTAGGAAACTTTCAACAGTTGTATAGCCATATTTGATCGTGTTTGATCGTTTTTTACAAGAAATACAAATGTCAGATTTATTGCAGTGTCGTATGTATGAATTGCTTCATATCACTCCTCGAATGCAGCCATCAATGTGGAGTGTGTTCTGTGGAGTAGTGGGTTTTTGTGTGACGGGTGTGGAAAATGTGACCGGTGTGAGATTTTAGTGTGTGAAGTTATGGCATTGGTGTCGATGTTGTGAGTGGATTTGCAGTGTGTGAAGTGTTTGAGTGGTGTTGGGCGAGACCGACTATTTTGTGGCCGTTTTAACTTCTCACCGATTTACTTTTGGTTTGTGACTTGTTTTGACCGATGTGTCTTGTGACCGTTTTGACTTTTGACCCATTTGCTTTATGGCCGTTTTCACTTCTAAGCAACTTGTTATGTGACCGTTTTGAGTAGTGACTTGACCGTTTTGACTTAGGACCAACTTGTTTTATGACCGTTATGGCTTATTACCGGTATGTTTACTTCTGTTTGACTTGTGACCTGTTGGCTTTGTGACCGTAATGACTTGTAACCAATTCAGTGTGTGACCGTTTTGAATTGTACCCAATTTAGTTTCTGACCGTTTTAACTTGTGACCGATTTGTCTTGGGACGATTATTAGTTTTAAACGACTTGTTGTTTCAAGTTTTCTCTTACGAACATCTATTATCACCGTTACGACTTGTGTCCGATTCGAATTGCTACCCATTCATTTAGTGACCGATTTGTGTTTTGACCGTTTTGACTTAGGACCATTTTGTTTTATTACCGTTATGGCTCGTGACAGATATGCATTGTGTCCGATTTGATTTGCGACCTATTTGTTTTTTGACCCTTTTGACTTGCGACCAACTTGTTTTATGATGGTCTTTAGTTGTGACAGTTTCGTTTTTTGACCGTTTTCGCTTGTGACCGATTTGTTTTTCACCGTTTTGACTTAGGACCACTTTGTTGTATGACCGATTTGCATTGTAACCGATTTGCTATTGACCGATTTGCATTGTGTCCGATTTGATATGCTACCGATTTGTTTAATTACCATTTTGAGTTGTGACCGATTTGTTTCGTGACTTTTTCGACTTAGACCAACTTGTTTTATGACCGTTATGGGATGTTAGCGGTATGTTTGCACTTGTGACCCATTGGCATAAAGACTTGTACCCAGTTTAGTTAGACACCGTTTTGACCGAATTAGGTATGCGACCATTTTCTCTTGTGACCGATTTGTGTGTGTTGTGACCACTATTACTCATAAACTATTTGCTTTTGACCGTTTTGACTTGTGACCAACATCTTTCATCACCATTTTCAGTTGTGACCGGTTTTGTTTTTGACCGTTGTGACTTAGAACGAATTTGATTGCTGACCGTTATGTATTGTATCCGATTTGCAATGAATCCGATTTGATTAGCACGCGATTTGTTATGTGACCGTTTAGAGTTCCGACCGGATTGTTTTCTGACCGTTTGGACTTGTGACCGATTCGCTTTCTTACCGGAGATATACTCGGTCTGTTTTCTGACCTTTATGACTTCTCACCGATTGGCTTTGTGACCGTTATGACTTGTACCCAATGTATTATGCGACAGTTTCGTTTTCAGTTGTGATCGGCTTGTTCTTTGACCGTTTTGACTTGTGAACTAATTTTTTTCTGACCATTTTCACATAGGACAATTTTGTTTCCTGATCGTTACGTATTTTGACCGTTTTGACTTGTGAACGATTTGTCTTGGGACCACTTATGCTTATAAACTTATGTTTTTCGACGTTTTCACTTCTGACCAACTTGTTTTATGACCGTTTTCATTTGTGACCGACTTGTTTTTTGACCGTTTTGACTTGTGACCGATTTGTTTTCTAATGGTTTTGACTCAGGACAATTTTTTTACCTGACCGTTATGTCTTGCGGCAGATTTGCATTGTGTCCGATTGATTTACCAGCGCTTTGTTTAGTGACGGTTTTGACTTTGACCGTTGTGACTTATAACGAATTTGTTTCCTGACCGTTATGTATTGTGTCCGATTTGCTTTGAATCCGATTTGTTTAGCTCGCGATTTGTTATGTGACCGTTTAGAGTTCCAACCGGATTGTTTTCTGACCTTTTGGACTTCTGACCGATACGCTTTCTTACCGGAGATATAATTGGTTTGTTTTCTGACCTTTCTGACTTCTCACCGATTGGCTTTGTGACCGTTATGACTTGTACCCAATTTATTTTGCGACAGTTTCCTTTTCAGTTGTGACCGGCTTGTTCCTTGACCGTTTTGACTTGTGACCGATTTTTTTTCAGACCATTTTGACGTAGGGCAATTTTGTTTCCTGATCACTGTATATTTTGACCGTTTCGACTTGTGAACGATTTGTCTTGGGACCACCTATGCTTATAAACTTATGTTTTTGACCGTTTTGACTTCTGACCAACTTGTTTTATGACCGTTTTCATTTGTGACCGACTTGTTTTTTGACCATTTTGACTTGTGACCGATTTGTTTTCTAATGGTTTTGACTTAGGACAATTTTTTTTACCTGACCTTTATGTCTTGCGTCCGATTTGCATTGTGTCCGATTTGATTTACCAGCGCTTTGTTTAGTGGCAGTTTTGAGTTTTGAAAGGATTGTTTTCTGACCGCTTTTACATTTGACCGATTCGCTTTGATACCACAGATGTGATCGGTTTGTTTTCTGACCTTTTTGACATGCCACCGATTTTCTGTGTGACCATAACGACTTGCAATTAATTTGTTTAATGATCGTTTTGACCAACATTTTTGTGACCGTCTTGGGTTGTGACCGGTTTGGTTTTTACTATTTTGACCTGTAACAGACTTGTTTTGTAACCGTTTTGACTTGTACCCAATTTTGTTTGTGGCCGTTTTCACTTGTATCCTATTTATTTTGTGACCGATTTTACTTGTAACCGATAGACCGTTTTTGCATGGAGCCATTTTCCTTTATGACCGTTATGGCTTGTGACCGATTTGCATTGTGTCCGATTTGCTTTGCGACCGATTTGTTTAGTGACCGTTTTGAGTTGTGACCAATTTTGTGTGTGACCGTTTTGACTGAGGACCAACTTGTTTTATGACCGTTATGGCTTCTTACCGGTATGTTTACTTATTGTTTGACTTTGGACCCATTGGCTTTGTGACCGTTATGACGTGTACCCAGTTTAATCTGTGACCGTTTTGGATTGCGACAAATTTAGTATTCGACCTTTTCGTTTTCAGTTGTGACCGTTATGTTTTTTGACCGTTTTAACTGTTGACCAACATGTTTTATGACCGTTTGTGATCGGTTTGATTTTTTGACCGTTGTGACTTAGGACCATTTTTTTGTGGCCGTTATGTCTTGTGACCGATTTGATTTGCAACCGATTTGTTTGTTGACCTTTTTGACTTTTGATCGATTTGTTTTTCCTACCGTTTTCACTTAGCACAATTTTGTTAACAGACCGTTATGTCTTGTGACCGATTTGCGATGCATCAAACTTGATTTTGTTGTTGACCGTTTTGACTTACGACCAACTTGTTTACAACCGATTTACTTTATGACCGTTATTACGTCTATCCATTTTTGTGTGTGAGCGCTTTGACCCAATTTAGTTTGTGACCGTTTTCACTTGTGACCGATTTGTCTTCGGACCACTTTAACATTTAAACGATTTGATTGTTGACCGTTTTTTCTTAGGATCGTTTTCTTTTACGGACGTTAATGCTTTTGACCATTGTGTCCGATATGATTTGCAACCGATTTGTCTTTAAACCGTTTTGACTTTTGACCAACTTGATTTATGACTGTTTTCATTTGTGACAGGTTTGTTTTTTAACTTGATTTAAGACCGTTTTCAGTTGTGAAAGGTTTGTTTTTTGACCGTTTTGACCTATGTGACTGATTTGTTGTTAGTGCGTTTTGATTTAGGACCATTTTTGCTTGATGGCCGTTATATCTTGTGACCGACTTGCATTGCGTCCGATTTGATGCGTTTAGTGACCGTTTTGACTTGTTATATGACCGTTATGGCTTGTTACCAGTAGTTTTACTTACTGTTTTACTTGTGACCGTTTGGCTTTGGGACCGTTAAGACTTGTACACAGTTCAGTTTGTACCATTTTCACATGCACCCAATTTAGTTTGTGACCGTTTTCACTTGCGTCTGCTTTGTCATGGAAGCAATATTACTTTTAAGCGATTCATTTTGGACCGTTTTTGCTAAGGGCCATTTCCTTTTATGACCGTTATGTATTGTGAACGATTTGCATTGTATCCGATTGGATTTTTGAACGATTGGTTTATTGACCGTTTTTACTTGCGAACAACTTATTTTTGTAAACGTTTCCAGTTGTGACCGGTTTATTTTCGACCGTTTCGACTTCCGACCGCTTTACTTTGTGACCGACATTACTTTTATCGTATTTATTTTTAGTCCGCTTTGACATGTGCCCAATTAAGTTTGTGACCGTTTTCACTTGTACCAAATTTAGTTTGTGACCGTTTTGACTTGTGACCGATTTGTCTTTAGACCACTTTTCCTTTTAAACGATTTTTTTCTTGACAGTATTTTCTTAGAAACATTTTCTTCAATGACCGTTATGGCTTTTGACCGATTTGCCTTGTGTCCGATTTATTTACGAACTATTTGCGTTTTGACCCTATTGATTTTCGACCATTTTGTTTTTTGATCGCTTTCAGTTATGCCTGGTTTATTTTTTTGCCGATTTCTGTTTGACCGTTTTGACTTAGGACCACTTTGTTGTGTAACCGATTTGTTTGTTGACCGTTTCGACTTTAGACCGATTTGTTTTGTGACCTAAGGTCAACTTGTTTTATAACCGTTTTCACATGTGACAGTTTTGTCTTGCGACTATTACTTTTAAACGGCTTCTTTTTTTCTTGTGATCGATTTGCATTGCGACTGATTTGTTTTGTTATCGTTTGAGCGATTTGTTTTGGGACGATTGTGACTTTTGTCAGATTTGTATTGTGACCGTTGCGATTTTCTTTTTTTGACCGTTTTGATGTGTGTCCGAATTGTGACCACTATGAATTTGGCCTTCCCACAAATGGAATTGTTCAACTGTATAACGAAACGAACGCAACTATGCAATGTTATTAGTAAATGTCCATGTAATAAACACCTTACGCTTGTTTTTATCGTATGATCGAGGGCAGAGTTTTTGATATATTTGTATTTACTGCGGCTATTTAATAGCAACGACACATCATCGCTATAAACAGTGACTGCACGATATATAAAGGATAATGCAATAGAAAAAGAGATCTTTGTTTTGTTGCAGATATCGCATGCCATTGAACCGTTTAAAGTACATGTTTATGCGAAACGAATAATTGACAGGGTCGATGCAGATATTTATTGTGAACAATAATGGAATAGTAATATAGTACTCCTGTTGTAGTGAAAAACAAATGAATAGCACTATAGAACTCCTGTTATATGAATCGTAATTCAAATGTACGAACACGTACTCTTTGCAACTTGTCAAAGAAAGGTACGTGATATAACATAAGATGTAACTGGAAAGTATCGAGATAAACGCATGGTAAACGCACATCAGTGTTAACGTCCAAAACGCCTTACACTTGGTTTCTCATCGTATGATCATAGACAGATTTATATATATTTGTTTTTATTGCAGCTATTCAATATCAACGACACATCGTCGCTACGTAATCTTCGCTAACTGATTAGGATAGGTGCGTAGTATAACATAAGAAGTAACTGAAAATCATACAGTGAACACGAATTTCTTTTTTATTTCGATCGTATTTCCGAAAACAAAAACAAAAGTTGCAACATAACGGTCTCCCAAAACGTGAACATGTGATTGTACAAACTAAACCCAGGAGTTCAGCGACAAGGGGCATGAATACGCAAATGCCACATTCACATTGATTTAAATAACTAACAAAGATTATGCCGTTTGTTGTCCTGTTACCCCAACATGTGACTGCATAAATTGCTACAATTGCAACCGAGCATTGACAGTGTGATCGCACCGAGCATTGAACGTGTGCTCGTTAGTATTAGTAGTATTTATATGCAAAGCACTAAAAAGCTTACCGTCACGTGCCTTCCTAAGACGGTTTGCATGCCAGAAGAGTCGCTTTCTGATACTGGGTTACGAGTTTTTCATGTAGTGTTTGTTACAGAATGTTGTTTCAAACAATAGTCTGATTTGGAAATGAATTGCATTGTTGTTTGAATGTAGAGTAAAGATGTTCAATAAATTCTAAGTTTCCAGCGAAATCCCAATCAGTGTTTTTGAAATTGAAGTGGATTGATTTTCATGCAAAGACCAAATAATTTCAAGTAATTCGAATGCTTTTTCCAATAATTCGTACAGTCATTGCGTACGAATTATGTGTCTATTTTATTGTATACCTCATGCGTAGAAAATAAGTCACAGGGATGAACATCTCTGTATCATTTATCGGAAAGTCATCTTAGATCAAATTCTGAAAAGAAACAACTAGGAAACTTTCAACAGTTGTATAGCCATATTTGATCGTGTTTGATCGTTTTTTACAAGAAATACAAATGTCAGATTTATTGCAGTGTCGTATGTATGAATTGCTTCATATCACTCCTCGAATGCAGCCATCAATGTGGAGTGTGTTCTGTGGAGTAGTGGGGTTTTGTGTGACGGGTGTGGAAAATGTGACCGGTGTGATATTGTAGTATGTGAAGTTATGGCATTGGTGTCGATGTTGTGAGTGGATTTGCAGTGTGTGAAGTGTTTGAAGTGTTTGGGCGAGACCGACTATTTTGTGGCCGTTTTAACTTCTCACCGATTTACTTTTGGTTTGTGACTTGTTTTGACCGATGTGTCTTGTGACCGTTTTGACTTTTGACCCATTTGCTTTATGGCCGTTTTCACTTCTAAGCAACTTGTTATGTGACCGTTTTGAGTAGTGACTTGACCGTTTTGACTTAGGACCAACTTGTTTTATGACCGTTATGGCTTATTACCGGTATGTTTACTTCTGTTTGACTTGTGACCTGTTGGCTTTGTGACCGTAATGACTTGTAACCAAATCAGTGTGTGACCGTTTTGAATTGTACCCAATTTAGTTTCTGACCGTTTTAACTTGTGACCGATTTGTCTTGGGACGATTTATAGTTTTAAACGACTTGTTGTTTCAAGTTTTCTCTTACGAACATCTATTATCACCGTTACGACTTGTGTCCGATTCGAATTGCTACCCATTCATTTAGTGACCGATTTGTGTTTTGACCGTTTTGACTTAGGACCATTTTGTTTTATTACCGTTATGGCTCGTGACAGATATGCATTGTGTCCGATTTGATTTGCGACCTATTTGTTTTTTGACCCTTTTGACTTGCGACCAACTTGTTTTATGATGGTCTTTAGTTGTGACAGTTTCGTTTTTTGACCGTTTTCGCTTGTGACCGATTTGTTTTTCACCGTTTTGACTTAGGACCACTTTGTTGTATGACCGATTTGCATTGTAACCGATTTGCTATTGACCGATTTGCATTGTGTCCGATTTGATATGCTACCGATTTGTTTAATTACCATTTTGAGTTGTGACCGATTTGTTTCGTGACTTTTTCGACTTAGGACCAACTTGTTTTATGACCGTTATGGGATGTTAGCGGTATGTTTGCACTTGTGACCCATTGGCGTAAAGACTTGTACCCAGTTTAGTTAGACACCGTTTTGACCGAATTAGGTATGCGACCATTTTCTCTTGTGACCGATTTGTGTGTGTTGTGACCACTATTACTCATAAACTATTTGCTTTTGACCGTTTTGACTTGTGACCAACATCTTTTATCACCATTTTCAGTTGTGACCGGTTTTGTTTTTGACCGTTGTGACTTAGAACGAATTTGATTGCTGACCGTTATGTATTGTATCCGATTTGCATTGAATCCGATTTGATTAGCACGCGATTTGTTATGTGACCGTTTAGAGTTCCGACCGGATTGTTTTCTGACCGTTTGGACTTGTGACCGATTCGCTTTCTTACCGGAGATATACTCGGTCTGTTTTCTGACCTTTATGACTTCTCACCGATTGGCTTTGTGACCGTTATGACTTGTACCCAATGTATTATGCGACAGTTTCGTTTTCAGTTGTGATCGGCTTGTTCTTTGACCGTTTTGACTTGTGAACCAATTTTTTTCTGACCATTTTCACATAGGACAATTTTGTTTCCTGATCGTTACGTATTTTGACCGTTTTGACTTGTGAACGATTTGTCTTGGGACCACTTATGCTTATAAACTTATGTTTTTGACCGTTTTCACTTCTGACCAACTTGTTTTATGACCGTTTTCATTTGTGACCGACTTGTTTTTTGACCGTTTTGACTTGTGACCCATTTGTTTTCTAATGGTTTTGACTTAGGACAATTTTTTTTACCTGACCGTTATGTCTTGCGTCCGATTTGCATTGTGTCCGATTTGATTTACCAGCGCTTTGTTCAGTGGCAGTTTTGAGTTTTGAAAGGATTGTTTTCTGACCGCTTTTACATTTGACCGATTCGCTTTGATACCACAGATGTGATCGGTTTGTTTTCTGACCTTTTTGACATGCCACCGATTTTCTGTGTGACCATAACGACTTGCAATTAATTTGTTTAATGATCGTTTTGACCAACATTTTTGTGACCGTCTTGGGTTGTGACCGGTTTGGTTTTTACTATTTTGACCTGTAACAGACTTGTTTTGTGACCGTTTTGACTTGTACCCAATTTTGTTTGTGGCCGTTTTCACTTGTATCCTATTTATTTTGTGACCGTTTTTACTTGTAACCGATAGACCGTTTTTGCATGGAGCCATTTTCCTTTATGACCGTTATGGCTTGTGACCGATTTGCATTGTGTCCGATTTGCTTTGCGACCGATTTGTTTAGTGACCGTTTTGAGTTGTGACCAATTTTGTGTGTGACCGTTTTGACTGAGGACCAACTTGTTTTATGACCGTTATGGCTTCTTACCGGTATGTTTACTTATTGTTTGACTTTGGACCCATTGGCTTTGTGACCGTTATGACGTGTGCCCAGTTTAATCTGTGACCGTTTTGGATTGCGACAAATTTAGTATTCGACCTTTTCGTTTTCAGTTGGGACCGTTATGTTTTTTGACCGTTTTAACTGTTGACCAACATGTTTTATGACCGTTTGTGATCGGTTTGATTTTTTGACCGTTGTGACTTAGGACCATTTTTTTGTGGCCGTTATGTCTTGTGACCGATTTGATTTGCAACCGATTTGTTTGTTGACCTTTTTGACTTTTGATCGATTTGTTTTTCCTACCGTTTTCACTTAGCACAATTTTGTTAACAGACCGTTATGTCTTGTGACCGATTTGCGATGCATCAAACTTGATTTTGTTGTTGACCGTTTTGACTTACGACCAACTTGTTTACAACCGATTTACTTTATGACCGTTATTACGTCTATCCATTTTTGTGTGTGAGCGCTTTGACCCAATTTAGTTTGTGACCGTTTTCACTTGTGACCGATTTGTCTTCGGACCACTTTAACATTTAAACGATTTGATTGTTGACCGTTTTTTCTTAGGATCGTTTTCTTTTACGGACGTTAATGCTTTTGACCATTGTGTCCGATATGATTTGCAACCGATTTGTCTTTAAACCGTTTTGACTTTTGACCAACTTGATTTATGACTGTTTTCATTTGTGACAGGTTTGTTTTTTAACTTGATTTAAGACCGTTTTCAGTTGTGAAAGGTTTGTTTTTTGACCGTTTTGACCTATGTGACTGATTTGTTGTTAGTGCGTTTTGATTTAGGACCATTTTTGCTTGATGGCCGTTATATCTTGTGACCGACTTGCATTGCGTCCGATTTGATGCGTTTAGTGACCGTTTTGACTTGTTATATGACCGTTATGGCTTGTTACCGGTAGTTTTACTTACTGTTTTACTTGTGACCGTTTGGCTTTTTGACCCTATTGATTTTCGACCATTTTGTTTTTTGATCGCTTTCAGTTATGCCTGGTTTATTTTTTTGCCGATTTCTGTTTGACCGTTTTGACTTAGGACCACTTTGTTGTGTAACCGATTTGTTTGTTGACCGTTTCGACTTTAGACCGATTTGTTTTGTGACCTAAGGTCAACTTGTTTTATAACCGTTTTCACATGTGACAGTTTTGTCTTGCGACTATTACTTTTAAACGGCTTCTTTTTTTCTTGTGATCGATTTGCATTGCGACTGATTTGTTTTGTTGTCGTTTGAGCGATTTGTTTTGGGACGACTGTGACTTTTGTCAGATTTGTATTGTGACCGTTGCGATTTTCTTTTTTTGACCGTTTTGATGTGTGTCCGAATTGTGACCACTATGAATTTGGCCTTCCCACAAATGGAATTGTTCAACTGTATAACGAAACGAACGCAACTATGCAATGTTATTAGTAAATGTCCATGTAATAAACACCTTACGCTTGTTTTTATCGTATGATCGAGGGCAGAGTTTTTGATATATTTGTATTTACTGCGGCTATTTAATAGCAACGACACATCATCGCTATAAACAGTGACTGCACAATATATAAAGCATAATGCAATAGAAAAAGAGATCTTTACCGATACAGTGGTTTGTTGCAGATATCGCATGCCATTGAACCGTTTAAAGTACATGTTTATGCGAAACGAATAATTGACAGGGTCGATGCAGATATTTATTGTGAACAATAATGGAATATAGTACTCCTGTTGTAGTGAAAAACAAATGAATAGCACTATAGAACTCCTGTTATATGAATCGTAATTCAAATGTACGAACACGTACTCTTTGCAACTTGTCAAAGAAAGGTACGTGATATAACATAAGATGTAACTGGAAAGTATCGAGATAAACGCATGGTAAACGCACATCAGTGTTAACGTCCAAAACGCCTTACACTTGGTTTCTGATCGTATGATCATAGACAGATTTATATATATTTGTTTTTATTGCAGCTATTCAATATCAACGACACATCGTCGCTACGTAATCTTCGCTAACTGATTAGGATAGGTGCGTAGTATAACATAAGAAGTAACTGAAAATCATACAGTGAACACGAATTTCTTTTTTATTTCGATCGTATTTCCGAAAACAAAAACAAAAGTTGCAACATAACGGTCTCCCAAAACGTGAACATGTGATTGTACAAACTAAACCCAGGAGTTCAGCGACAAGGGGCATGAATACGCAAATGCCACATTGACATTGATTTAAATAACTAACAAAGATTATGCCGTTTGTTGTCCTGTTACCCCAACATGTGACTGCATAAATTGCTACAATTGCAACCGAGCATTGACAGTGTGATCGCACCGAGCATTGAACGTGTGCTCGTTAGTATTAGTAGTATTTATATGCAAAGCACTAAAAAGCTTACCGTCACGTGCCTTCCTAAGACGGTTTGCATGCCAGAAGAGTCGCTTTCTGATACTGGGTTACGAGTTTTTCATGTAGTGTTTGTTACAGAATGTTGTTTCAAACAATAGTCTGATTTGGAAATGAATTGCATTGTTGTTTGAATGTAGAGTAAAGATGTTCAATAAATTCTAAGTTTCCAGCGAAATCCCAATCAGTGTTTTTGAAATTGAAGTGGATTGATTTTCATGCAAAGACCAAATAATTTCAAGTAATTCGAATGCTTTTTCCAATAATTCGTACAGTCATTGCGTACGAATTATGTGTCTATTTTATTGTATACCTCATGCGTAGAAAATAAGTCACAGGGATGAACATCTCTGTATCATTTATCGGAAAGTCATCTTAGATCAAATTCTGAAAAGAAACAACTAGGAAACTTTCAACAGTTGTATAGCCATATTTGATCGTGTTTGATCGTTTTTTACAAGAAATACAAATGTCAGATTTATTGCAGTGTCGTATGTATGAATTGCTTCATATCACTCCTCGAATGCAGCCATCAATGTGGAGTGTGTTCTGTGGAGTAGTGGGGTTTTGTGTGACGGGTGTGGAAAATGTGACCGGTGTGATATTGTAGTATGTGAAGTTATGGCATTGGTGTCGATGTTGTGAGTGGATTTGCAGTGTGTGAAGTGTTTGAAGTGTTTGGGCGAGACCGACTATTTTGTGGCCGTTTTAACTTCTCACCGATTTACTTTTGGTTTGTGACTTGTTTTGACCGATGTGTCTTGTGACCGTTTTGACTTTTGACCCATTTGCTTTATGGCCGTTTTCACTTCTAAGCAACTTGTTATGTGACCGTTTTGAGTAGTGACTTGACCGTTTTGACTTAGGACCAACTTGTTTTATGACCGTTATGGCTTATTACCGGTATGTTTACTTCTGTTTGACTTGTGACCTGTTGGCTTTGTGACCGTAATGACTTGTAACCAAATCAGTGTGTGACCGTTTTGAATTGTACCCAATTTAGTTTCTGACCGTTTTAACTTGTGACCGATTTGTCTTGGGACGATTTATAGTTTTAAACGACTTGTTGTTTCAAGTTTTCTCTTACGAACATCTATTATCACCGTTACGACTTGTGTCCGATTCGAATTGCTACCCATTCATTTAGTGACCGATTTGTGTTTTGACCGTTTTGACTTAGGACCATTTTGTTTTATTACCGTTATGGCTCGTGACAGATATGCATTGTGTCCGATTTGATTTGCGACCTATTTGTTTTTTGACCCTTTTGACTTGCGACCAACTTGTTTTATGATGGTCTTTAGTTGTGACAGTTTCGTTTTTTGACCGTTTTCGCTTGTGACCGATTTGTTTTTCACCGTTTTGACTTAGGACCACTTTGTTGTATGACCGATTTGCATTGTAACCGATTTGCTATTGACCGATTTGCATTGTGTCCGATTTGATATGCTACCGATTTGTTTAATTACCATTTTGAGTTGTGACCGATTTGTTTCGTGACTTTTTCGACTTAGGACCAACTTGTTTTATGACCGTTATGGGATGTTAGCGGTATGTTTGCACTTGTGACCCATTGGCGTAAAGACTTGTACCCAGTTTAGTTAGACACCGTTTTGACCGAATTAGGTATGCGACCATTTTCTCTTGTGACCGATTTGTGTGTGTTGTGACCACTATTACTCATAAACTATTTGCTTTTGACCGTTTTGACTTGTGACCAACATCTTTTATCACCATTTTCAGTTGTGACCGGTTTTGTTTTTGACCGTTGTGACTTAGAACGAATTTGATTGCTGACCGTTATGTATTGTATCCGATTTGCATTGAATCCGATTTGATTAGCACGCGATTTGTTATGTGACCGTTTAGAGTTCCGACCGGATTGTTTTCTGACCGTTTGGACTTGTGACCGATTCGCTTTCTTACCGGAGATATACTCGGTCTGTTTTCTGACCTTTATGACTTCTCACCGATTGGCTTTGTGACCGTTATGACTTGTACCCAATGTATTATGCGACAGTTTCGTTTTCAGTTGTGATCGGCTTGTTCTTTGACCGTTTTGACTTGTGAACCAATTTTTTTCTGACCATTTTCACATAGGACAATTTTGTTTCCTGATCGTTACGTATTTTGACCGTTTTGACTTGTGAACGATTTGTCTTGGGACCACTTATGCTTATAAACTTATGTTTTTGACCGTTTTCACTTCTGACCAACTTGTTTTATGACCGTTTTCATTTGTGACCGACTTGTTTTTTGACCGTTTTGACTTGTGACCCATTTGTTTTCTAATGGTTTTGACTTAGGACAATTTTTTTTACCTGACCGTTATGTCTTGCGTCCGATTTGCATTGTGTCCGATTTGATTTACCAGCGCTTTGTTCAGTGGCAGTTTTGAGTTTTGAAAGGATTGTTTTCTGACCGCTTTTACATTTGACCGATTCGCTTTGATACCACAGATGTGATCGGTTTGTTTTCTGACCTTTTTGACATGCCACCGATTTTCTGTGTGACCATAACGACTTGCAATTAATTTGTTTAATGATCGTTTTGACCAACATTTTTGTGACCGTCTTGGGTTGTGACCGGTTTGGTTTTTACTATTTTGACCTGTAACAGACTTGTTTTGTGACCGTTTTGACTTGTACCCAATTTTGTTTGTGGCCGTTTTCACTTGTATCCTATTTATTTTGTGACCGTTTTTACTTGTAACCGATAGACCGTTTTTGCATGGAGCCATTTTCCTTTATGACCGTTATGGCTTGTGACCGATTTGCATTGTGTCCGATTTACTTTGCGACCGATTTGTTTAGTGACCGTTTTGAGTTGTGACCAATTTTGTGTGTGACCGTTTTGAATGAGGACCAACTTGTTTCATGACCGTTATGGCTTCTTACCGGTATGTTTACTTATTGTTTGACTTTGGACCCATTGGCTTTGTGACCGTTATGACGTGTGCCCAGTTTAATCTGTGACCGTTTTGGATTGCGACAAATTTAGTATTCGACCTTTTCGTTTTCAGTTGGGACCGTTATGTTTTTTGACCGTTTTAACTGTTGACCAACATGTTTTATGACCGTTTGTGATCGGTTTGATATTTTGACCGTTGTGACTTAGGACCATTTTTTTGTGGCCGTTATGTCTTGTGACCGATTTGATTTGCAACCGATTTGTTTGTTGACCTTTTTGACTTTTGATCGATTTGTTTTTCCTACCGTTTTCACTTAGCACAATTTTGTTAACAGACCGTTATGTCTTGTGACCGATTTGCGATGCATCAAACTTGATTTTGTTGTTGACCGTTTTGACTTACGACCAACTTGTTTACAACCGATTTACTTTGTGACCGTTATTACGTCTATCCATTTTTGTGTGTGAGCGCTTTGACCCAATTTAGTTTGTGACCGTTTTCACTTGTGACCGATTTGTCTTCGGACCACTTTAACATTTAAACGATTTGATTGTTGACCGTTTTTTCTTAGGATCGTTTTCTTTTACGGACGTTAATGCTTTTGACCATTGTGTCCGATATGATTTGCAACCGATTTGTCTTTAAACCGTTTTGACTTTTGACCAACTTGATTTATGACTGTTTTCATTTGTGACAGGTTTGTTTCTTAACTTGATTTAAGACCGTTTTCAGTTGTGAAAGGTTTGTTTTTTGACCGTTTTGACCTATGAATGATTTGTTGTTAGTGCGTTTTGATTTAGGACCATTTTTGCATGATGGCCGTTATATCTTGTGACCGACTTGCATTGCGTCCGATTTGATGCGTTTAGTGACCGTTTTGACTTGTTATATGACCGTTATGGCTTGTTACCGGTAGTTTTACTTACTGTTTTACTTGTGACCGTTTGGCTTTTTGACCCTATTGATTTTCGACCATTTTGTTTTTTGATCGCTTTCAGTTATGCCTGGTTTATTTTTTTGCCGATTTCTGTTTGACCGTTTTGACTTAGGACCACTTTGTTGTGTAACCGATTTGTTTGTTGACCGTTTCGACTTTAGACCGATTTGTTTTGTGACCTAAGGTCAACTTGTTTTATAACCGTTTTCACATGTGACAGTTTTGTCTTGCGACTATTACTTTTAAACGGCTTCTTTTTTTCTTGTGATCGATTTGCATTGCGACTGATTTGTTTTGTTGTCGTTTGAGCGATTTGTTTTGGGACGACTGTGACTTTTGTCAGATTTGTATTGTGACCGTTGCGATTTTCTTTTTTTGACCGTTTTGATGTGTGTCCGAATTGTGACCACTATGAATTTGGCCTTCCCACAAATGGAATTGTTCAACTGTATAACGAAACGAACGCAACTATGCAATGTTATTAGTAAATGTCCATGTAATAAACACCTTACGCTTGTTTTTATCGTATGATCGAGGGCAGAGTTTTTGATATATTTGTATTTACTGCGGCTATTTAATAGCAACGACACATCATCGCTATAAACAGTGACTGCACAATATATAAAGCATAATGCAATAGAAAAAGAGATCTTTACCGATACAGTGGTTTGTTGCAGATATCGCATGCCATTGAACCGTTTAAAGTACATGTTTATGCGAAACGAATAATTGACAGGGTCGATGCAGATATTTATTGTGAACAATAATGGAATAGTAATATAGTACTCCTGTTGTAGTGAAAAACAATTGAATAGCACTATAGAACTCCTGTTATATGAATCGTAATTCAAATGTACGAACACGTACTCTTTGCAACTTGTCAAAGAAAGGTACGTGATATAACATAAGATGTAACTGGAAAGTATCGAGATAAACGCATGGTAAACGCACATCAGTGTTAACGTCCAAAACGCCTTACACTTGGTTTCTGATCGTATGATCATAGACAGATTTATATATATTTGTTTTTATTGCAGCTATTCAATATCAACGACACATCGTCGCTACGTAATCTTCGCTAACTGATTAGGATAGGTGCGTAGTATAACATAAGAAGTAACTGAAAATCATACAGTGAACACGAATTTCTTTTTTATTTCGATCGTATTTCCGAAAACAAAAACAAAAGTTGCAACATAACGGTCTCCCAAAACGTGAACATGTGATTGTACAAACTAAACCCAGGAGTTCAGCGACAAGGGGCATGAATACGCAAATGCCACATTGACATTGATTTAAATAACTAACAAAGATTATGCCGTTTGTTGTCCTGTTACCCCAACATGTGACTGCATAAATTGCTACAATTGCAACCGAGCATTGACAGTGTGATCGCACCGAGCATTGAACGTGTGCTCGTTAGTATTAGTAGTATTTATATGCAAAGCACTAAAAAGCTTACCGTCACGTGCCTTCCTAAGACGGTTTGCATGCCAGAAGAGTCGCTTTCTGATACTGGGTTACGAGTTTTTCATGTAGTGTTTGTTACAGAATGTTGTTTCAAACAATAGTCTGATTTGGAAATGAATTGCATTGTTGTTTGAATGTAGAGTAAAGATGTTCAATAAATTCTAAGTTTCCAGCGAAATCCCAATCAGTGTTTTTGAAATTGAAGTGGATTGATTTTCATGCAAAGACCAAATAATTTCAAGTAATTCGAATGCTTTTTCCAATAATTCGTACAGTCATTGCGTACGAATTATGTGTCTATTTTATTGTATACCTCATGCGTAGAAAATAAGTCACAGGGATGAACATCTCTGTATCATTTATCGGAAAGTCATCTTAGATCAAATTCTGAAAAGAAACAACTAGGAAACTTTCAACAGTTGTATAGCCATATTTGATCGTGTTTGATCGTTTTTTACAAGAAATACAAATGTCAGATTTATTGCAGTGTCGTATGTATGAATTGCTTCATATCACTCCTCGAATGCAGCCATCAATGTGGAGTGTGTTCTGTGGAGTAGTGGGGTTTTGTGTGACGGGTGTGGAAAATGTGACCGGTGTGATATTGTAGTATGTGAAGTTATGGCATTGGTGTCGATGTTGTGAGTGGATTTGCAGTGTGTGAAGTGTTTGAAGTGTTTGGGCGAGACCGACTATTTTGTGGCCGTTTTAACTTCTCACCGATTTACTTTTGGTTTGTGACTTGTTTTGACCGATGTGTCTTGTGACCGTTTTGACTTTTGACCCATTTGCTTTATGGCCGTTTTCACTTCTAAGCAACTTGTTATGTGACCGTTTTGAGTAGTGACTTGACCGTTTTGACTTAGGACCAACTTGTTTTATGACCGTTATGGCTTATTACCGGTATGTTTACTTCTGTTTGACTTGTGACCTGTTGGCTTTGTGACCGTAATGACTTGTAACCAAATCAGTGTGTGACCGTTTTGAATTGTACCCAATTTAGTTTCTGACCGTTTTAACTTGTGACCGATTTGTCTTGGGACGATTTATAGTTTTAAACGACTTGTTGTTTCAAGTTTTCTCTTACGAACATCTATTATCACCGTTACGACTTGTGTCCGATTCGAATTGCTACCCATTCATTTAGTGACCGATTTGTGTTTTGACCGTTTTGACTTAGGACCATTTTGTTTTATTACCGTTATGGCTCGTGACAGATATGCATTGTGTCCGATTTGATTTGCGACCTATTTGTTTTTTGACCCTTTTGACTTGCGACCAACTTGTTTTATGATGGTCTTTAGTTGTGACAGTTTCGTTTTTTGACCGTTTTCGCTTGTGACCGATTTGTTTTTCACCGTTTTGACTTAGGACCACTTTGTTGTATGACCGATTTGCATTGTAACCGATTTGCTATTGACCGATTTGCATTGTGTCCGATTTGATATGCTACCGATTTGTTTAATTACCATTTTGAGTTGTGACCGATTTGTTTCGTGACTTTTTCGACTTAGGACCAACTTGTTTTATGACCGTTATGGGATGTTAGCGGTATGTTTGCACTTGTGACCCATTGGCGTAAAGACTTGTACCCAGTTTAGTTAGACACCGTTTTGACCGAATTAGGTATGCGACCATTTTCTCTTGTGACCGATTTGTGTGTGTTGTGACCACTATTACTCATAAACTATTTGCTTTTGACCGTTTTGACTTGTGACCAACATCTTTTATCACCATTTTCAGTTGTGACCGGTTTTGTTTTTGACCGTTGTGACTTAGAACGAATTTGATTGCTGACCGTTATGTATTGTATCCGATTTGCATTGAATCCGATTTGATTAGCACGCGATTTGTTATGTGACCGTTTAGAGTTCCGACCGGATTGTTTTCTGACCGTTTGGACTTGTGACCGATTCGCTTTCTTACCGGAGATATACTCGGTCTGTTTTCTGACCTTTATGACTTCTCACCGATTGGCTTTGTGACCGTTATGACTTGTACCCAATGTATTATGCGACAGTTTCGTTTTCAGTTGTGATCGGCTTGTTCTTTGACCGTTTTGACTTGTGAACCAATTTTTTTCTGACCATTTTCACATAGGACAATTTTGTTTCCTGATCGTTACGTATTTTGACCGTTTTGACTTGTGAACGATTTGTCTTGGGACCACTTATGCTTATAAACTTATGTTTTTGACCGTTTTCACTTCTGACCAACTTGTTTTATGACCGTTTTCATTTGTGACCGACTTGTTTTTTGACCGTTTTGACTTGTGACCCATTTGTTTTCTAATGGTTTTGACTTAGGACAATTTTTTTTACCTGACCGTTATGTCTTGCGTCCGATTTGCATTGTGTCCGATTTGATTTACCAGCGCTTTGTTCAGTGGCAGTTTTGAGTTTTGAAAGGATTGTTTTCTGACCGCTTTTACATTTGACCGATTCGCTTTGATACCACAGATGTGATCGGTTTGTTTTCTGACCTTTTTGACATGCCACCGATTTTCTGTGTGACCATAACGACTTGCAATTAATTTGTTTAATGATCGTTTTGACCAACATTTTTGTGACCGTCTTGGGTTGTGACCGGTTTGGTTTTTACTATTTTGACCTGTAACAGACTTGTTTTGTGACCGTTTTGACTTGTACCCAATTTTGTTTGTGGCCGTTTTCACTTGTATCCTATTTATTTTGTGACCGTTTTTACTTGTAACCGATAGACCGTTTTTGCATGGAGCCATTTTCCTTTATGACCGTTATGGCTTGTGACCGATTTGCATTGTGTCCGATTTACTTTGCGACCGATTTGTTTAGTGACCGTTTTGAGTTGTGACCAATTTTGTGTGTGACCGTTTTGAATGAGGACCAACTTGTTTCATGACCGTTATGGCTTCTTACCGGTATGTTTACTTATTGTTTGACTTTGGACCCATTGGCTTTGTGACCGTTATGACGTGTGCCCAGTTTAATCTGTGACCGTTTTGGATTGCGACAAATTTAGTATTCGACCTTTTCGTTTTCAGTTGGGACCGTTATGTTTTTTGACCGTTTTAACTGTTGACCAACATGTTTTATGACCGTTTGTGATCGGTTTGATATTTTGACCGTTGTGACTTAGGACCATTTTTTTGTGGCCGTTATGTCTTGTGACCGATTTGATTTGCAACCGATTTGTTTGTTGACCTTTTTGACTTTTGATCGATTTGTTTTTCCTACCGTTTTCACTTAGCACAATTTTGTTAACAGACCGTTATGTCTTGTGACCGATTTGCGATGCATCAAACTTGATTTTGTTGTTGACCGTTTTGACTTACGACCAACTTGTTTACAACCGATTTACTTTGTGACCGTTATTACGTCTATCCATTTTTGTGTGTGAGCGCTTTGACCCAATTTAGTTTGTGACCGTTTTCACTTGTGACCGATTTGTCTTCGGACCACTTTAACATTTAAACGATTTGATTGTTGACCGTTTTTTCTTAGGATCGTTTTCTTTTACGGACGTTAATGCTTTTGACCATTGTGTCCGATATGATTTGCAACCGATTTGTCTTTAAACCGTTTTGACTTTTGACCAACTTGATTTATGACTGTTTTCATTTGTGACAGGTTTGTTTCTTAACTTGATTTAAGACCGTTTTCAGTTGTGAAAGGTTTGTTTTTTGACCGTTTTGACCTATGAATGATTTGTTGTTAGTGCGTTTTGATTTAGGACCATTTTTGCATGATGGCCGTTATATCTTGTGACCGACTTGCATTGCGTCCGATTTGATGCGTTTAGTGACCGTTTTGACTTGTTATATGACCGTTATGGCTTGTTACCGGTAGTTTTACTTACTGTTTTACTTGTGACCGTTTGGCTTTTTGACCCTATTGATTTTCGACCATTTTGTTTTTTGATCGCTTTCAGTTATGCCTGGTTTATTTTTTTGCCGATTTCTGTTTGACCGTTTTGACTTAGGACCACTTTGTTGTGTAACCGATTTGTTTGTTGACCGTTTCGACTTTAGACCGATTTGTTTTGTGACCTAAGGTCAACTTGTTTTATAACCGTTTTCACATGTGACAGTTTTGTCTTGCGACTATTACTTTTAAACGGCTTCTTTTTTTCTTGTGATCGATTTGCATTGCGACTGATTTGTTTTGTTGTCGTTTGAGCGATTTGTTTTGGGACGACTGTGACTTTTGTCAGATTTGTATTGTGACCGTTGCGATTTTCTTTTTTTGACCGTTTTGATGTGTGTCCGAATTGTGACCACTATGAATTTGGCCTTCCCACAAATGGAATTGTTCAACTGTATAACGAAACGAACGCAACTATGCAATGTTATTAGTAAATGTCCATGTAATAAACACCTTACGCTTGTTTTTATCGTATGATCGAGGGCAGAGTTTTTGATATATTTGTATTTACTGCGGCTATTTAATAGCAACGACACATCATCGCTATAAACAGTGACTGCACAATATATAAAGCATAATGCAATAGAAAAAGAGATCTTTACCGATACAGTGGTTTGTTGCAGATATCGCATGCCATTGAACCGTTTAAAGTACATGTTTATGCGAAACGAATAATTGACAGGGTCGATGCAGATATTTATTGTGAACAATAATGGAATAGTAATATAGTACTCCTGTTGTAGTGAAAAACAATTGAATAGCACTATAGAACTCCTGTTATATGAATCGTAATTCAAATGTACGAACACGTACTCTTTGCAACTTGTCAAAGAAAGGTACGTGATATAACATAAGATGTAACTGGAAAGTATCGAGATAAACGCATGGTAAACGCACATCAGTGTTAACGTCCAAAACGCCTTACACTTGGTTTCTGATCGTATGATCATAGACAGATTTATATATATTTGTTTTTATTGCAGCTATTCAATATCAACGACACATCGTCGCTACGTAATCTTCGCTAACTGATTAGGATAGGTGCGTAGTATAACATAAGAAGTAACTGAAAATCATACAGTGAACACGAATTTCTTTTTTATTTCGATCGTATTTCCGAAAACAAAAACAAAAGTTGCAACATAACGGTCTCCCAAAACGTGAACATGTGATTGTACAAACTAAACCCAGGAGTTCAGCGACAAGGGGCATGAATACGCAAATGCCACATTGACATTGATTTAAATAACTAACAAAGATTATGCCGTTTGTTGTCCTGTTACCCCAACATGTGACTGCATAAATTGCTACAATTGCAACCGAGCATTGACAGTGTGATCGCACCGAGCATTGAACGTGTGCTCGTTAGTATTAGTAGTATTTATATGCAAAGCACTAAAAAGCTTACCGTCACGTGCCTTCCTAAGACGGTTTGCATGCCAGAAGAGTCGCTTTCTGATACTGGGTTACGAGTTTTTCATGTAGTGTTTGTTACAGAATGTTGTTTCAAACAATAGTCTGATTTGGAAATGAATTGCATTGTTGTTTGAATGTAGAGTAAAGATGTTCAATAAATTCTAAGTTTCCAGCGAAATCCCAATCAGTGTTTTTGAAATTGAAGTGGATTGATTTTCATGCAAAGACCAAATAATTTCAAGTAATTCGAATGCTTTTTCCAATAATTCGTACAGTCATTGCGTACGAATTATGTGTCTATTTTATTGTATACCTCATGCGTAGAAAATAAGTCACAGGGATGAACATCTCTGTATCATTTATCGGAAAGTCATCTTAGATCAAATTCTGAAAAGAAACAACTAGGAAACTTTCAACAGTTGTATAGCCATATTTGATCGTGTTTGATCGTTTTTTACAAGAAATACAAATGTCAGATTTATTGCAGTGTCGTATGTATGAATTGCTTCATATCACTCCTCGAATGCAGCCATCAATGTGGAGTGTGTTCTGTGGAGTAGTGGGGTTTTGTGTGACGGGTGTGGAAAATGTGACCGGTGTGATATTGTAGTATGTGAAGTTATGGCATTGGTGTCGATGTTGTGAGTGGATTTGCAGTGTGTGAAGTGTTTGAAGTGTTTGGGCGAGACCGACTATTTTGTGGCCGTTTTAACTTCTCACCGATTTACTTTTGGTTTGTGACTTGTTTTGACCGATGTGTCTTGTGACCGTTTTGACTTTTGACCCATTTGCTTTATGGCCGTTTTCACTTCTAAGCAACTTGTTATGTGACCGTTTTGAGTAGTGACTTGACCGTTTTGACTTAGGACCAACTTGTTTTATGACCGTTATGGCTTATTACCGGTATGTTTACTTCTGTTTGACTTGTGACCTGTTGGCTTTGTGACCGTAATGACTTGTAACCAAATCAGTGTGTGACCGTTTTGAATTGTACCCAATTTAGTTTCTGACCGTTTTAACTTGTGACCGATTTGTCTTGGGACGATTTATAGTTTTAAACGACTTGTTGTTTCAAGTTTTCTCTTACGAACATCTATTATCACCGTTACGACTTGTGTCCGATTCGAATTGCTACCCATTCATTTAGTGACCGATTTGTGTTTTGACCGTTTTGACTTAGGACCATTTTGTTTTATTACCGTTATGGCTCGTGACAGATATGCATTGTGTCCGATTTGATTTGCGACCTATTTGTTTTTTGACCCTTTTGACTTGCGACCAACTTGTTTTATGATGGTCTTTAGTTGTGACAGTTTCGTTTTTTGACCGTTTTCGCTTGTGACCGATTTGTTTTTCACCGTTTTGACTTAGGACCACTTTGTTGTATGACCGATTTGCATTGTAACCGATTTGCTATTGACCGATTTGCATTGTGTCCGATTTGATATGCTACCGATTTGTTTAATTACCATTTTGAGTTGTGACCGATTTGTTTCGTGACTTTTTCGACTTAGGACCAACTTGTTTTATGACCGTTATGGGATGTTAGCGGTATGTTTGCACTTGTGACCCATTGGCGTAAAGACTTGTACCCAGTTTAGTTAGACACCGTTTTGACCGAATTAGGTATGCGACCATTTTCTCTTGTGACCGATTTGTGTGTGTTGTGACCACTATTACTCATAAACTATTTGCTTTTGACCGTTTTGACTTGTGACCAACATCTTTTATCACCATTTTCAGTTGTGACCGGTTTTGTTTTTGACCGTTGTGACTTAGAACGAATTTGATTGCTGACCGTTATGTATTGTATCCGATTTGCATTGAATCCGATTTGATTAGCACGCGATTTGTTATGTGACCGTTTAGAGTTCCGACCGGATTGTTTTCTGACCGTTTGGACTTGTGACCGATTCGCTTTCTTACCGGAGATATACTCGGTCTGTTTTCTGACCTTTATGACTTCTCACCGATTGGCTTTGTGACCGTTATGACTTGTACCCAATGTATTATGCGACAGTTTCGTTTTCAGTTGTGATCGGCTTGTTCTTTGACCGTTTTGACTTGTGAACCAATTTTTTTCTGACCATTTTCACATAGGACAATTTTGTTTCCTGATCGTTACGTATTTTGACCGTTTTGACTTGTGAACGATTTGTCTTGGGACCACTTATGCTTATAAACTTATGTTTTTGACCGTTTTCACTTCTGACCAACTTGTTTTATGACCGTTTTCATTTGTGACCGACTTGTTTTTTGACCGTTTTGACTTGTGACCCATTTGTTTTCTAATGGTTTTGACTTAGGACAATTTTTTTTACCTGACCGTTATGTCTTGCGTCCGATTTGCATTGTGTCCGATTTGATTTACCAGCGCTTTGTTCAGTGGCAGTTTTGAGTTTTGAAAGGATTGTTTTCTGACCGCTTTTACATTTGACCGATTCGCTTTGATACCACAGATGTGATCGGTTTGTTTTCTGACCTTTTTGACATGCCACCGATTTTCTGTGTGACCATAACGACTTGCAATTAATTTGTTTAATGATCGTTTTGACCAACATTTTTGTGACCGTCTTGGGTTGTGACCGGTTTGGTTTTACTATTTTGACCTGTAACAGACTTGTTTTGTGACCGTTTTGACTTGTACCCAATTTTGTTTGTGGCCGTTTTCACTTGTATCCTATTTATTTTGTGACCGTTTTTACTTGTAACCGATAGACCGTTTTTGCATGGAGCCATTTTCCTTTATGACCGTTATGGCTTGTGACCGATTTGCATTGTGTCCGATTTACTTTGCGACCGATTTGTTTAGTGACCGTTTTGAGTTGTGACCAATTTTGTGTGTGACCGTTTTGAATGAGGACCAACTTGTTTCATGACCGTTATGGCTTCTTACCGGTATGTTTACTTATTGTTTGACTTTGGACCCATTGGCTTTGTGACCGTTATGACGTGTGCCCAGTTTAATCTGTGACCGTTTTGGATTGCGACAAATTTAGTATTCGACCTTTTCGTTTTCAGTTGGGACCGTTATGTTTTTTGACCGTTTTAACTGTTGACCAACATGTTTTATGACCGTTTGTGATCGGTTTGATATTTTGACCGTTGTGACTTAGGACCATTTTTTTGTGGCCGTTATGTCTTGTGACCGATTTGATTTGCAACCGATTTGTTTGTTGACCTTTTTGACTTTTGATCGATTTGTTTTTCCTACCGTTTTCACTTAGCACAATTTTGTTAACAGACCGTTATGTCTTGTGACCGATTTGCGATGCATCAAACTTGATTTTGTTGTTGACCGTTTTGACTTACGACCAACTTGTTTACAACCGATTTACTTTGTGACCGTTATTACGTCTATCCATTTTTGTGTGTGAGCGCTTTGACCCAATTTAGTTTGTGACCGTTTTCACTTGTGACCGATTTGTCTTCGGACCACTTTAACATTTAAACGATTTGATTGTTGACCGTTTTTTCTTAGGATCGTTTTCTTTTACGGACGTTAATGCTTTTGACCATTGTGTCCGATATGATTTGCAACCGATTTGTCTTTAAACCGTTTTGACTTTTGACCAACTTGATTTATGACTGTTTTCATTTGTGACAGGTTTGTTTCTTAACTTGATTTAAGACCGTTTTCAGTTGTGAAAGGTTTGTTTTTTGACCGTTTTGACCTATGAATGATTTGTTGTTAGTGCGTTTTGATTTAGGACCATTTTTGCATGATGGCCGTTATATCTTGTGACCGACTTGCATTGCGTCCGATTTGATGCGTTTAGTGACCGTTTTGACTTGTTATATGACCGTTATGGCTTGTTACCGGTAGTTTTACTTACTGTTTTACTTGTGACCGTTTGGCTTTTTGACCCTATTGATTTTCGACCATTTTGTTTTTTGATCGCTTTCAGTTATGCCTGGTTTATTTTTTTGCCGCATTCTGTTTGACCGTTTTGACTTAGGACCACTTTGTTGTGTAACCGATTTGTTTGTTGACCGTTTCGACTTTAGACCGATTTGTTTTGTGACCTAAGGTCAACTTGTTTTATAACCGTTTTCACATGTGACAGTTTTGTCTTGCGACTATTACTTTTAAACGGCTTCTTTTTTTCTTGTGATCGATTTGCATTGCGACTGATTTGTTTTGTTGTCGTTTGAGCGATTTGTTTTGGGACGACTGTGACTTTTGTCAGATTTGTATTGTGACCGTTGCGATTTTCTTTTTTTGACCGTTTTGATGTGTGTCCGAATTGTGACCACTATGAATTTGGCCTTCCCACAAATGGAATTGTTCAACTGTATAACGAAACGAACGCAACTATGCAATGTTATTAGTAAATGTCCATGTAATAAACACCTTACGCTTGTTTTTATCGTATGATCGAGGGCAGAGTTTTTGATATATTTGTATTTACTGCGGCTATTTAATAGCAACGACACATCATCGCTATAAACAGTGACTGCACAATATATAAAGCATAATGCAATAGAAAAAGAGATCTTTACCGATACAGTGGTTTGTTGCAGATATCGCATGCCATTGAACCGTTTAAAGTACATGTTTATGCGAAACGAATAATTGACAGGGTCGATGCAGATATTTATTGTGAACAATAATGGAATAGTAATATAGTACTCCTGTTGTAGTGAAAAACAATTGAATAGCACTATAGAACTCCTGTTATATGAATCGTAATTCAAATGTACGAACACGTACTCTTTGCAACTTGTCAAAGAAAGGTACGTGATATAACATAAGATGTAACTGGAAAGTATCGAGATAAACGCATGGTAAACGCACATCAGTGTTAACGTCCAAAACGCCTTACACTTGGTTTCTGATCGTATGATCATAGACAGATTTATATATATTTGTTTTTATTGCAGCTATTCAATATCAACGACACATCGTCGCTACGTAATCTTCGCTAACTGATTAGGATAGGTGCGTAGTATAACATAAGAAGTAACTGAAAATCATACAGTGAACACGAATTTCTTTTTTATTTCGATCGTATTTCCGAAAACAAAAACAAAAGTTGCAACATAACGGTCTCCCAAAACGTGAACATGTGATTGTACAAACTAAACCCAGGAGTTCAGCGACAAGGGGCATGAATACGCAAATGCCACATTGACATTGATTTAAATAACTAACAAAGATTATGCCGTTTGTTGTCCTGTTACCCCAACATGTGACTGCATAAATTGCTACAATTGCAACCGAGCATTGACAGTGTGATCGCACCGAGCATTGAACGTGTGCTCGTTAGTATTAGTAGTATTTATATGCAAAGCACTAAAAAGCTTACCGTCACGTGCCTTCCTAAGACGGTTTGCATGCCAGAAGAGTCGCTTTCTGATACTGGGTTACGAGTTTTTCATGTAGTGTTTGTTACAGAATGTTGTTTCAAACAATAGTCTGATTTGGAAATGAATTGCATTGTTGTTTGAATGTAGAGTAAAGATGTTCAATAAATTCTAAGTTTCCAGCGAAATCCCAATCAGTGTTTTTGAAATTGAAGTGGATTGATTTTCATGCAAAGACCAAATAATTTCAAGTAATTCGAATGCTTTTTCCAATAATTCGTACAGTCATTGCGTACGAATTATGTGTCTATTTTATTGTATACCTCATGCGTAGAAAATAAGTCACAGGGATGAACATCTCTGTATCATTTATCGGAAAGTCATCTTAGATCAAATTCTGAAAAGAAACAACTAGGAAACTTTCAACAGTTGTATAGCCATATTTGATCGTGTTTGATCGTTTTTTACAAGAAATACAAATGTCAGATTTATTGCAGTGTCGTATGTATGAATTGCTTCATATCACTCCTCGAATGCAGCCATCAATGTGGAGTGTGTTCTGTGGAGTAGTGGGGTTTTGTGTGACGGGTGTGGAAAATGTGACCGGTGTGATATTGTAGTATGTGAAGTTATGGCATTGGTGTCGATGTTGTGAGTGGATTTGCAGTGTGTGAAGTGTTTGAAGTGTTTGGGCGAGACCGACTATTTTGTGGCCGTTTTAACTTCTCACCGATTTACTTTTGGTTTGTGACTTGTTTTGACCGATGTGTCTTGTGACCGTTTTGACTTTTGACCCATTTGCTTTATGGCCGTTTTCACTTCTAAGCAACTTGTTATGTGACCGTTTTGAGTAGTGACTTGACCCGTTTTGACTTAGGACCAACTTGTTTTATGACCGTTATGGCTTATTACCGGTATGTTTACTTCTGTTTGACTTGTGACCTGTTGGCTTTGTGGACCGTAATGACTTGTAACCAAATCAGTGTGTGACCGTTTTGAATTGTACCCAATTTAGTTTCTGACCGTTTTAACTTGTGGACCGATTTGTCTTGGACGATTTATAGTTTAAACGACTTGTTGTTTCAAGTTTTCTCTTACGAAATCTATTATCACCGTTACGACTTGTGTCCGATTCGAATTGCTACCCATTCATTTAGTGACCGATTTGTGTTTTGACCGTTTTTGACTTAGGACCATTTTGTTTTATTACCGTTATGGCTCGTGACAGATATGCATTGTGTCCGATTTGATTTGCGACCTATTTGTTTTTTGACCCTTTTGACTTGCGACCAACTTGTTTTATGATGGTCTTAGTTGTGACAGTTTCGTTTTTTGACCGTTTTCGCTTGTGACCGATTTGTTTTTCACCGTTTTGACTTAGGACCACTTTGTTGTATGACCGATTTGCATTGTAACCGATTTGCTATTGACCGATTTGCATTGTGTCCGATTTGATATGCTACCGATTTGTTTAATTACCATTTTGAGTTGTGACCGATTTGTTTCGTGACTTTTTCGACTTAGGACCAACTTGTTTAATGACCGTTATGGGATGTTAGCGGTATGTTTGCACTTGTGACCCATTGGCGTAAAGACTTGTACCCAGTTTAGTTAGACACCGTTTTGACCGAATTAGGTATGCGACCATTTTCTCTTGTGACCGATTTGTGTGTGTTGTGACCACTATTACTCATAAACTATTTGCTTTTGACCGTTTTGACTTGTGACCAACATCTTTTATCACCATTTTCAGTTGTGACCGGTTTTGTTTTTGACCGTTGTGACTTAGAACGAATTTGATTGCTGACCGTTATGTATTGTATCCGATTTGCATTGAATCCGATTTGATTAGCACGCGATTTGTTATGTGACCGTTTAGAGTTCCGACCGGATTGTTTTCTGACCGTTTGGACTTGTGACCGATTCGCTTTCTTACCGGAGATATACTCGGTCTGTTTTCTGACCTTTATGACTTCTCACCGATTGGCTTTGTGACCGTTATGACTTGTACCCAATGTATTATGCGACAGTTTCGTTTTCAGTTGTGATCGGCTTGTTCTTTGACCGTTTTGACTTGTGAACCAATTTTTTTCTGACCATTTTCACATAGGACAATTTTGTTTCCTGATCGTTACGTATTTTGACCGTTTTGACTTGTGAACGATTTGTCTTGGGACCACTTATGCTTATAAACTTATGTTTTTGACCGTTTTCACTTCTGACCAACTTGTTTTATGACCGTTTTCATTTGTGACCGACTTGTTTTTTGACCGTTTTGACTTGTGACCCATTTGTTTTCTAATGGTTTTGACTTAGGACAATTTTTTTTACCTGACCGTTATGTCTTGCGTCCGATTTGCATTGTGTCCGATTTGATTTACCAGCGCTTTGTTCAGTGGCAGTTTTGAGTTTTGAAAGGATTGTTTTCTGACCGCTTTTACATTTGACCGATTCGCTTTGATACCACAGATGTGATCGGTTTGTTTTCTGACCTTTTTGACATGCCACCGATTTTCTGTGTGACCATAACGACTTGCAATTAATTTGTTTAATGATCGTTTTGACCAACATTTTTGTGACCGTCTTGGGTTGTGACCGGTTTGGTTTTACTATTTTGACCTGTAACAGACTTGTTTTGTGACCGTTTTGACTTGTACCCAATTTTGTTTGTGGCCGTTTTCACTTGTATCCTATTTATTTTGTGACCGTTTTTACTTGTAACCGATAGACCGTTTTTGCATGGAGCCATTTTCCTTTATGACCGTTATGGCTTGTGACCGATTTGCATTGTGTCCGATTTACTTTGCGACCGATTTGTTTAGTGACCGTTTTGAGTTGTGACCAATTTTGTGTGTGACCGTTTTGAATGAGGACCAACTTGTTTCATGACCGTTATGGCTTCTTACCGGTATGTTTACTTATTGTTTGACTTTGGACCCATTGGCTTTGTGACCGTTATGACGTGTGCCCAGTTTAATCTGTGACCGTTTTGGATTGCGACAAATTTAGTATTCGACCTTTTCGTTTTCAGTTGGGACCGTTATGTTTTTTGACCGTTTTAACTGTTGACCAACATGTTTTATGACCGTTTGTGATCGGTTTGATATTTTGACCGTTGTGACTTAGGACCATTTTTTTGTGGCCGTTATGTCTTGTGACCGATTTGATTTGCAACCGATTTGTTTGTTGACCTTTTTGACTTTTGATCGATTTGTTTTTCCTACCGTTTTCACTTAGCACAATTTTGTTAACAGACCGTTATGTCTTGTGACCGATTTGCGATGCATCAAACTTGATTTTGTTGTTGACCGTTTTGACTTACGACCAACTTGTTTACAACCGATTTACTTTGTGACCGTTATTACGTCTATCCATTTTTGTGTGTGAGCGCTTTGACCCAATTTAGTTTGTGACCGTTTTCACTTGTGACCGATTTGTCTTCGGACCACTTTAACATTTAAACGATTTGATTGTTGACCGTTTTTTCTTAGGATCGTTTTCTTTTACGGACGTTAATGCTTTTGACCATTGTGTCCGATATGATTTGCAACCGATTTGTCTTTAAACCGTTTTGACTTTTGACCAACTTGATTTATGACTGTTTTCATTTGTGACAGGTTTGTTTCTTAACTTGATTTAAGACCGTTTTCAGTTGTGAAAGGTTTGTTTTTTGACCGTTTTGACCTATGAATGATTTGTTGTTAGTGCGTTTTGATTTAGGACCATTTTTGCATGATGGCCGTTATATCTTGTGACCGACTTGCATTGCGTCCGATTTGATGCGTTTAGTGACCGTTTTGACTTGTTATATGACCGTTATGGCTTGTTACCGGTAGTTTTACTTACTGTTTTACTTGTGACCGTTTGGCTTTTTGACCCTATTGATTTTCGACCATTTTGTTTTTTGATCGCTTTCAGTTATGCCTGGTTTATTTTTTTGCCGCATTCTGTTTGACCGTTTTGACTTAGGACCACTTTGTTGTGTAACCGATTTGTTTGTTGACCGTTTCGACTTTAGACCGATTTGTTTTGTGACCTAAGGTCAACTTGTTTTATAACCGTTTTCACATGTGACAGTTTTGTCTTGCGACTATTACTTTTAAACGGCTTCTTTTTTTCTTGTGATCGATTTGCATTGCGACTGATTTGTTTTGTTGTCGTTTGAGCGATTTGTTTTGGGACGACTGTGACTTTTGTCAGATTTGTATTGTGACCGTTGCGATTTTCTTTTTTTGACCGTTTTGATGTGTGTCCGAATTGTGACCACTATGAATTTGGCCTTCCCACAAATGGAATTGTTCAACTGTATAACGAAACGAACGCAACTATGCAATGTTATTAGTAAATGTCCATGTAATAAACACCTTACGCTTGTTTTTATCGTATGATCGAGGGCAGAGTTTTTGATATATTTGTATTTACTGCGGCTATTTAATAGCAACGACACATCATCGCTATAAACAGTGACTGCACAATATATAAAGCATAATGCAATAGAAAAAGAGATCTTTACCGATACAGTGGTTTGTTGCAGATATCGCATGCCATTGAACCGTTTAAAGTACATGTTTATGCGAAACGAATAATTGACAGGGTCGATGCAGATATTTATTGTGAACAATAATGGAATAGTAATATAGTACTCCTGTTGTAGTGAAAAACAATTGAATAGCACTATAGAACTCCTGTTATATGAATCGTAATTCAAATGTACGAACACGTACTCTTTGCAACTTGTCAAAGAAAGGTACGTGATATAACATAAGATGTAACTGGAAAGTATCGAGATAAACGCATGGTAAACGCACATCAGTGTTAACGTCCAAAACGCCTTACACTTGGTTTCTGATCGTATGATCATAGACAGATTTATATATATTTGTTTTTATTGCAGCTATTCAATATCAACGACACATCGTCGCTACGTAATCTTCGCTAACTGATTAGGATAGGTGCGTAGTATAACATAAGAAGTAACTGAAAATCATACAGTGAACACGAATTTCTTTTTTATTTCGATCGTATTTCCGAAAACAAAAACAAAAGTTGCAACATAACGGTCTCCCAAAACGTGAACATGTGATTGTACAAACTAAACCCAGGAGTTCAGCGACAAGGGGCATGAATACGCAAATGCCACATTCACATTGATTTAAATAACTAACAAAGATTATGCCGTTTGTTGTCCTGTTACCCCAACATGTGACTGCATAAATTGCTACAATTGCAACCGAGCATTGACAGTGTGATCGCACCGAGCATTGAACGTGTGCTCGTTAGTATTAGTAGTATTTATATGCAAAGCACTAAAAAGCTTACCGTCACGTGCCTTCCTAAGACGGTTTGCATGCCAGAAGAGTCGCTTTCTGATACTGGGTTACGAGTTTTTCATGTAGTGTTTGTTACAGAATGTTGTTTCAAACAATAGTCTGATTTGGAAATGAATTGCATTGTTGTTTGAATGTAGAATAAAGATGTTCAATAAATTCTAAGTTTCCAGCGAAATCCCAATCAGTGTTTTTGAAATTGAAGTGAATTGATTTTCATGCAAAGACCAAATAATTTCAAGTAATTCGAATGCTTTTTCCAATAATTCGTACAGTCATTGCGTACGAATTATGTGTCTATTTTATTGTATACCTCATGCGTAGAAAATAAGTCACAGGGATGAACATCTCTGTATCATTTATCGGAAAGTCATCTTAGATCAAATTCTGAAAAGAAACAACTAGGAAACTTTCAACAGTTGTATAGCCATATTTGATCGTGTTTGATCGTTTTTTACAAGAAATACAAATGTCAGATTTATTGCAGTGTCGTATGTATGAATTGCTTCATATCACTCCTCGAATGCAGCCATCAATGTGGAGTGTGTTCTGTGGAGTAGTGGGGTTTTGTGTGACGGGTGTGGAAAATGTGACCGGTGTGATATTGTAGTATGTGAAGTTATGGCATTGGTGTCGATGTTGTGAGTGGATTTGCAGTGTGTGAAGTGTTTGAAGTGTTTGGGCGAGACCGACTATTTTGTGGCCGTTTTAACTTCTCACCGATTTACTTTTGGTTTGTGACTTGTTTTGACCGATGTGTCTTGTGACCGTTTTGACTTTTGACCCATTTGCTTTATGGCCGTTTTCACTTCTAAGCAACTTGTTATGTGACCGTTTTGAGTAGTGACTTGACCGTTTTGACTTAGGACCAACTTGTTTTATGACCGTTATGGCTTATTACCGGTATGTTTACTTCTGTTTGACTTGTGACCTGTTGGCTTTGTGACCGTAATGACTTGTAACCAAATCAGTGTGTGACCGTTTTGAATTGTACCCAATTTAGTTTCTGACCGTTTTAACTTGTGACCGATTTGTCTTGGGACGATTTATAGTTTTAAACGACTTGTTGTTTCAAGTTTTCTCTTACGAACATCTATTATCACCGTTACGACTTGTGTCCGATTCGAATTGCTACCCATTCATTTAGTGACCGATTTGTGTTTTGACCGTTTTGACTTAGGACCATTTTGTTTTATTACCGTTATGGCTCGTGACAGATATGCATTGTGTCCGATTTGATTTGCGACCTATTTGTTTTTTGACCCTTTTGACTTGCGACCAACTTGTTTTATGATGGTCTTTAGTTGTGACAGTTTCGTTTTTTGACCGTTTTCGCTTGTCACCGATTTGTTTTTCACCGTTTTGGCTTAGGACCACTTTGTTGTATGTCCGATTTGCATTGTAACCGATTTGCTATTGACCGATTTGCATTGTGTCCGATTTGATATGCTACCGATTTGTTTAATTACCATTTTGAGTTGTGACCGATTTGTTTCGTGACTTTTTCGACTTAGGACCAACTTGTTTTATGACCGTTATGGGATGTTAGCGGTATGTTTGCACTTGTGACCCATTGGCGTAAAGACTTGTACCCAGTTTAGTTAGACACCGTTTTGACCGAATTAGGTATGCGACCATTTTCTCTTGTGACCGATTTGTGTGTGTTGTGACCACTATTACTCATAAACTATTTGCTTTTGACCGTTTTGACTTGTGACCAACATCTTTTATCACCATTTTCAGTTGTGACCGGTTTTGTTTTTGACCGTTGTGACTTAGAACGAATTTGATTGCTGACCGTTATGTATTGTATCCGATTTGCATTGAATCCGATTTGATTAGCACGCGATTTGTTATGTGACCGTTTAGAGTTCCGACCGGAGTGTTTTCTGACCGTTTGGACTTGTGACCGATTCGCTTTCTTACCGGAGATATACTCGGTCTGTTTTGTGACCTTTATGACTTCTCACCGATTGGCTTTGTGACCGTTATGACTTGTACCCAATGTATTATGCGACAGTTTCGTTTTCAGTTGTGATCGGCTTGTTCTTTGACCGTTTTGACTTGTGAACCAATTTTGTTCTGACCATTTTCACATAGGACAATTTTGTTTCCTGATCGTTACGTATTTTGACCGTTTTGACTTGTGAACGATTTGTCTTGGGACCACTTATGCTTATAAACTTATGTTTTTCGACGTTTTCACTTCTGACCAACTTGTTTTATGACCGTTTTCATTTGTGACCGACTTGTTTTTTGACCGTTTTGACTTGTGACCGATTTGTTTTCTAATGGTTTTGACTTAGGACAATTTTTTTACCTGACCGTTATGTCTTGCGGCCGATTTGCATTGTGTCCGATTTGATTTACCAGCGGATTGTTTTCTGACCTTTTGGACTTCTGACCGATACGCTTTCTTACCGGAGATATAATCGGTTTGTTTTCTGACCTTTCTGACTTCTCACCGATTGGCTTTGTGACCGTTATGACTTGTACCCAATTTATTATGCTCCAGTTTCCTTTTCAGTTGTGACCGGCTTGTTCTTTGACCGTTATGACTTGTGACCGATTTTTTTTCAGACCATTTTGACGTAGGGCAATTTTGTTTCCTGATCACTGTATATTTTGACCGTTTCGACTTGTGAACGATTTGTCTTGGGACCACCTATGCTTATAAACTTATGTTTTTGACCGTTTTGACTTCTGACCAACTTGTTTTATGACCGTTTTCATTTGTGACCGACTTGTTTTTTGACCGTTTTGACTTGTGACCGATTTGTTTTCTAATGGTTTTGACTTAGGACAATTTTTTTTACCTGACCGTTATGTCTTGCGTCCGATTTGCATTGTGTCCGATTTGATTTACCAGCGCTTTGTTTAGTGGCAGTTTTGAGTTTTGAAAGGATTGTTTTCTGACCGCTTTTACATTTGACCGATTCGCCTTGATACCACAGATGTGATCGGTTTGTTTTCTGACCTTTTTGACATGCCACCGATTTTCTGTGTGACCATAACGACTTGCAATTAATTTGTTTAATGATCGTTTTGACCAACATTTTTGTGACCGTCTTGGGTTGTGACCGGTTTGGTTTTTACTATTTTGACCTGTAACAGACTTGTTTTGTGACCGTTTTGACTTGTACCCAATTTTGTTTGTGGCCGTTTTCACTTGTATCCTATTTATTTTGTGACCGTTTTTACTTGTAACCGATAGACCGTTTTTGCATGGAGCCATTTTCCTTTATGACCGTTATGGCTTGTGACCGATTTGCATTGTGTCCGATTTGCTTTGCGACCGATTTGTTTAGTGACCGTTTTGAGTTGTGACCAATTTTGTGTGTGACCGTTTTGACTGAGGACCAACTTGTTTTATGACCGTTATGGCTTCTTACCGGTATGTTTACTTATTGTTTGACTTTGGACCCATTGGCTTTGTGACCGTTATGACGTGTACCCAGTTTAATCTGTGACCGTTTTGGATTGCGACAAATTTAGTATTCGACCTTTTCGTTTTCAGTTGTGACCGTTATGTTTTTTGACCGTTTAAACTGTTGACCAACATGTTTTATGACCGTTTGTGATCGGTTTGATTTTTTGACCGTTGTGACTTAGGACCATTTTTTTGTGGCCGTTATGTCTTGTGACCAATTTGATTTGCAACCGATTTGTTTGTTGACCTTTTTGACTTTTGATCGATTTGTTTTTCCTACCGTTTTCACTTAGCACAATTTTGTTAACAGACCGTTATGTCTTGTGACCGATTTGCGATGCATCAAACTTGATTTTGTTGTTGACCGTTTTGACTTACGACCAACTTGTTTACAACCGATTTACTTTGTGACCGTTATTACGTCTATCCATTTTTGTGTGTGAGCGCTTTGACCCAATTTAGTTTGTGACCGTTTTCACTTGTGACCGATTTGTCTTCGGACCACTTTAACATTTAAACGATTTGATTGTTGACCGTTTTTTCTTAGATCGTTTTCTTTTACGGACGTTAATGCTTTTGACCATTGTGTCCGATATGATTTGCTACCGATTTGTCTTTAAACCGTTTTGACTTTTGACCAACTTGATTTATGACTGTGTTCATTTGTGACAGGTTTGTTTTTTAACTTGATTTAAGACCGTTTTCAGTTGTGAAAGGTTTGTTTTTTGACCGTTTTGACCTATGACTGATTTGTTGTTAGTGCGTTTTGATTTAGGACCATTTTTGCTTGATGGCCGTTATATCTTGTGACCGACTGGCATTGCGTTTGATTTGATGCGTTTAGTGACCGTTTTGACTTGTTATATGACCGTTATGGCTTGTTACCGGTATTTTTACTTACTGTTTTACTTGTGACCGTTTGGCTTTGGGACCGTTAAGACTTGTACACAGTTCAGTTTGTACCATTTTCACTTGCACCCAATTTAGTTTGTGACCGTTTTCACTTGCGTCTGCTTTGTCATGGAAGCAATATTACTTTTAAGCGATTCATTTTGGACCGTTTTTGCTAAGGGCCATTTCCTTGTATGACCGTTATGTATTGTGACCGATTTGCATTGTATCCGATTGGATTTTTGAACGATTGGTTTATTGACCGTTTTTACTTGCGAACAACTTATTTTTGTAAACGTTTCCGGTTGTGACCGGTTTATTTTCGACCGTTTCGACTTCCGACCGCTTTACTTTGTGACCGAAATTACTTTTATCGTATTTATTTTTAGTCCGCTTTGACATGTGCCCAATTAAGTTTGTGACCGTTTTCACTTGTACCAAATTTAGTTTGTGACCGTTTTGACTTGTGACCGATTTGTCTTTAGACCACTTTTCCTTTTAAACGATTTTTTTCTTGACTATTTTCTTAGAAACATTTTCTTCAATGACCGTTATGGCTTTTGACCGATTTGCCTTGTGTCCGATAAGATTTACGAACTATTTGCGTTTTGACCCTTTTCGACCATTTTGTTTTTTGATCGCTTTCAGTTATGCCTGGTTTATTTTTTTGCCGATTTCTGTTTGACCGTTTTGACTTAGGACCACTTTGTTGTGTAACCGATTTGTTTGTTGACCGTTTCGACTTTAGACCGATTTGTTTTGTGACCTAAGGTCAACTTGTTTTATAACCGTTTTCACATGTGACAGTTTTGTCTTGCGACTATTACTTTTAAACGGCTTCTTTTTTTCTTGTGATCGATTTGCATTGCGACTGATTTGTTTTGTTATCGTTTGAGCGATTTGTTTTGGGACGACTGTGACTTTTGTCAGATTTGTATTGTGACCGTTGCGATTTTCTTTTTTTGACCGTTTTGATGTGTGTCCGAATTGTGACCACTATGAATTTGGCCTTCGCACAAATGGAATTGTTCAACTGTATAACGAAACGAACGCAACTATGCAATGTTATTAGTAAATGTACATGTAATAAACACCTTACCCTTGTTTTTATCGTATGATCGAGGGCAGAGTTTTTGATATATTTGTATTTACTGCGGCTATTTAATAGCAACGACACATCATCGCTATAAACAGTGACTGCACAATATATAAAGCATAATGCAATAGAAAAAGAGATCTTTACCGATACAGTGGTTTCTTGCAGATATCGCATGCCATTGAACCGTTTAAAGTACATGTTTATGCGAAACGAATAATTGACAGGGTCGATGCAGATATTTATTGTGAACAATAATGGAATAGTAATATAGTACTCCTGTTGTAGTGAAAAACAATTGAATAGCACTATAGAACTCCTGTTATATGAATCGTAATTCAAATGTACGAACACGTACTCTTTGCAACTTGTCAAAGAAAGGTACGTGATATAACATAAGATGTAACTGGAAAGTATCGAGATAAACGCATGGTAAACGCACATCAGTGTTAACGTCCAAAACGCCTTACACTTGGTTTCTGATCGTATGATCATAGACAGATTTATATATATTTGTTTTTATTGCAGCTATTCAATATCAACGACACATCGTCGCTACGTAATCTTCGCTAACTGATTAGGATAGGTGCGTAGTATAACATAAGAAGTAACTGAAAATCATACAGTGAACACGAATTTCTTTTTTATTTCGATCGTATTTCCGAAAACAAAAACAAAAGTTGCAACATAACGGTCTCCCAAAACGTGAACATGTGATTGTACAAACTAAACCCAGGAGTTCAGCGACAAGGGGCATGAATACGCAAATGCCACATTCACATTGATTTAAATAACTAACAAAGATTATGCCGTTTGTTGTCCTGTTACCCCAACATGTGACTGCATAAATTGCTACAATTGCAACCGAGCATTGACAGTGTGATCGCACCGAGCATTGAACGTGTGCTCGTTAGTATTAGTAGTATTTATATGCAAAGCACTAAAAAGCTTACGTGCCTTCCTAAGACGGTTTGCATGCCAGAAGAGTCGCTTTCTGATACTGGGTTACGAGTTTTTCATGTAGTGTTTGTTACAGAATGTTGTTTCAAACAATAGTCTGATTTGGAAATGAATTGCATTGTTGTTTGAATGTAGAGTAAAGATGTTCAATAAATTCTAAGTTTCCAGCGAAATCCCAATCAGTGTTTTTGAAATTGAAGTGGATTGATTTTCATGCAAAGACCAAATAATTTCAAGTAATTCGAATGCTTTTTCCAATAATTCGTACAGTCATTGCGTACGAATTATGTGTCTATTTTATTGTATACCTCATGCGTAGAAAATAAGTCACAGGGATGAACATCTCTGTATCATTTATCGGAAAGTCATCTTAGATCAAATTCTGAAAAGAAACAACTAGGAAACTTTCAACAGTTGTATAGCCATATTTGATCGTGTTTGATCGTTTTTTACAAGAAATACAAATGTCAGATTTATTGCAGTGTCGTATGTATGAATTGCTTCATATCACTCCTCGAATGCAGCCATCAATGTGGAGTGTGTTCTGTGGAGTAGTGGGTTTTTGTGTGACGGGTGTGGAAAATGTGACCGGTGTGAGATTTTAGTGTGTGAAGTTATGGCATTGGTGTCGATGTTGTGAGTGGATTTGCAGTGTGTGAAGTGTTTGAGTGGTGTTGGGCGAGACCGACTATTTTGTGGCCGTTTTAACTTCTCAGCGATTTACTTTTGGTTTGTGACTTGTTTTGACCGATGTGTCTTGTGACCGTTTTGACTTTTGACCCATTTGCTTTATGGCCGTTTTCACTTCTAAGCAACTTGTTATGTGACCGTTTTGAGTAGTGACTTGACCGTTTTGACTTAGGACCAACTTGTTTTATGACCGTTATGGCTTATTACCGGTATGTTTACTTCTGTTTGACTTGTGACCTGTTGGCTTTGTGACCATTTTGAATTGTACCCAATTTAGTTTCTGACCGTTTTAACTTGTGACCGATTTGTCTTGGGACGATTATTAGTTTTAAACGACTTGTTGTTTCAAGTTTTCTCTTACGAACATCTATTATCACCGTTACGACTTGTGTCCGATTCGAATTGCTACCCATTCATTTAGTGACCGATTTGTGTTTTGACCGTTTTGACTTAGGACCATTTTGTTTTATTACCGTTATGGCTCGTGACAGATATGCATTGTGTCCGATTTGATTTGCGACCTATTTGTTTTTTGACCCTTTTGACTTGCGACCAACTTGTTTTATGATGGTCTTTAGTTGTGACAGTTTCGTTTTTTGACCGTTTTCGCTTGTGACCGATTTGTTTTTCACCGTTTTGACTTAGGACCACTTTGTTGTATGACCGATTTGCATTGTAACCGATTTGCTATTGACCGATTTGCATTGTGTCCGATTTGATATGCTACCGATTTGTTTAATTACCATTTTGAGTTGTGACCGATTTGTTTCGTGACTTTTTCGACTTAGACCAACTTGTTTTATGACCGTTATGGGATGTTAGCGGTATGTTTGCACTTGTGACCCATTGGCATAAAGACTTGTACCCAGTTTAGTTAGACACCGTTTTGACCGAATTAGGTATGCGACCATTTTCTCTTGTGACCGATTTGTGTGTGTTGTGACCACTATTACTCATAAACTATTTGCTTTTGACCGTTTTGACTTGTGACCAACATCTTTTATCACCATTTTCAGTTGTGACCGGTTTTGTTTTTGACCGTTGTGACTTAGAACGAATTTGATTGCTGACCGTTATGTATTGTATCCGATTTGCAATGAATCCGATTTGATTAGCACGCGATTTGTTATGTGACCGTTTAGAGTTCCGACCGGATTGTTTTCTGACCGTTTGGACTTGTGACCGATTCGCTTTCTTACCGGAGATATACTCGGTCTGTTTTCTGACCTTTATGACTTCTCACCGATTGGCTTTGTGACCGTTATGACTTGTACCCAATGTATTATGCGACAGTTTCGTTTTCAGTTGTGATCGGCTTGTTCTTTGACCGTTTTGACTTGTGACCGATTTTTTTTCATACCATTTTGACGTAGGGCAATTTTGTTTCCTGATCACTGTATATTTTGACCGTTTCGACTTGTGAACGATTTGTCTTGGGACCACCTATGCTTATAAACTTATGTTTTTGACCGTTTTGACTTCTGACCAACTTGTTTTATGACCGTTTTCATTTGTGACCGACTTGTTTTTTGACCGTTTTGACTTGTGACCGATTTGTTTTCTAATGGTTTTGACTTAGGACAATTTTTTTTACCTGACCTTTATGTCTTGCGTCCGATTTGCATTGTGTCCGATTTGATTTACCAGCGCTTTGTTTAGTGGCAGTTTTGAGTTTTGAAAGGATTGTTTTCTGACCGCTTTTACATTTGACCGATTCGCTTTGATACCACAGATGTGATCGGTTTGTTTTCTGACCTTTTTGACATGCCACCGATTTTCTGTGTGACCATAACGACTTGCAATTAATTTGTTTAATGATCGTTTTGACCAACATTTTTGTGACCGTCTTGGGTTGTGACCGGTTTGGTTTTTACTATTTTGACCTGTAACAGACTTGTTTTGTGACCGTTTTGACTTGTACCCAATTTTGTTTGTGGCCGTTTTCACTTGTATCCTATTTATTTTGTGACCGTTTTTACTTGTAACCGATAGACCGTTTTTGCATGGAGCCATTTTCCTTTATGACCGTTATGGCTTGTGACCGATTTGCATTGTGTCCGATTTGCTTTGCGACCGATTTGTTTAGTGACCGTTTTGAGTTGTGACCAATTTTGTGTGTGACCGTTTTGACTGAGGACCAACTTGTTTTATGACCGTTATGGCTTCTTACCGGTATGTTTACTTATTGTTTGACTTTGGACCCATTGGCTTTGTGACCGTTATGACGTGTGCCCAGTTTAATCTGTGACCGTTTTGGATTGCGACAAATTTAGTATTCGACCTTTTCGTTTTCAGTTGGGACCGTTATGTTTTTTGACCGTTTTAACTGTTGACCAACATGTTTTATGACCGTTTGTGATCGGTTTGATTTTTTGACCGTTGTGACTTAGGACCATTTTTGTGTGGCCGTTATGTCTTGTGACCGATTTGATTTGCAACCGATTTGTTTGTTGACCTTTTTGACTTTTGATCGATTTGTTTTTCCTACCGTTTTCACTTAGCACAATTTTGTTAACAGACCGTTATGTCTTGTGACCGATTTGCGATGCATCAAACTTGATTTTGTTGTTGACCGTTTTGACTTACGACCAACTTGTTTACAACCGATTTACTTTGTGACCGTTATTACGTCTATCCATTTTTGTGTGTGAGCGCTTTGACCCAATTTAGTTTGTGACCGTTTTCACTTGTGACCGATTTGTCTTCGGACCACTTTAACATTTAAACGATTTGATTGTTGACCGTTTTTTCTTAGATCGTTTTCTTTTACGGACGTTAATGCTTTTGACCATTGTGTCCGATATGATTTGCTACCGATTTGTCTTTAAACCGTTTTGACTTTTGACCAACTTGATTTATGACTGTGTTCATTTGTGACAGGTTTGTTTTTTAACTTGATTTAAGACCGTTTTCAGTTGTGAAAGGTTTGTTTTTTGACCGTTTTGACCTATGACTGATTTGTTGTTAGTGCGTTTTGATTTAGGACCATTTTTGCTTGATGGCCGTTATATCTTGTGACCGACTGGCATTGCGTTTGATTTGATGCGTTTAGTGACCGTTTTGACTTGTTATATGAGCGTTATGGCTTGTTACCGGTAGTTTTACTTACTGTTTTACTTGAGACCGTTTGGCTTTGGACCGTTAAGACTTGTACACAGTTCAGTTTGTACCATTTTCACTTGCACCCAATTTAGTTTGTGACCGTTTTCGCTTGCGTCTGCTTTGTCATGGAAGCAATATTACTTTTAAGCGATTCATTTTGGACCGTTTTTGCTAAGAGCCATTTCCTTGTATGACCGTTATGTATTGTGACCGATTTGCATTGTATCCGATTGGATTTTTGAACGATTGGTTTATTGACCGTTTTTACTTGCGAACAACTTATTTTTGTAAACGTTTCCGGTTGTGACCGGTTTATTTTCGACCGTTTCGACTTCCGACCGCTTTACTTTGTGACCGAAATTACTTTTATCGTATTTATTTTTAGTCCGCTTTGACATGTGCCCAATTAAGTTTGTGACCGTTTTCACTTGTACCAAATTTAGTTTGTGACCGTTTTGACTTGTGACCGATTTGTCTTTAGACCACTTTTCCTTTTAAACGATTTTTTTCTTGACTATTTTCTTAGAAACATTTTCTTCAATGACCGTTATGGCTTTTGACCGATTTGCCTTGTGTCCGATAAGATTTACGAACTATTTGCGTTTTGACCCTTTTCGACCATTTTGTTTTTTGATCGCTTTCAGTTATGCCTGGTTTATTTTTTTGCCGATTTCTGTTTGACCGTTTTGACTTAGGACCACTTTGTTGTGTAACCGATTTGTTTGTTGACCGTTTCGACTTTAGACCGATTTGTTTTGTGACCTAAGGTCAACTTGTTTTATAACCGTTTTCACATGTGACAGTTTTGTCTTGCGACTATTACTTTTAAACGGCTTCTTTTTTTCTTGTGATCGATTTGCATTGCGACTGATTTGTTTTGTTATCGTTTGAGCGATTTGTTTTGGGACGACTGTGACTTTTGTCAGATTTGTATTGTGACCGTTGCGATTTTCTTTTTTTGACCGTTTTGATGTGTGTCCGAATTGTGACCACTATGAATTTGGCCTTCGCACAAATGGAATTGTTCAACTGTATAACGAAACGAACGCAACTATGCAATGTTATTAGTAAATGTACATGTAATAAACACCTTACCCTTGTTTTTATCGTATGATCGAGGGCAGAGTTTTTGATATATTTGTATTTACTGCGGCTATTTAATAGCAACGACACATCATCGCTATAAACAGTGACTGCACAATATATAAAGCATAATGCAATAGAAAAAGAGATCTTTACCGATACAGTGGTTTGTTGCAGATATCGCATGCCATTGAACCGTTTAAAGTACATGTTTATGCGAAACGAATAATTGACAGGGTCGATGCAGATATTTATTGTGAACAATAATGGAATAGTAATATAGTACTCCTGTTGTAGTGAAAAACAATTGAATAGCACTATAGAACTCCTGTTATATGAATCGTAATTCAAATGTACGAACACGTACTCTTTGCAACTTGTCAAAGAAAGGTACGTGATATAACATAAGATGTAACTGGAAAGTATCGAGATAAACGCATGGTAAACGCACATCAGTGTTAACGTCCAAAACGCCTTACACTTGGTTTCTGATCGTATGATCATAGACAGATTTATATATATTTGTTTTTATTGCAGCTATTCAATATCAACGACACATCGTCGCTACGTAATCTTCGCTAACTGATTAGGATAGGTGCGTAGTATAACATAAGAAGTAACTGAAAATCATACAGTGAACACGAATTTCTTTTTTATTTCGATCGTATTTCCGAAAACAAAAACAAAAGTTGCAACATAACGGTCTCCCAAAACGTGAACATGTGATTGTACAAACTAAACCCAGGAGTTCAGCGACAAGGGGCATGAATACGCAAATGCCACATTCACATTGATTTAAATAACTAACAAAGATTATGCCGTTTGTTGTCCTGTTACCCCAACATGTGACTGCATAAATTGCTACAATTGCAACCGAGCATTGACAGTGTGATCGCACCGAGCATTGAACGTGTGCTCGTTAGTATTAGTAGTATTTATATGCAAAGCACTAAAAAGCTTACGTGCCTTCCTAAGACGGTTTGCATGCCAGAAGAGTCGCTTTCTGATACTGGGTTACGAGTTTTTCATGTAGTGTTTGTTACAGAATGTTGTTTCAAACAATAGTCTGATTTGGAAATGAATTGCATTGTTGTTTGAATGTAGAGTAAAGATGTTCAATAAATTCTAAGTTTCCAGCGAAATCCCAATCAGTGTTTTTGAAATTGAAGTGGATTGATTTTCATGCAAAGACCAAATAATTTCAAGTAATTCGAATGCTTTTTCCAATAATTCGTACAGTCATTGCGTACGAATTATGTGTCTATTTTATTGTATACCTCATGCGTAGAAAATAAGTCACAGGGATGAACATCTCTGTATCATTTATCGGAAAGTCATCTTAGATCAAATTCTGAAAAGAAACAACTAGGAAACTTTCAACAGTTGTATAGCCATATTTGATCGTGTTTGATCGTTTTTTACAAGAAATACAAATGTCAGATTTATTGCAGTGTCGTATGTATGAATTGCTTCATATCACTCCTCGAATGCAGCCATCAATGTGGAGTGTGTTCTGTGGAGTAGTGGGTTTTTGTGTGACGGGTGTGGAAAATGTGACCGGTGTGAGATTTTAGTGTGTGAAGTTATGGCATTGGTGTCGATGTTGTGAGTGGATTTGCAGTGTGTGAAGTGTTTGAGTGGTGTTGGGCGAGACCGACTATTTTGTGGCCGTTTTAACTTCTCAGCGATTTACTTTTGGTTTGTGACTTGTTTTGACCGATGTGTCTTGTGACCGTTTTGACTTTTGACCCATTTGCTTTATGGCCGTTTTCACTTCTAAGCAACTTGTTATGTGACCGTTTTGAGTAGTGACTTGACCGTTTTGACTTAGGACCAACTTGTTTTATGACCGTTATGGCTTATTACCGGTATGTTTACTTCTGTTTGACTTGTGACCTGTTGGCTTTGTGACCGTAATGACTTGTAACCAATTCAGTGTGTGACCGTTTTGAATTGTACCCAATTTAGTTTCTGACCGTTTTAACTTGTGACCGATTTGTCTTGGGACGATTATTAGTTTTAAACGACTTGTTGTTTCAAGTTTTCTCTTACGAACATCTATTATCACCGTTACGACTTGTGTCCGATTCGAATTGCTACCCATTCATTTAGTGACCGATTTGTGTTTTGACCGTTTTGACTTAGGACCATTTTGTTTTATTACCGTTATGGCTCGTGACAGATATGCATTGTGTCCGATTTGATTTGCGACCTATTTGTTTTTTGACCCTTTTGACTTGCGACCAACTTGTTTTATGATGGTCTTTAGTTGTGACAGTTTCGTTTTTTGACCGTTTTCGCTTGTGACCGATTTGTTTTTCACCGTTTTGACTTAGGACCACTTTGTTGTATGACCGATTTGCATTGTAACCGATTTGCTATTGACCGATTTGCATTGTGTCCGATTTGATATGCTACCGATTTGTTTAATTACCATTTTGAGTTGTGACCGATTTGTTTCGTGACTTTTTCGACTTAGGACCAACTTGTTTTATGACCGTTATGGGATGTTAGCGGTATGTTTGCACTTGTGACCCATTGGCGTAAAGACTTGTACCCAGTTTAGTTAGACACAGTTTTGACCGAATTAGGTATGCGACCATTTTCTCTTGTGACCGATTTGTGTGTGTTGTGACCACTATTACTCATAAACTATTTGCTTTTGACCGTTTTGACTTGTGACCAACATCTTTTATCACCATTTTCAGTTGTGACCGGTTTTGTTTTTGACCGTTGTGACTTAGAACGAATTTGATTGCTGACCGTTATGTATTGTATCCGATTTGCATTGAATCCGATTTGATTAGCACGCGATTTGTTATGTGACCGTTAGAGTTCCGACCGGAATGTTTTCTGACCGTTTGGACTTGTGACCGATTCGCTTTCTTACCGGAGATATACTCGGTCAGTTTTCTGACCTTTATGACTTCTCACCGATTGGCTTTGTGACCGTTATGACTTGTACCCAATGTATTATGCGACAGTTTCGTTTTCAGTTGTGATCGGCTTGTTCTTTGACCGTTTTGACTTGTGAACCAATTTTTTTCTGACCATTTTCACATAGGACAATTTTGTTTCCTGATCGTTACGTATTTTGACCGTTTTGACTTGTGAACGATTTGTCTTGGGACCACTTTTGCTTATAAACTTATGTTTTTCGACGTTTTCACTTCTGACCAACTTGTTTTATGACCGTTTTCATTTGTGACCGACTTGTTTTTTGACCGTTTTGACTTGTGACCGATTTGTTTTCTAATGGTTTTGACTTAGGACAATTTTTTTACCTGACCGTTATGTCTTGCGGCCGATTTGCATTGTGTCCGATTTGATTTACCAGCGCTTTGTTTAGTGACGGTTTTGACTTTGACCGTTGTGACTTATAACGAATTTGTTTCCTGACCGTTATGTATTGTGTCCGATTTGCTTTGAATCCGATTTGTTTAGCTCGCGATTTGTTATGTGACCGTTTAGAGTTCCAACCGGATTGTTTTCTGACCTTTTGGACTTCTGACCGATACGCTTTCTTACCGGAGATATAATCGGTTTGTTTTCTGACCTTTCTGACTTCTCACCGATTGGCTTTGTGACCGTTATGACTTGTACCCAATTTATTATGCGACAGTTTCCTTTTCAGTTGTGACCGGCTTGTTCTTTGATCGTTTTGACTTGTGACCGATTTTTTTTCAGACCATTTTGACGTAGGGCAATTTTGTTTCCTGATCACTGTATATTTTGACCGTTTCGACTTGTGAACGATTTGTCTTGGGACCACCTATGCTTATAAACTTATGTTTTTGACCCTTTTGACTTCTGACCAACTTGTTTTATGACCGTTTTCATTTGTGACCGACTTGTTTTTTGACCGTTTTGACTTGTGACCGATTTGTTTTCTAATGGTTTTGACTTAGGACAATTTTTTTTACCTGACCGTTATGTCTTGCGTCCGATTTGCATTGTGTCCGATTTGATTTACCAGCGCTTTGTTTAGTGGCAGTTTTGAGTTTTGAAAGGATTGTTTTCTGACCGCTTTTACATTTGACCGATTCGCTTTGATACCACAGATGTGATCGGTTTGTTTTCTGACCTTTTTGACATGCCACCGATTTTCTGTGTGACCATAACGACTTCCAATTAATTTGTTTAATGATCGTTTTGACCAACATTTTTGTGACCGTCTTGGGTTGTGACCGGTTTGGTTTTTACTATTTTGACCTGTAACAGACTTGTTTTGTGACCGTTTTGACTTGTACCCAATTTTGTTTGTGGCCGTTTTCACTTGTATCCTATTTATTTTGTGACCGTTTTTACTTGTAACCGATAGACCGTTTTTGCATGGAGCCATTTTCCTTTATGACCGTTATGGCTTGTGACCGATTTGCATTGTGTCCGATTTGCTTTGCGACCGATTTGTTTAGTGACCGTTTTGAGTTGTGACCAATTTTGTGTGTGACCGTTTTGACTGAGGACCAACTTGTTTTATGACCGTTATGGCTTCTTACCGGTAGTTTACTTATTGTTTGACTTTGGACCCATTTGCTTTGTGACCGTTATGACGTGTGCCCAGTTTAATCTGTGACCGTTTTGGATTGCGACAAATTTAGTATTCGACCTTTTCGTTTTCAGTTGGGACCGTTATGTTTTTTGACCGTTTTAACTGTTGAACAACATGTTTTATGACCGTTTGTGATCGGTTTGATTTTTTGACCGTTGTGACTTAGGACCACTTTTTTGTGGCCGTTATGTCTTGTGACCGATTTGATTTGCAACCGATTTGTTTGTTGACCTTTTTGACTTTTGATCGATTTGTTTTTCCTACCGTTTTCACTTAGCACAATTTTGTTAACAGACCGTTATGTCTTGTGACCGATTTGAGATGCATCAAACTTGATTTTGTTGTTGACCGTTTTGACTTACGACCAACTTGTTTACAACCGATTTACTTTGTGACCGTTATTACTTCTATCCATTTTTGTGTGTGAGCGCTTTGACCCAATTTAGTTTGTGACCGTTTTCACTTGTGACCGATTTGTCTTCGGACCACTTTAACATTTAAACGATTTGATTGTTGACCGTTTTTTCTTAGGATCGTTTTCTTTTACGGACGTTAATGCTTTTGACCATTGTGTCCGATATGATTTGCAACCGATTTGTCTTTAAACCGTTTTGACTTTTGACCAAATCAATTTAAGACCGTTTTCAGTTGTGAAAGGTTTGTTTTTTGACCGTTTTGACCTATGGCTAATTTGTTGTTAGTGCGTTTTGATTTAGGACCATTTTTGCTTGATGGCCGTTATATCTTGTGACCGACTTGCATTGCGTCCGATTTGATGCGTTTAGTGACCGTTTTGACTTGTTATATGACCGTTATGGCTTGTTACCGGTAGTTTTACTTACTGTTTTACTTGTGACCGTTTGGCTTTGGGACCGTTAAGACTTGTACACAGTTCAGTTTGTACCATTTTCACTTGCACCCAATTTAGTTTGTGACCGTTTTCACTTGCGTCTGCTTTGTCATGGAAGCAATATTACTTTTAAGCGATTCATTTTAGACCGTTTTTTCTAAGGGCCATTTCCTTTTATGACCGTTATGTATTGTGACCGATTTGCATTGTATCCGATTAGATTTTTGAACGATTGGTTTATTGACCGTTTTTACTTGCGAACAACTTATTTTTGTAAACGTTTCCAGTTGTGACCGGTTTATTTTCGACCGTTTCGACTTCCGACCGCTTTTCTTTGTGACCGAAATTACTTTTATCGTATTTATTTTTAGTCCGCTTTGACATGTGCCCAATTAAGTTTGTGACCGTTTTCACTTGTACCAAATTTAGTTTGTGACCGTTTTGACTTGTGACCGATTTGTCTTTAGACCACTTTTCCTTTTAAACGATTTTTTTCTTGACAGTATTTTCTTAGAAACATTTTCTTCAATGACCGTTATGGCTTTTGACCGATTTGCCTTGTGTCCGATAAGATTTACGAACTATTTGCGTTTTGACCCTATTGATTTTCGACCATTTTGTTTTTTGATCGCTTTCAGTTATGCCTGGTTTATTTTTTTGCCGATTTCTGTTTGACCGTTTTGACTTAGGACCACTTTGTTGTGTGACCGATTTGTTTGTTGACCGTTTCGACTTTAGACCGATTTGTTTTGTGACCTAAGGTCAACTTGTTTTATAACCGTTTTCACATGTGACAGTTTTGTCATGCGACTATTACTTTTAAACGGCTTCTTTTTTTCTTGTGATCGATTTGCATTGCGACTGATTTGTTTTGTTATCGTTTGAGCGATTTGTTTTGGGACGACTGTGACTTTTGTCAGATTTGTATTGTGACCGTTGCGATTTTCTTTTTTTGACCGTTTTGATGTGTGTCCGAATTGTGACCACTATGAATTTGGCCTTCCCACAAATGGAATTGTTCAACTGTATAACGAAACGAACGCAACTATGCAATGTTATTAGTAAATGTCCATGTAATAAACACCTTACGCTTGTTTTTATCGTATGATCGAGGGCAGAGTTTTTGATATATTTGTATTTACTGCGGCTATTTAATAGCAACGACACATCATCGCTATAAACAGTGACTGCACAATATATAAAGCATAATGCAATAGAAAAAGAGATCTTTACCGATACAGTGGTTTGTTGCAGATATCGCATGCCATTGAACCGTTTAAAGTACATGTTTATGCGAAACGAATAATTGACAGGGTCGATGCAGATATTTATTGTGAACAATAATGGAATAGTAATATAGTACTCCTGTTGTAGTGAAAAACAAATGAATAGCACTATAGAACTCCTGTTATATGAATCGTAATTCAAATGTACGAACACGTACTCTTTGCAACTTGTCAAAGAAAGGTACGTGATATAACATAAGATGTAACTGGAAAGTATCGAGATAAACGCATGGTAAACGCACATCAGTGTTAACGTCCAAAACGCCTTACACTTGGTTTCTCATCGTATGATCATAGACAGATTTATATATATTTGTTTTTATTGCAGCTATTCAATATCAACGACACATCGTCGCTACGTAATCTTCGCTAACTGATTAGGATAGGTGCGTAGTATAACATAAGAAGTAACTGAAAATCATACAGTGAACACGAATTTCTTTTTTATTTCGATCGTATTTCCGAAAACAAAAACAAAAGTTGCAACATAGTATAACATAAGAAGTAACTGAAAATCATACAGTGAACACGAATTTCTTTTTTATTTCGATCGTATTTCCGAAAACAAAAACAAAAGTTGCAACATAACGGGGGTCTCCCAAAACGTGAACATGTGATTGTACAAACTAAACCCAGGAGTTCAGCGACAAGGGGCATGAATACGCAAATGCCACATTCACATTGATTTAAATAACTAACAAAGATTATGCCGTTTGTTGTCCTGTTACCCCAACATGTGACTGCATAAATTGCTACAATTGCAACCGAGCATTGACAGTGTGATCGCACCGAGCATTGAACGTGTGCTCGTTAGTATTAGTAGTATTTATATGCAAAGCACTAAAAAGCTTACCGTCACGTGCCTTCCTAAGACGGTTTGCATGCCAGAAGAGTCGCTTTCTGATACTGGGTTACGAGTTTTTCATGTAGTGTTTGTTACAGAATGTTGTTTCAAACAATAGTCTGATTTGGAAATGAATTGCATTGTTGTTTGAATGTAGAGTAAAGATGTTCAATAAATTCTAAGTTTCCAGCGAAATCCCAATCAGTGTTTTTGAAATTGAAGTGGATTGATTTTCATGCAAAGACCAAATAATTTCAAGTAATTCGAATGCTTTTTCCAATAATTCGTACAGTCATTGCGTACGAATTATGTGTCTATTTTATTGTATACCTCATGCGTAGAAAATAAGTCACAGGGATGAACATCTCTGTATCATTTATCGGAAAGTCATCTTAGATCAAATTCTGAAAAGAAACAACTAGGAAACTTTCAACAGTTGTATAGCCATATTTGATCGTGTTTGATCGTTTTTTACAAGAAATACAAATGTCAGATTTATTGCAGTGTCGTATGTATGAATTGCTTCATATCACTCCTCGAATGCAGCCATCAATGTGGAGTGTGTTCTGTGGAGTAGTGGGTTTTTGTGTGACGGGTGACCGGTGTGAGATTTTAGTGTGTGAAGTTATGGCATTGGTGTCGATGTTGTGAGTGGATTTGCAGTGTGTGAAGTGTTTGAGTGGTGTTGGGCGAGACCGACTATTTTGTGGCCGTTTTAACTTCTCACCGATTTACTTTTGGTTTGTGACTTGTTTTGACCGATGTGTCTTGTGACCGTTTTGACTTTTGACCCATTTGCTTTATGGCCGTTTTCACTTCTAAGCAACTTGTTATGTGACCGTTTTGAGTAGTGACTTGACCGTTTTGACTTAGGACCAACTTGTTTTATGACCGTTATGGCTTATTACCGGTATGTTTACTTCTGTTTGACTTGTGACCTGTTGGCTTTGTGACCGTAATGACTTGTAACCAATTCAGTGTGTGACCGTTTTGAATTGTACCCAATTTAGTTTCTGACCGTTTTAACTTGTGACCGATTTGTCTTGGGACGATTATTAGTTTTAAACGACTTGTTGTTTCAAGTTTTCTCTTACGAACATCTATTATCACCGTTACGACTTGTGTCCGATTCGAATTGCTACCCATTCATTTAGTGACCGATTTGTGTTTTGACCGTTTTGACTTAGGACCATTTTGTTTTATTACCGTTATGGCTCGTGACAGATATGCATTGTGTCCGATTTGATTTGCGACCTATTTGTTTTTTGACCCTTTTGACTTGCGACCAACTTGTTTTATGATGGTCTTTAGTTGTGACAGTTTCGTTTTTTGACCGTTTTCGCTTGTGACCGATTTGTTTTTCACCGTTTTGACTTAGGACCACTTTGTTGTATGACCGATTTGCATTGTAACCGATTTGCTATTGACCGATTTGCATTGTGTCCGATTTGATATGCTACCGATTTGTTTAATTACCATTTTGAGTTGTGACCGATTTGTTTCGTGACTTTTTCGACTTAGACCAACTTGTTTTATGACCGTTATGGGATGTTAGCGGTATGTTTGCACTTGTGACCCATTGGCATAAAGACTTGTACCCAGTTTAGTTAGACACCGTTTTGACCGAATTAGGTATGCGACCATTTTCTCTTGTGACCGATTTGTGTGTGTTGTGACCACTATTACTCATAAACTATTTGCTTTTGACCGTTTTGACTTGTGACCAACATCTTTTATCACCATTTTCAGTTGTGACCGGTTTTGTTTTTGACCGTTGTGACTTAGAACGAATTTGATTGCTGACCGTTATGTATTGTATCCGATTTGCAATGAATCCGATTTGATTAGCACGCGATTTGTTATGTGACCGTTTAGAGTTCCGACCGGATTGTTTTCTGACCGTTTGGACTTGTGACCGATTCGCTTTCTTACCGGAGATATACTCGGTCTGTTTTCTGACCTTTATGACTTCTCACCGATTGGCTTTGTGACCGTTATGACTTGTACCCAATGTATTATGCGACAGTTTCGTTTTCAGTTGTGATCGGCTTGTTCTTTGACCGTTTTGACTTGTGACCGATTTTTTTTCATACCATTTTGACGTAGGGCAATTTTGTTTCCTGATCACTGTATATTTTGACCGTTTCGACTTGTGAACGATTTGTCTTGGGACCACCTATGCTTATAAACTTATGTTTTTGACCGTTTTGACTTCTGACCAACTTGTTTTATGACCGTTTTCATTTGTGACCGACTTGTTTTTTGACCGTTTTGACTTGTGACCGATTTGTTTTCTAATGGTTTTGACTTAGGACAATTTTTTTTACCTGACCTTTATGTCTTGCGTCCGATTTGCATTGTGTCCGATTTGATTTACCAGCGCTTTGTTTAGTGGCAGTTTTGAGTTTTGAAAGGATTGTTTTCTGACCGCTTTTACATTTGACCGATTCGCTTTGATACCACAGATGTGATCGGTTTGTTTTCTGACCTTTTTGACATGCCACCGATTTTCTGTGTGACCATAACGACTTGCAATTAATTTGTTTAATGATCGTTTTGACCAACATTTTTGTGACCGTCTTGGGTTGTGACCGGTTTGGTTTTTACTATTTTGACCTGTAACAGACTTGTTTTGTGACCGTTTTGACTTGTACCCAATTTTGTTTGTGGCCGTTTTCACTTGTATCCTATTTATTTTGTGACCGTTTTTACTTGTAACCGATAGACCGTTTTTGCATGGAGCCATTTTCCTTTATGACCGTTATGGCTTGTGACCGATTTGCATTGTGTCCGATTTGCTTTGCGACCGATTTGTTTAGTGACCGTTTTGAGTTGTGACCAATTTTGTGTGTGACCGTTTTGACTGAGGACCAACTTGTTTTATGACCGTTATGGCTTCTTACCGGTATGTTTACTTATTGTTTGACTTTGGACCCATTGGCTTTGTGACCGTTATGACGTGTGCCCAGTTTAATCTGTGACCGTTTTGGATTGCGACAAATTTAGTATTCGACCTTTTCGTTTTCAGTTGGGACCGTTATGTTTTTTGACCGTTTTAACTGTTGACCAACATGTTTTATGACCGTTTGTGATCGGTTTGATTTTTTGACCGTTGTGACTTAGGACCATTTTTGTGTGGCCGTTATGTCTTGTGACCGATTTGATTTGCAACCGATTTGTTTGTTGACCTTTTTGACTTTTGATCGATTTGTTTTTCCTACCGTTTTCACTTAGCACAATTTTGTTAACAGACCGTTATGTCTTGTGACCGATTTGCGATGCATCAAACTTGATTTTGTTGTTGACCGTTTTGACTTACGACCAACTTGTTTACAACCGATTTACTTTGTGACCGTTATTACGTCTATCCATTTTTGTGTGTGAGCGCTTTGACCCAATTTAGTTTGTGACCGTTTTCACTTGTGACCGATTTGTCTTCGGACCACTTTAACATTTAAACGATTTGATTGTTGACCGTTTTTTCTTAGGATCGTTTTCTTTTACGGACGTTAATGCTTTTGACCATTGTGTCCGATATGATTTGCAACCGATTTGTCTTTAAACCGTTTTGACTTTTGACCAACTTGATTTATGACTGTTTTCATTTGTGACAGGTTTGTTTCTTAACTTGATTTAAGACCGTTTTCAGTTGTGAAAGGTTTGTTTTTTGACCGTTTTGACCTATGACTGATTTGTTGTTAGTGCGTTTTGATTTAGGACCATTTTTGCTTGATGGCCGTTATATCTTGTGACCGACTTGCATTGCGTCCGATTTGATGCGTTTAGTGACCGTTTTGACTTGTTATATGACCGTTATGGCTTGTTACCGGTAGTTTTACTTACTGTTTTACTTGTGACCGTTTGGCTTTGGGACCGTTAAGACTTGTACACAGTTCAGTTTGTACCATTTTCACTTGCACCCAATTTAGTTTGTGACCGTTTTCACTTGCGTCTGCTTTGTCATGGAAGCAATATTACTTTTAAGCGATTCATTTTAGACCGTTTTTTCTAAGGGCCATTTCCTTTTATGACCGTTATGTATTGTGACCGATTTGCATTGTATCCGATTAGATTTTTGAACGATTGGTTTATTGACCGTTTTTACTTGCGAACAACTTATTTTTGTAAACGTTTCCAGTTGTGACCGGTTTATTTTCGACCGTTTCGACTTCCGACCGCTTTTCTTTGTGACCGAAATTACTTTTATCGTATTTATTTTTAGTCCGCTTTGACATGTGCCCAATTAAGTTTGTGACCGTTTTCACTTGTACCAAATTTAGTTTGTGACCGTTTTGACTTGTGACCGATTTGTCTTTAGACCACTTTTCCTTTTAAACGATTTTTTTCTTGACAGTATTTTCTTAGAAACATTTTCTTCAATGACCGTTATGGCTTTTGACCGATTTGCCTTGTGTTCGATAAGATTTACGAACTATTTGCGTTTTGACCCTATTGATTTTCGACCATTTTGTTTTTTGATCGCTTTCAGTTATGCCTGGTTTATTTTTTTGCCGATTTCTGTTTGACCGTTTTGACTTAGGACCACTTTGTTGTGTAACCGATTTGTTTGTTGACCGTTTCGACTTTAGACCGATTTGTTTTGTGACCTAAGGTCAACTTGTTTTATAACCGTTTTCACATGTGACAGTTTTGTCTTGCGACTATTACTTTTAAACGGCTTCTTTTTTTCTTGTGATCGATTTGCATTGCGACTGATTTGTTTTGTTATCGTTTGAGCGATTTGTTTTGGGACGACTGTGACTTTTGTCAGATTTGTATTGTGACCGTTGCGATTTTCTTTTTTTGACCGTTTTGATGTGTGTCCGAATTGTGACCACTATGAATTTGGCCTTCCCACAAATGGAATTGTTCAACTGTATAACGAAACGAACGCAACTATGCAACGTTATTAGTAAATGTCCATGTAATAAACACCTTACGCTTGTTTTTATCGTATGATCGAGGGCAGAGTTTTTGATATATTTGTATTTACTGCGGCTATTTAATAGCAACGACACATCATCGCTATAAACAGTGACTGCACAATATATAAAGCATAATGCAATAGAAAAAGAGATCTTTACCGATACAGTGGTTTGTTGCAGATATCGCATGCCATTGAACCGTTTAAAGTACATGTTTATGCGAAACGAATAATTGACAGGGTCGATGCAGATATTTATTGTGAACAATAATGGAATAGTAATATAGTACTCCTGTTGTAGTGAAAAACAAATGAATAGCACTATAGAACTCCTGTTATATGAATCGTAATTCAAATGTACGAACACGTACTCTTTGCAACTTGTCAAAGAAAGGTACGTGATATAACATAAGATGTAACTGGAAAGTATCGAGATAAACGCATGGTAAACGCACATCAGTGTTAACGTCCAAAACGCCTTACACTTGGTTTCTGATCGTATGATCATAGACAGATTTATATATATATTTGTTTTTATTGCAGCTATTCAATATCAACGACACATCGTCGCTACGTAATCTTCGCTAACTGATTAGGATAGGTGCGTAGTATAACATAAGAAGTAACTGAAAATCATACAGTGAACACGAATTTCTTTTTTATTTCGATCGTATTTCCGAAAACAAAAACAAAAGTTGCAACATAACGGTCTCCCAAAACGTGAACATGTGATTGTACAAACTAAACCCAGGAGTTCAGCGACAAGGGGCATGAATACGCAAATGCCACATTCACATTGATTTAAATAACTAACAAAGATTATGCCGTGTGTTGTCCTGTTACCCCAACATGTGACTGCATAAATTGCTACAATTGCAACCGAGCATTGACAGTGTGATCGCACCGAGCATTGAACGTGTGCTCGTTAGTATTAGTAGTATTTATATGCAAAGCACTAAAAAGCTTACCGTCACGTGCCTTCCTAAGACGGTTTGCATGCCAGAAGAGTCGCTTTCTGATACTGGGTTACGAGTTTTTCATGTAGTGTTTGTTACAGAATGTTGTTTCAAACAATAGTCTGATTTGGAAATGAATTGCATTGTTGTTTGAATGTAGAATAAAGATGTTCAATAAATTCTAAGTTTCCAGCGAAATCCCAATCAGTGTTTTTGAAATTGAAGTGGATTGATTTTCATGCAAAGACCAAATAATTTCAAGTAATTCGAATGCTTTTTCCAATAATTCGTACAGTCATTGCGTACGAATTATGTGTCTATTTTATTGTATACCTCATGCGTAGAAAATAAGTCACAGGGATGAACATCTCTGTATCATTTATCGGAAAGTCATCTTAGATCAAATTCTGAAAAGAAACAACTAGGAAACTTTCAACAGTTGTATAGCCATATTTGATCGTGTTTGATCGTTTTTTACAAGAAATACAAATGTCAGATTTATTGCAGTGTCGTATGTATGAATTGCTTCATATCACTCCTCGAATGCAGCCATCAATGTGGAGTGTGTTCTGTGGAGTAGTGGGTTTTTGTGTGACGGGTGTGGAAAATGTGACCGGTGTGAGATTTTAGTGTGTGAAGTTATGGCATTGGTGTCGATGTTGTGAGTGGATTTGCAGTGTGTGAAGTGTTTGAGTGGTGTTGGGCGAGACCGACTATTTTGTGGCCGTTTTAACTTCTCACCGATTTACTTTTGGTTTGTGACTTGTTTTGACCGATGTGTCTTGTGACCGTTTTGACTTTTGACCCATTTGCTTTATGGCCGTTTTCACTTCTAAGCAACTTGTTATGTGACCGTTTTGAGTAGTGACTTGACCGTTTTGACTTAGGACCAACTTGTTTTATGACCGTTATGGCTTATTACCGGTATGTTTACTTCTGTTTGACTTGTGACCTGTTGGCTTTGTGACCGTAATGACTTGTAACCAATTCAGTGTGTGACCGTTTTGAATTGTACCCAATTTAGTTTCTGACCGTTTTAACTTGTGACCGATTTGTCTTGGGACGATTTATAGTTTTAAACGACTTGTTGTTTCAAGTTTTCTCTTACGAACATCTATTATCACCGTTACGACTTGTGTCCGATTCGAATTGCTACCCATTCATTTAGTGACCGATTTGTGTTTTGACCGTTTTGACTTAGGACCATTTTGTTTTATTACCGTTATGGCTCGTGACAGATATGCATTGTGTCCGATTTGATTTGCGACCTATTTGTTTTTTGACCCTTTTGACTTGCGACCAACTTGTTTTATGATGGTCTTTAGTTGTGACAGTTTCGTTTTTTGACCGTTTTCGCTTGTGACCGATTTGTTTTTCACCGTTTTGACTTAGGACCACTTTGTTGTATGACCGATTTGCATTGTAACCGATTTGCTATTGACCGATTTGCATTGTGTCCGATTTGATATGCTACCGATTTGTTTAATTACCATTTTGAGTTGTGACCGATTTGTTTCGTGACTTTTTCGACTTAGGACCAACTTGTTTTATGACCGTTATGGGATGTTAGCGGTATGTTTGCACTTGTGACCCATTGGCGTAAAGACTTGTACCCAGTTTAGTTAGACACAGTTTTGACCGAATTAGGTATGCGACCATTTTCTCTTGTGACCGATTTGTGTGTGTTGTGACCACTATTACTCATAAACTATTTGCTTTTGACCGTTTTGACTTGTGACCAACATCTTTTATCACCATTTTCAGTTGTGACCGGTTTTGTTTTTGACCGTTGTGACTTAGAACGAATTTGATTGCTGACCGTTATGTATTGTATCCGATTTGCATTGAATCCGATTTGATTAGCACGCGATTTGTTATGTGACCGTTAGAGTTCCGACCGGAATGTTTTCTGACCGTTTGGACTTGTGACCGATTCGCTTTCTTACCGGAGATATACTCGGTCAGTTTTCTGACCTTTATGACTTCTCACCGATTGGCTTTGTGACCGTTATGACTTGTACCCAATGTATTATGCGACAGTTTCGTTTTCAGTTGTGATCGGCTTGTTCTTTGACCGTTTTGACTTGTGAACCAATTTTTTTCTGACCATTTTCACATAGGACAATTTTGTTTCCTGATCGTTACGTATTTTGACCGTTTTGACTTGTGAACGATTTGTCTTGGGACCACTTATGCTTATAAACTTATGTTTTTCGACGTTTTCACTTCTGACCAACTTGTTTTATGACCGTTTTCATTTGTGACCGACTTGTTTTTTGACCGTTTTGACTTGTGACCGATTTGTTTTCTAATGGTTTTGACTTAGGACAATTTTTTTACCTGACCGTTATGTCTTGCGGCCGATTTGCATTGTGTCCGATTTGATTTAACAGCGCTTTGTTTAGTGACGGTTTTGACTTTGACCGTTGTGACTTATAACGAATTTGTTTCCTGACCGTTATGTATTGTGTCCGATTTGCTTTGAATCCGATTTGTTTAGCTCGCGATTTGTTGTGACCGTTTAGAGTTCCAACCGGATTGTTTTCTGACCTTTTGGACTTCTGACCGATACGCTTTCTTACCGGAGATATAATCGGTTTGTTTTCTGACCTTTCTGACTTCTCACCGATTGGCTTTGTGACCGTTATGACTTGTACCCAATTTATTATGCGACAGTTTCCTTTTCAGTTGTGACCGGCTTGTTCTTTGACCGTTTTGACTTGTGACCGATTTTGTTTCAGACCATTTTGACGTAGGGCAATTTTGTTTCCTGATCACTGTATATTTTGACCGTTTCGACTTGTGAACGATTTGTCTTGGGACCACCTATGCTTATAAACTTATGTTTTTGACCGTTTTGACTTCTGACCAACTTGTTTTATGACCGTTTTCATTTGTGACCGACTTGTTTTTTGACCGTTTTGACTTGTGACCGATTTGTTTTCTAATGGTTTTGACTTAGGACAATTTTTTTTACCTGACCGTTATGTCTTGCGTCCGATTTGCATTGTGTCCGATTTGATTTACCAGCGCTTTGTTTAGTGGCAGTTTTGAGTTTTGAAAGGATTGTTTTCTGACCGCTTTTACATTTGACCGATTCGCTTTGATACCACAGATGTGATCGGTTTGTTTTCTGACCTTTTTGACATGCCACCGATTTTCTGTGTGACCATAACGACTTGCAATTAATTTGTTTAATGATCGTTTTGACCAACATTTTTGTGACCGTCTTGGGTTGTGACCGGTTTGGTTTTTACTATTTTGACCTGTAACAGACTTGTTTTGTGACCGTTTTGACTTGTACCCAATTTTGTTTGTGGCCGTTTTCACTTGTATCCTATTTATTTTGTGACCGTTTTTACTTGTAACCGATAGACCGTTTTTGCATGGAGCCATTTTCCTTTATGACCGTTATGGCTTGTGACCGATTTGCATTGTGTCCGATTTGCTTTGCGACCGATTTGTTTAGTGACCGTTTTGAGTTGTGACCAATTTTGTGTGTGACCGTTTTGACTGAGGACCAACTTGTTTTATGACCGTTATGGCTTCGTACCGGTATGTTTACTTATTGTTTGACTTTGGACCCATTGGCTTTGTGACCGTTATGACGTGTGCCCAGTTTAATCTGTGACCGTTTTGGATTGCGACAAATTTAGTATTCGACCTTTTCGTTTTCAGTTGGGACCGTTATGTTTTTTGACCGTTTTAACTGTTGACCAACATGTTTTATGACCGTTTGTGATCGGTTTGATTTTTTGACCGTTGTGACTTAGGACCATTTTTTTGTGGCCGTTATGTCTTGTGACCGATTTGATTTGCAACCGATTTGTTTGTTGACCTTTTTGACTTTTGATCGATTTGTTTTTCCTACCGTTTTCACTTAGCACAATTTTGTTAACAGACCGTTATGTCTTGTGACCGATTTGCGATGCATCAAACTTGATTTTGTTGTTGACCGTTTTGACTTACGACCAACTTGTTTACAACCGATTTACTTTGTGACCGTTATTACGTCTATCCATTTTTGTGTGTGAGCGCTTTGACCCAATTTAGTTTGTGACCGTTTTCACTTGTGACCGATTTGTCTTCGGACCACTTTAACATTTAAACGATTTGATTGTTTACCGTTTTTTCTTAGGATCGTTTTCTTTTACGGACGTTAATGCTTTTGACCATTGTGTCCGATATGATTTGCAACCGATTTGTCTTTAAACCGTTTTGACCAACTTGATTTATGACTGTTTTCATTTGTGACAGGTTTGTTTTTTAACTTGATTTAAGACCGTTTTCAGTTGTGAAAGGTTTGTTTTTTGACCGTTTTGACCTATGACTGATTTGTTGTTAGTGCGTATTGATTTAGGACCATTTTTGCTTGATGGCCGTTATATCTTGTGACCGACTTGCATTGCGTCCGATTTGATGCGTTTAGTGACCGTTTTGACATGTTATATGACCGTTATGGCTTGTTACCGGTAGTTTTACTTACTGTTTTACTTGTGACCGTTTGGCTTTGGGACCGTTAAGACTTGTACACAGTTCAGTTTGTACCATTTTCACTTGCACCCAATTTAGTTTGTGACCGTTTTCACTTGCGTCTGCTTTGTCATGGAAGCAATATTACTTTTAAGCGATTCATTTTAGACCGTTTTTGCTAAGGGCCATTTCCTTTTATGACCGTTATGTATTGTGACCGATTTGCATTGTATCCGATTAGATTTTTGAACGATTGGTTTATTGACCGTTTTTACTTGCGAACAACTTATTTTTGTAAACGTTTCCAGTTGTGACCGGTTTATTTTCGACCGTTTCGACTTCCGACCGCTTTACTTTGTGACCGAAATTACTTTTATCGTATTTATTTTTAGTCCGCTTTGACATGTGCCCAATTAAGTTTGTGACCGTTTTCACTTGTACCAAATTTAGTTTTGACCGTTTTGACTTGTGTCCGATTTGTCTTTAGACCACTTTTCCTTTTAAACGATTTTTTTCTTGACAGTATTTTCTTAGAAACATTTTCTTCAATGACCGTTATGGCTTTTGACCGATTTGCCTTGTGTCCGATTAGATTTACGAACTATTTGCGTTTTGACCCTATTGATTTTCGACCATTTTGTTTTTTGATCGCTTTCAGTTATGCCTGGTTTATTTTTTTGCCGATTTCTGTTTGACCGTTTTGACTTAGGACCACTTTGTTGTGTGACCGATTTGTTTGTTGACAGTTTCGACTTAGACCGATTTGTTTTGTGACCTAAGGTCAACTTGTTTTATAACCGTTTTCACATGTGACAGTTTTGTCATGCGACTATTACTTTTAAACGGCTTCTTTTTTTCTTGTGATCGATTTGCATTGCGACTGATTTGTTTTGTTATCGTTTGAGCGATTTGTTTTGGGACGACTGTGACTTTTGTCAGATTTGTATTGTGACCGTTGCGATTTTCTTTTTTTGACCGTTTTGATGTGTGTCCGAATTGTGACCACTATGAATTTGGCCTTCCCACAAATGGAATTGTTCAACTGTATAACGAAACGAACGCAACTATGCAATGTTATTAGTAAATGTCCATGTAATAAACACCTTACGCTTGTTTTTATCGTATGATCGAGGGCAGAGTTTTTGATATATTTGTATTTACTGCGGCTATTTAATAGCAACGACACATCATCGCTATAAACAGTGACTGCACAATATATAAAGCATAATGCAATAGAAAAAGAGATCTTTACCGATACAGTGGTTTGTTGCAGATATCGCATGCCATTGAACCGTTTAAAGTACATGTTTATGCGAAACGAATAATTGACAGGGTCGATGCAGATATTTATTGTGAACAATAATGGAATAGTAATATAGTACTCCTGTTGTAGTGAAAAACAAATGAATAGCACTATAGAACTCCTGTTATATGAATCGTAATTCAAATGTACGAACACGTACTCTTTGCAACTTGTCAAAGAAAGGTACGTGATATAACATAAGATGTAACTGGAAAGTATCGAGATAAACGCATGGTAAACGCACATCAGTGTTAACGTCCAAAACGCCTTACACTTGGTTTCTCATCGTATGATCATAGACAGATTTATATATATTTGTTTTTATTGCAGCTATTCAATATCAACGACACATCGTCGCTACGTAATCTTCGCTAACTGATTAGGATAGGTGCGTAGTATAACATAAGAAGTAACTGAAAATCATACAGTGAACACGAATTTCTTTTTTATTTCGATCGTATTTCCGAAAACAAAAACAAAAGTTGCAACATAGTATAACATAAGAAGTAACTGAAAATCATACAGTGAACACGAATTTCTTTTTTATTTCGATCGTATTTCCGAAAACAAAAACAAAAGTTGCAACATAACGGGGGTCTCCCAAAACGTGAACATGTGATTGTACAAACTAAACCCAGGAGTTCAGCGACAAGGGGCATGAATACGCAAATGCCACATTCACATTGATTTAAATAACTAACAAAGATTATGCCGTTTGTTGTCCTGTTACCCCAACATGTGACTGCATAAATTGCTACAATTGCAACCGAGCATTGACAGTGTGATCGCACCGAGCATTGAACGTGTGCTCGTTAGTATTAGTAGTATTTATATGCAAAGCACTAAAAAGCTTACCGTCACGTGCCTTCCTAAGACGGTTTGCATGCCAGAAGAGTCGCTTTCTGATACTGGGTTACGAGTTTTTCATGTAGTGTTTGTTACAGAATGTTGTTTCAAACAATAGTCTGATTTGGAAATGAATTGCATTGTTGTTTGAATGTAGAGTAAAGATGTTCAATAAATTCTAAGTTTCCAGCGAAATCCCAATCAGTGTTTTTGAAATTGAAGTGGATTGATTTTCATGCAAAGACCAAATAATTTCAAGTAATTCGAATGCTTTTTCCAATAATTCGTACAGTCATTGCGTACGAATTATGTGTCTATTTTATTGTATACCTCATGCGTAGAAAATAAGTCACAGGGATGAACATCTCTGTATCATTTATCGGAAAGTCATCTTAGATCAAATTCTGAAAAGAAACAACTAGGAAACTTTCAACAGTTGTATAGCCATATTTGATCGTGTTTGATCGTTTTTTACAAGAAATACAAATGTCAGATTTATTGCAGTGTCGTATGTATGAATTGCTTCATATCACTCCTCGAATGCAGCCATCAATGTGGAGTGTGTTCTGTGGAGTAGTGGGTTTTTGTGTGACGGGTGACCGGTGTGAGATTTTAGTGTGTGAAGTTATGGCATTGGTGTCGATGTTGTGAGTGGATTTGCAGTGTGTGAAGTGTTTGAGTGGTGTTGGGCGAGACCGACTATTTTGTGGCCGTTTTAACTTCTCACCGATTTACTTTTGGTTTGTGACTTGTTTTGACCGATGTGTCTTGTGACCGTTTTGACTTTTGACCCATTTGCTTTATGGCCGTTTTCACTTCTAAGCAACTTGTTATGTGACCGTTTTGAGTAGTGACTTGACCGTTTTGACTTAGGACCAACTTGTTTTATGACCGTTATGGCTTATTACCGGTATGTTTACTTCTGTTTGACTTGTGACCTGTTGGCTTTGTGACCGTAATGACTTGTAACCAATTCAGTGTGTGACCGTTTTGAATTGTACCCAATTTAGTTTCTGACCGTTTTAACTTGTGACCGATTTGTCTTGGGACGATTATTAGTTTTAAACGACTTGTTGTTTCAAGTTTTCTCTTACGAACATCTATTATCACCGTTACGACTTGTGTCCGATTCGAATTGCTACCCATTCATTTAGTGACCGATTTGTGTTTTGACCGTTTTGACTTAGGACCATTTTGTTTTATTACCGTTATGGCTCGTGACAGATATGCATTGTGTCCGATTTGATTTGCGACCTATTTGTTTTTTGACCCTTTTGACTTGCGACCAACTTGTTTTATGATGGTCTTTAGTTGTGACAGTTTCGTTTTTTGACCGTTTTCGCTTGTGACCGATTTGTTTTTCACCGTTTTGACTTAGGACCACTTTGTTGTATGACCGATTTGCATTGTAACCGATTTGCTATTGACCGATTTGCATTGTGTCCGATTTGATATGCTACCGATTTGTTTAATTACCATTTTGAGTTGTGACCGATTTGTTTCGTGACTTTTTCGACTTAGACCAACTTGTTTTATGACCGTTATGGGATGTTAGCGGTATGTTTGCACTTGTGACCCATTGGCATAAAGACTTGTACCCAGTTTAGTTAGACACCGTTTTGACCGAATTAGGTATGCGACCATTTTCTCTTGTGACCGATTTGTGTGTGTTGTGACCACTATTACTCATAAACTATTTGCTTTTGACCGTTTTGACTTGTGACCAACATCTTTTATCACCATTTTCAGTTGTGACCGGTTTTGTTTTTGACCGTTGTGACTTAGAACGAATTTGATTGCTGACCGTTATGTATTGTATCCGATTTGCAATGAATCCGATTTGATTAGCACGCGATTTGTTATGTGACCGTTTAGAGTTCCGACCGGATTGTTTTCTGACCGTTTGGACTTGTGACCGATTCGCTTTCTTACCGGAGATATACTCGGTCTGTTTTCTGACCTTTATGACTTCTCACCGATTGGCTTTGTGACCGTTATGACTTGTACCCAATGTATTATGCGACAGTTTCGTTTTCAGTTGTGATCGGCTTGTTCTTTGACCGTTTTGACTTGTGACCGATTTTTTTTCATACCATTTTGACGTAGGGCAATTTTGTTTCCTGATCACTGTATATTTTGACCGTTTCGACTTGTGAACGATTTGTCTTGGGACCACCTATGCTTATAAACTTATGTTTTTGACCGTTTTGACTTCTGACCAACTTGTTTTATGACCGTTTTCATTTGTGACCGACTTGTTTTTTGACCGTTTTGACTTGTGACCGATTTGTTTTCTAATGGTTTTGACTTAGGACAATTTTTTTTACCTGACCTTTATGTCTTGCGTCCGATTTGCATTGTGTCCGATTTGATTTACCAGCGCTTTGTTTAGTGGCAGTTTTGAGTTTTGAAAGGATTGTTTTCTGACCGCTTTTACATTTGACCGATTCGCTTTGATACCACAGATGTGATCGGTTTGTTTTCTGACCTTTTTGACATGCCACCGATTTTCTGTGTGACCATAACGACTTGCAATTAATTTGTTTAATGATCGTTTTGACCAACATTTTTGTGACCGTCTTGGGTTGTGACCGGTTTGGTTTTTACTATTTTGACCTGTAACAGACTTGTTTTGTGACCGTTTTGACTTGTACCCAATTTTGTTTGTGGCCGTTTTCACTTGTATCCTATTTATTTTGTGACCGTTTTTACTTGTAACCGATAGACCGTTTTTGCATGGAGCCATTTTCCTTTATGACCGTTATGGCTTGTGACCGATTTGCATTGTGTCCGATTTGCTTTGCGACCGATTTGTTTAGTGACCGTTTTGAGTTGTGACCAATTTTGTGTGTGACCGTTTTGACTGAGGACCAACTTGTTTTATGACCGTTATGGCTTCTTACCGGTATGTTTACTTATTGTTTGACTTTGGACCCATTGGCTTTGTGACCGTTATGACGTGTGCCCAGTTTAATCTGTGACCGTTTTGGATTGCGACAAATTTAGTATTCGACCTTTTCGTTTTCAGTTGGGACCGTTATGTTTTTTGACCGTTTTAACTGTTGACCAACATGTTTTATGACCGTTTGTGATCGGTTTGATTTTTTGACCGTTGTGACTTAGGACCATTTTTGTGTGGCCGTTATGTCTTGTGACCGATTTGATTTGCAACCGATTTGTTTGTTGACCTTTTTGACTTTTGATCGATTTGTTTTTCCTACCGTTTTCACTTAGCACAATTTTGTTAACAGACCGTTATGTCTTGTGACCGATTTGCGATGCATCAAACTTGATTTTGTTGTTGACCGTTTTGACTTACGACCAACTTGTTTACAACCGATTTACTTTGTGACCGTTATTACGTCTATCCATTTTTGTGTGTGAGCGCTTTGACCCAATTTAGTTTGTGACCGTTTTCACTTGTGACCGATTTGTCTTCGGACCACTTTAACATTTAAACGATTTGATTGTTGACCGTTTTTTCTTAGGATCGTTTTCTTTTACGGACGTTAATGCTTTTGACCATTGTGTCCGATATGATTTGCAACCGATTTGTCTTTAAACCGTTTTGACTTTTGACCAACTTGATTTATGACTGTTTTCATTTGTGACAGGTTTGTTTCTTAACTTGATTTAAGACCGTTTTCAGTTGTGAAAGGTTTGTTTTTTGACCGTTTTGACCTATGACTGATTTGTTGTTAGTGCGTTTTGATTTAGGACCATTTTTGCTTGATGGCCGTTATATCTTGTGACCGACTTGCATTGCGTCCGATTTGATGCGTTTAGTGACCGTTTTGACTTGTTATATGACCGTTATGGCTTGTTACCGGTAGTTTTACTTACTGTTTTACTTGTGACCGTTTGGCTTTGGGACCGTTAAGACTTGTACACAGTTCAGTTTGTACCATTTTCACTTGCACCCAATTTAGTTTGTGACCGTTTTCACTTGCGTCTGCTTTGTCATGGAAGCAATATTACTTTTAAGCGATTCATTTTAGACCGTTTTTTCTAAGGGCCATTTCCTTTTATGACCGTTATGTATTGTGACCGATTTGCATTGTATCCGATTAGATTTTTGAACGATTGGTTTATTGACCGTTTTTACTTGCGAACAACTTATTTTTGTAAACGTTTCCAGTTGTGACCGGTTTATTTTCGACCGTTTCGACTTCCGACCGCTTTTCTTTGTGACCGAAATTACTTTTATCGTATTTATTTTTAGTCCGCTTTGACATGTGCCCAATTAAGTTTGTGACCGTTTTCACTTGTACCAAATTTAGTTTGTGACCGTTTTGACTTGTGACCGATTTGTCTTTAGACCACTTTTCCTTTTAAACGATTTTTTTCTTGACAGTATTTTCTTAGAAACATTTTCTTCAATGACCGTTATGGCTTTTGACCGATTTGCCTTGTGTTCGATAAGATTTACGAACTATTTGCGTTTTGACCCTATTGATTTTCGACCATTTTGTTTTTTGATCGCTTTCAGTTATGCCTGGTTTATTTTTTTGCCGATTTCTGTTTGACCGTTTTGACTTAGGACCACTTTGTTGTGTAACCGATTTGTTTGTTGACCGTTTCGACTTTAGACCGATTTGTTTTGTGACCTAAGGTCAACTTGTTTTATAACCGTTTTCACATGTGACAGTTTTGTCTTGCGACTATTACTTTTAAACGGCTTCTTTTTTTCTTGTGATCGATTTGCATTGCGACTGATTTGTTTTGTTATCGTTTGAGCGATTTGTTTTGGGACGACTGTGACTTTTGTCAGATTTGTATTGTGACCGTTGCGATTTTCTTTTTTTGACCGTTTTGATGTGTGTCCGAATTGTGACCACTATGAATTTGGCCTTCCCACAAATGGAATTGTTCAACTGTATAACGAAACGAACGCAACTATGCAACGTTATTAGTAAATGTCCATGTAATAAACACCTTACGCTTGTTTTTATCGTATGATCGAGGGCAGAGTTTTTGATATATTTGTATTTACTGCGGCTATTTAATAGCAACGACACATCATCGCTATAAACAGTGACTGCACAATATATAAAGCATAATGCAATAGAAAAAGAGATCTTTACCGATACAGTGGTTTGTTGCAGATATCGCATGCCATTGAACCGTTTAAAGTACATGTTTATGCGAAACGAATAATTGACAGGGTCGATGCAGATATTTATTGTGAACAATAATGGAATAGTAATATAGTACTCCTGTTGTAGTGAAAAACAAATGAATAGCACTATAGAACTCCTGTTATATGAATCGTAATTCAAATGTACGAACACGTACTCTTTGCAACTTGTCAAAGAAAGGTACGTGATATAACATAAGATGTAACTGGAAAGTATCGAGATAAACGCATGGTAAACGCACATCAGTGTTAACGTCCAAAACGCCTTACACTTGGTTTCTGATCGTATGATCATAGACAGATTTATATATATATTTGTTTTTATTGCAGCTATTCAATATCAACGACACATCGTCGCTACGTAATCTTCGCTAACTGATTAGGATAGGTGCGTAGTATAACATAAGAAGTAACTGAAAATCATACAGTGAACACGAATTTCTTTTTTATTTCGATCGTATTTCCGAAAACAAAAACAAAAGTTGCAACATAACGGTCTCCCAAAACGTGAACATGTGATTGTACAAACTAAACCCAGGAGTTCAGCGACAAGGGGCATGAATACGCAAATGCCACATTCACATTGATTTAAATAACTAACAAAGATTATGCCGTGTGTTGTCCTGTTACCCCAACATGTGACTGCATAAATTGCTACAATTGCAACCGAGCATTGACAGTGTGATCGCACCGAGCATTGAACGTGTGCTCGTTAGTATTAGTAGTATTTATATGCAAAGCACTAAAAAGCTTACCGTCACGTGCCTTCCTAAGACGGTTTGCATGCCAGAAGAGTCGCTTTCTGATACTGGGTTACGAGTTTTTCATGTAGTGTTTGTTACAGAATGTTGTTTCAAACAATAGTCTGATTTGGAAATGAATTGCATTGTTGTTTGAATGTAGAATAAAGATGTTCAATAAATTCTAAGTTTCCAGCGAAATCCCAATCAGTGTTTTTGAAATTGAAGTGGATTGATTTTCATGCAAAGACCAAATAATTTCAAGTAATTCGAATGCTTTTTCCAATAATTCGTACAGTCATTGCGTACGAATTATGTGTCTATTTTATTGTATACCTCATGCGTAGAAAATAAGTCACAGGGATGAACATCTCTGTATCATTTATCGGAAAGTCATCTTAGATCAAATTCTGAAAAGAAACAACTAGGAAACTTTCAACAGTTGTATAGCCATATTTGATCGTGTTTGATCGTTTTTTACAAGAAATACAAATGTCAGATTTATTGCAGTGTCGTATGTATGAATTGCTTCATATCACTCCTCGAATGCAGCCATCAATGTGGAGTGTGTTCTGTGGAGTAGTGGGTTTTTGTGTGACGGGTGTGGAAAATGTGACCGGTGTGAGATTTTAGTGTGTGAAGTTATGGCATTGGTGTCGATGTTGTGAGTGGATTTGCAGTGTGTGAAGTGTTTGAGTGGTGTTGGGCGAGACCGACTATTTTGTGGCCGTTTTAACTTCTCACCGATTTACTTTTGGTTTGTGACTTGTTTTGACCGATGTGTCTTGTGACCGTTTTGACTTTTGACCCATTTGCTTTATGGCCGTTTTCACTTCTAAGCAACTTGTTATGTGACCGTTTTGAGTAGTGACTTGACCGTTTTGACTTAGGACCAACTTGTTTTATGACCGTTATGGCTTATTACCGGTATGTTTACTTCTGTTTGACTTGTGACCTGTTGGCTTTGTGACCGTAATGACTTGTAACCAATTCAGTGTGTGACCGTTTTGAATTGTACCCAATTTAGTTTCTGACCGTTTTAACTTGTGACCGATTTGTCTTGGGACGATTTATAGTTTTAAACGACTTGTTGTTTCAAGTTTTCTCTTACGAACATCTATTATCACCGTTACGACTTGTGTCCGATTCGAATTGCTACCCATTCATTTAGTGACCGATTTGTGTTTTGACCGTTTTGACTTAGGACCATTTTGTTTTATTACCGTTATGGCTCGTGACAGATATGCATTGTGTCCGATTTGATTTGCGACCTATTTGTTTTTTGACCCTTTTGACTTGCGACCAACTTGTTTTATGATGGTCTTTAGTTGTGACAGTTTCGTTTTTTGACCGTTTTCGCTTGTGACCGATTTGTTTTTCACCGTTTTGACTTAGGACCACTTTGTTGTATGACCGATTTGCATTGTAACCGATTTGCTATTGACCGATTTGCATTGTGTCCGATTTGATATGCTACCGATTTGTTTAATTACCATTTTGAGTTGTGACCGATTTGTTTCGTGACTTTTTCGACTTAGGACCAACTTGTTTTATGACCGTTATGGGATGTTAGCGGTATGTTTGCACTTGTGACCCATTGGCGTAAAGACTTGTACCCAGTTTAGTTAGACACAGTTTTGACCGAATTAGGTATGCGACCATTTTCTCTTGTGACCGATTTGTGTGTGTTGTGACCACTATTACTCATAAACTATTTGCTTTTGACCGTTTTGACTTGTGACCAACATCTTTTATCACCATTTTCAGTTGTGACCGGTTTTGTTTTTGACCGTTGTGACTTAGAACGAATTTGATTGCTGACCGTTATGTATTGTATCCGATTTGCATTGAATCCGATTTGATTAGCACGCGATTTGTTATGTGACCGTTAGAGTTCCGACCGGAATGTTTTCTGACCGTTTGGACTTGTGACCGATTCGCTTTCTTACCGGAGATATACTCGGTCAGTTTTCTGACCTTTATGACTTCTCACCGATTGGCTTTGTGACCGTTATGACTTGTACCCAATGTATTATGCGACAGTTTCGTTTTCAGTTGTGATCGGCTTGTTCTTTGACCGTTTTGACTTGTGAACCAATTTTTTTCTGACCATTTTCACATAGGACAATTTTGTTTCCTGATCGTTACGTATTTTGACCGTTTTGACTTGTGAACGATTTGTCTTGGGACCACTTATGCTTATAAACTTATGTTTTTCGACGTTTTCACTTCTGACCAACTTGTTTTATGACCGTTTTCATTTGTGACCGACTTGTTTTTTGACCGTTTTGACTTGTGACCGATTTGTTTTCTAATGGTTTTGACTTAGGACAATTTTTTTACCTGACCGTTATGTCTTGCGGCCGATTTGCATTGTGTCCGATTTGATTTAACAGCGCTTTGTTTAGTGACGGTTTTGACTTTGACCGTTGTGACTTATAACGAATTTGTTTCCTGACCGTTATGTATTGTGTCCGATTTGCTTTGAATCCGATTTGTTTAGCTCGCGATTTGTTGTGACCGTTTAGAGTTCCAACCGGATTGTTTTCTGACCTTTTGGACTTCTGACCGATACGCTTTCTTACCGGAGATATAATCGGTTTGTTTTCTGACCTTTCTGACTTCTCACCGATTGGCTTTGTGACCGTTATGACTTGTACCCAATTTATTATGCGACAGTTTCCTTTTCAGTTGTGACCGGCTTGTTCTTTGACCGTTTTGACTTGTGACCGATTTTGTTTCAGACCATTTTGACGTAGGGCAATTTTGTTTCCTGATCACTGTATATTTTGACCGTTTCGACTTGTGAACGATTTGTCTTGGGACCACCTATGCTTATAAACTTATGTTTTTGACCGTTTTGACTTCTGACCAACTTGTTTTATGACCGTTTTCATTTGTGACCGACTTGTTTTTTGACCGTTTTGACTTGTGACCGATTTGTTTTCTAATGGTTTTGACTTAGGACAATTTTTTTTACCTGACCGTTATGTCTTGCGTCCGATTTGCATTGTGTCCGATTTGATTTACCAGCGCTTTGTTTAGTGGCAGTTTTGAGTTTTGAAAGGATTGTTTTCTGACCGCTTTTACATTTGACCGATTCGCTTTGATACCACAGATGTGATCGGTTTGTTTTCTGACCTTTTTGACATGCCACCGATTTTCTGTGTGACCATAACGACTTGCAATTAATTTGTTTAATGATCGTTTTGACCAACATTTTTGTGACCGTCTTGGGTTGTGACCGGTTTGGTTTTTACTATTTTGACCTGTAACAGACTTGTTTTGTGACCGTTTTGACTTGTACCCAATTTTGTTTGTGGCCGTTTTCACTTGTATCCTATTTATTTTGTGACCGTTTTTACTTGTAACCGATAGACCGTTTTTGCATGGAGCCATTTTCCTTTATGACCGTTATGGCTTGTGACCGATTTGCATTGTGTCCGATTTGCTTTGCGACCGATTTGTTTAGTGACCGTTTTGAGTTGTGACCAATTTTGTGTGTGACCGTTTTGACTGAGGACCAACTTGTTTTATGACCGTTATGGCTTCGTACCGGTATGTTTACTTATTGTTTGACTTTGGACCCATTGGCTTTGTGACCGTTATGACGTGTGCCCAGTTTAATCTGTGACCGTTTTGGATTGCGACAAATTTAGTATTCGACCTTTTCGTTTTCAGTTGGGACCGTTATGTTTTTTGACCGTTTTAACTGTTGACCAACATGTTTTATGACCGTTTGTGATCGGTTTGATTTTTTGACCGTTGTGACTTAGGACCATTTTTTTGTGGCCGTTATGTCTTGTGACCGATTTGATTTGCAACCGATTTGTTTGTTGACCTTTTTGACTTTTGATCGATTTGTTTTTCCTACCGTTTTCACTTAGCACAATTTTGTTAACAGACCGTTATGTCTTGTGACCGATTTGCGATGCATCAAACTTGATTTTGTTGTTGACCGTTTTGACTTACGACCAACTTGTTTACAACCGATTTACTTTGTGACCGTTATTACGTCTATCCATTTTTGTGTGTGAGCGCTTTGACCCAATTTAGTTTGTGACCGTTTTCACTTGTGACCGATTTGTCTTCGGACCACTTTAACATTTAAACGATTTGATTGTTTACCGTTTTTTCTTAGGATCGTTTTCTTTTACGGACGTTAATGCTTTTGACCATTGTGTCCGATATGATTTGCAACCGATTTGTCTTTAAACCGTTTTGACCAACTTGATTTATGACTGTTTTCATTTGTGACAGGTTTGTTTTTTAACTTGATTTAAGACCGTTTTCAGTTGTGAAAGGTTTGTTTTTTGACCGTTTTGACCTATGACTGATTTGTTGTTAGTGCGTATTGATTTAGGACCATTTTTGCTTGATGGCCGTTATATCTTGTGACCGACTTGCATTGCGTCCGATTTGATGCGTTTAGTGACCGTTTTGACATGTTATATGACCGTTATGGCTTGTTACCGGTAGTTTTACTTACTGTTTTACTTGTGACCGTTTGGCTTTGGGACCGTTAAGACTTGTACACAGTTCAGTTTGTACCATTTTCACTTGCACCCAATTTAGTTTGTGACCGTTTTCACTTGCGTCTGCTTTGTCATGGAAGCAATATTACTTTTAAGCGATTCATTTTAGACCGTTTTTGCTAAGGGCCATTTCCTTTTATGACCGTTATGTATTGTGACCGATTTGCATTGTATCCGATTAGATTTTTGAACGATTGGTTTATTGACCGTTTTTACTTGCGAACAACTTATTTTTGTAAACGTTTCCAGTTGTGACCGGTTTATTTTCGACCGTTTCGACTTCCGACCGCTTTACTTTGTGACCGAAATTACTTTTATCGTATTTATTTTTAGTCCGCTTTGACATGTGCCCAATTAAGTTTGTGACCGTTTTCACTTGTACCAAATTTAGTTTTGACCGTTTTGACTTGTGTCCGATTTGTCTTTAGACCACTTTTCCTTTTAAACGATTTTTTTCTTGACAGTATTTTCTTAGAAACATTTTCTTCAATGACCGTTATGGCTTTTGACCGATTTGCCTTGTGTCCGATTAGATTTACGAACTATTTGCGTTTTGACCCTATTGATTTTCGACCATTTTGTTTTTTGATCGCTTTCAGTTATGCCTGGTTTATTTTTTTGCCGATTTCTGTTTGACCGTTTTGACTTAGGACCACTTTGTTGTGTGACCGATTTGTTTGTTGACAGTTTCGACTTAGACCGATTTGTTTTGTGACCTAAGGTCAACTTGTTTTATAACCGTTTTCACATGTGACAGTTTTGTCTTGCGACTATTACTTTTAAACGGCTTCTTTTTTTCTTGTGATCGATTTGCATTGCGACTGATTTGTTTTGTTATCGTTTGAGCGATTTGTTTTGGGACGACTGTGACTTTTGTCAGATTTGTATTGTGACCGTTGCGATTTTCTTTTTTTGACCGTTTTGATGTGTGTCCGAATTGTGACCACTATGAATTTGGCCTTCCCACAAATGGAATTGTTCAACTGTATAACGAAACGAACGCAACTATGCAATGTTATTAGTAAATGTCCATGTAATAAACACCTTACGCTTGTTTTTATCGTATGATCGAGGGCAGAGTTTTTGATATATTTGTATTTACTGCGGCTATTTAATAGCAACGACATATCATCGCTATAAACAGTGACTGCACAATATATAAAGCATAATGCAATAGAAAAAGAGATCTTTACCGATACAGTGGTTTGTTGCAGATATCGCATGCCATTGTACCGTTTAAAGTACATGTTTATGCGAAACGAATAATTGACAGGGTCGATGCAGATATTTATTGTGAACAATAATGGAATAGTAATATAGTACTCCTGTTGTAGTGAAAAACAAATGAATAGCACTATAGAACTCCTGTTATATGAATCGTAATTCAAATGAACGAACACGTACTCTTTGCAACTTGTCAAAGAAAGGTACGTGATATAACATAAGATGTAACTGGAAAGTATCGAGATAAACGCATGGTAAACGCACATCAGTGTTAACGTCCAAAACGCCTTACACTTGGTTTCTCATCGTATGATCATAGACAGATTTATATATATTTGTTTTTATTGCAGCTATTCAATATCAACGACACATCGTCGCTACGTAATCTTCGCTAACTGATTAGGATAGGTGCGTAGTATAACATAAGAAGTAACTGAAAATCATACAGTGAACACGAATTTCTTTTTTATTTCGATCGTATTTCCGAAAACAAAAACAAAAGTTGCAACATAACGGTCTCCCAAAACGTGAACATGTGATTGTACAAACTAAACCCAGGAGTTCAGCGACAAGATGCCTTCCTAAGACGGTTTGCATGCCAGAAGAGTCGCTTTCTGATACTGGGTTACGAGTTTTTCATGTAGTGTTTGTTACAGAATGTTGTTTCAAACAATAGTCTGATTTGGAAATGAATTGCATTGTTGTTTGAATGTAGAATAAAGATGTTCAATAAATTCTAAGTTTCCAGCGAAATCCCAATCAGTGTTTTTGAAATTGAAGTGGATTGATTTTCATGCAAAGACCAAATAATTTCAAGTAATTCGAATGCTTTTTCCAATAATTCGTACAGTCATTGCGTACGAATTATGTGTCTATTTTATTGTATACCTCATGCGTAGAAAATAAGTCACAGGGATGAACATCTCTCTATCATTGATCGGAAAGTCATCTTAGATCAAATTCTGAAAAGAAACAACTAGGAAACTTTCAACAGTTGTATAGCCATATTTGATCGTGTTTGATCGTTTTTTACAAGAAATACAAATGTCAGATTTATTGCAGTGTCGTATGTATGAATTGCTTCATATCACTCCTCGAATGCAGCCATCAATGTGGAGTGTGTTCTGTGGAGTAGTGGGTTTTTGTGTGACGGGTGTGGAAAATGTGACCGGTGTGAGATTTTAGTGTGTGAAGTTATGGCATTGGTGTCGATGTTGTGAGTGGATTTGCAGTGTGTGAAGTGTTTGAGTGGTGTTGGGCGAGACCGACTATTTTGTGGCCGTTTTAACTTCTCAGCGATTTACTTTTGGTTTGTGACTTGTTTTGACCGATGTGTCTTGTGACCGTTTTGACTTTTGACCCATTTGCTTTATGGCCGTTTTCACTTCTAAGCAACTTGTTATGTGACTGTTTTGAGTAGTGACTTGACCGTTTTGACTTAGGACCAACTTGTTTTATGACCGTTATGGCTTATTACCGGTATGTTTACTTCTGTTTGACTTGTGACCTGTTGGCTTTGTGACCGTAATGACTTGTAACCAATTCAGTGTGTGACCGTTTTGAATTGTACCCAATTTAGTTTCTGACCGTTTTAACTTGTGACCGATTTGTCTTGGGACGATTTATAGTTTTAAACGACTTGTTGTTTCAAGTTTTCTCTTACGAACATCTATTATCACCGTTACGACTTGTGTCCGATTCGAATTGCTACCCATTCATTTAGTGACCGATTTGTGTTTTGACCGTTTTGACTTAGGACCATTTTGTTTTATTACCGTTATGGCTCGTGACAGATATGCATTGTGTCCGATTTGATTTGCGACCTATTTGTTTTTTGACCCTTTTGACTTGCGACCAACTTGTTTTATGATGGTCTTTAGTTGTGACAGTTTCGTTTTTTGACCGTTTTCGCTTGTGACCGATTTGTTTTTCACCGTTTTGACTTAGGACCACTTTGTTGTATGACCGATTTGCATTGTAACCGATTTGCTATTGACCGATTTGCATTGTGTCCGATTTGATATGCTACCGATTTGTTTAATTACCATTTTGAGTTGTGACCGATTTGTTTCGTGACTTTTTCGACTTAGGACCAACTTGTTTTATGACCGTTATGGGATGTTAGCGGTATGTTTGCACTTGTGACCCATTGGCGTAAAGACTTGTACCCAGTTTAGTTAGACACAGTTTTGACCGAATTAGGTATGCGACCATTTTCTCTTGTGACCGATTTGTGTGTGTTGTGACCACTATTACTCATAAACTATTTGCTTTTGACCGTTTTGACTTGTGACCAACATCTTTTATCACCATTTTCAGTTGTGACCGGTTTTGTTTTTGACCGTTGTGACTTAGAACGAATTTGATTGCTGACCGTTATGTATTGTATCCGATTTGCATTGAATCCGATTTGATTAGCACGCGATTTGTTATGTGACCGTTAGAGTTCCGACCGGAATGTTTTCTGACCGTTTGGACTTGTGACCGATTCGCTTTCTTACCGGAGATATACTCGGTCAGTTTTCTGACCTTTATGACTTCTCACCGATTGGCTTTGTGACCGTTATGACTTGTACCCAATGTATTATGCGACAGTTTCGTTTTCAGTTGTGATCGGCTTGTTCTTTGACCGTTTTGACTTGTGAACCAATTTTTTTCTGACCATTTTCACATAGGACAATTTTGTTTCCTGATCGTTACGTATTTTGACCGTTTTGACTTGTGAACGATTTGTCTTGGGACCACTTATGCTTATAAACTTATGTTTTTCGACGTTTTCACTTCTGACCAACTTGTTTTATGACCGTTTTCATTTGTGACCGACTTGTTTTTTGACCGTTTTGACTTGTGACCGATTTGTTTTCTAATGGTTTTGACTTAGGACAATTTTTTTACCTGACCGTTATGTCTTGCGGCCGATTTGCATTGTGTCCGATTTGATTTAACAGCGCTTTGTTTAGTGACGGTTTTGACTTTGACCGTTGTGACTTATAACGAATTTGTTTCCTGACCGTTATGTATTGTGTCCGATTTGCTTTGAATCCGATTTGTTTAGCTCGCGATTTGTTATGTGACCGTTTAGAGTTCCAACCGGATTGTTTTCTGACCTTTTGGACTTCTGACCGATACGCTTTCTTACCGGAGATATAATCGGTTTGTTTTCTGACCTTTCTGACTTCTCACCGATTGGCTTTGTGACCGTTATGACTTGTACCCAATTTATTATGCGACAGTTTCCTTTTCAGTTGTGACCGGCTTGTTCTTTGACCGTTTTGACTTGTGACCGATTTTGTTTCAGACCATTTTGACGTAGGGCAATTTTGTTTCCTGATCACTGTATATTTTGACCGTTTCGACTTGTGAACGATTTGTCTTGGGACCACCTATGCTTATAAACTTATGTTTTTGACCGTTTTGACTTCTGACCAACTTGTTTTATGACCGTTTTCATTTGTGACCGACTTGTTTTTTGACCGTTTTGACTTGTGACCGATTTGTTTTCTAATGGTTTTGACTTAGGACAATTTTTTTTACCTGACCGTTATGTCTTGCGTCCGATTTGCATTGTGTCCGATTTGATTTACCAGCGCTTTGTTTAGTGGCAGTTTTGAGTTTTGAAAGGATTGTTTTCTGACCGCTTTTACATTTGACCGATTCGCTTTGATACCACAGATGTGATCGGTTTGTTTTCTGACCTTTTTGACATGCCACCGATTTTCTGTGTGACCATAACGACTTGCAATTAATTTGTTTAATGATCGTTTTGACCAACATTTTTGTGACCGTCTTGGGTTGTGACCGGTTTGGTTTTTACTATTTTGACCTGTAACAGACTTGTTTTGTGACCGTTTTGACTTGTACCCAATTTTGTTTGTGGCCGTTTTCACTTGTATCCTATTTATTTTGTGACCGTTTTTACTTGTAACCGATAGACCGTTTTTGCATGGAGCCATTTTCCTTTATGACCGTTATGGCTTGTGACCGATTTGCATTGTGTCCGATTTGCTTTGCGACCGATTTGTTTAGTGACCGTTTTGAGTTGTGACCAATTTTGTGTGTGACCGTTTTGACTGAGGACCAACTTGTTTTATGACCGTTATGGCTTCTTACCGGTATGTTTACTTATTGTTTGACTTTGGACCCATTGGCTTTGTGACCGTTATGACGTGTGCCCAGTTTAATCTGTGACCGTTTTGGATTGCGACAAATTTAGTATTCGACCTTTTCGTTTTCAGTTGGGACCGTTATGTTTTTTGACCGTTTTAACTGTTGACCAACATGTTTTATGACCGTTTGTGATCGGTTTGATTTTTTGACCGTTGTGACTTAGGACCATTTTTGTGTGGCCGTTATGTCTTGTGACCGATTTGATTTGCAACCGATTTGTTTGTTGACCTTTTTGACTTTTGATCGATTTGTTTTTCCTACCGTTTTCACTTAGCACAATTTTGTTAACAGACCGTTATGTCTTGTGACCGATTTGCGATGCATCAAACTTGATTTTGTTGTTGACCGTTTTGACTTACGACCAACTTGTTTACAACCGATTTACTTTGTGACCGTTATTACGTCTATCCATTTTTGTGTGTGAGCGCTTTGACCCAATTTAGTTTGTGACCGTTTTCACTTGTGACCGATTTGTCTTCGGACCACTTTAACATTTAAACGATTTGATTGTTGACCGTTTTTTCTTAGGATCGTTTTCTTTTACGGACGTTAATGCTTTTGACCATTGTGTCCGATATGATTTGCAACCGATTTGTCTTTAAACCGTTTTGACTTTTGACCAACTTGATTTATGACTGTTTTCATTTGTGACAGGTTTGTTTCTTAACTTGATTTAAGACCGTTTTCAGTTGTGAAAGGTTTGTTTTTTGACCGTTTTGACCTATGACTGATTTGTTGTTAGTGCGTTTTGATTTAGGACCATTTTTGCTTGATGGCCGTTATATCTTGTGACCGACTTGCATTGCGTCCGATTTGATGCGTTTAGTGACCGTTTTGACTTGTTATATGACCGTTATGGCTTGTTACCGGTAGTTTTACTTACTGTTTTACTTGTGACCGTTTGGCTTTGGGACCGTTAAGACTTGTACACAGTTCAGTTTGTACCATTTTCACTTGCACCCAATTTAGTTTGTGACCGTTTTCACTTGCGTCTGCTTTGTCATGGAAGCAATATTACTTTTAAGCGATTCATTTTAGACCGTTTTTTCTAAGGGCCATTTCCTTTTATGACCGTTATGTATTGTGACCGATTTGCATTGTATCCGATTAGATTTTTGAACGATTGGTTTATTGACCGTTTTTACTTGCGAACAACTTATTTTTGTAAACGTTTCCAGTTGTGACCGGTTTATTTTCGACCGTTTCGACTTCCGACCGCTTTTCTTTGTGACCGAAATTACTTTTATCGTATTTATTTTTAGTCCGCTTTGACATGTGCCCAATTAAGTTTGTGACCGTTTTCACTTGTACCAAATTTAGTTTGTGACCGTTTTGACTTGTGACCGATTTGTCTTTAGACCACTTTTCCTTTTAAACGATTTTTTTCTTGACAGTATTTTCTTAGAAACATTTTCTTCAATGACCGTTATGGCTTTTGACCGATTTGCCTTGTGTTCGATAAGATTTACGAACTATTTGCGTTTTGACCCTATTGATTTTCGACCATTTTGTTTTTTGATCGCTTTCAGTTATGCCTGGTTTATTTTTTTGCCGATTTCTGTTTGACCGTTTTGACTTAGGACCACTTTGTTGTGTAACCGATTTGTTTGTTGACCGTTTCGACTTTAGACCGATTTGTTTTGTGACCTAAGGTCAACTTGTTTTATAACCGTTTTCACATGTGACAGTTTTGTCTTGCGACTATTACTTTTAAACGGCTTCTTTTTTTCTTGTGATCGATTTGCATTGCGACTGATTTGTTTTGTTATCGTTTGAGCGATTTGTTTTGGGACGACTGTGACTTTTGTCAGATTTGTATTGTGACCGTTGCGATTTTCTTTTTTTGACCGTTTTGATGTGTGTCCGAATTGTGACCACTATGAATTTGGCCTTCCCACAAATGGAATTGTTCAACTGTATAACGAAACGAACGCAACTATGCAACGTTATTAGTAAATGTCCATGTAATAAACACCTTACGCTTGTTTTTATCGTATGATCGAGGGCAGAGTTTTTGATATATTTGTATTTACTGCGGCTATTTAATAGCAACGACACATCATCGCTATAAACAGTGACTGCACAATATATAAAGCATAATGCAATAGAAAAAGAGATCTTTACCGATACAGTGGTTTGTTGCAGATATCGCATGCCATTGAACCGTTTAAAGTACATGTTTATGCGAAACGAATAATTGACAGGGTCGATGCAGATATTTATTGTGAACAATAATGGAATAGTAATATAGTACTCCTGTTGTAGTGAAAAACAAATGAATAGCACTATAGAACTCCTGTTATATGAATCGTAATTCAAATGTACGAACACGTACTCATTGCAACTTGTCAAAGAAAGGTACGTGATATAACATAAGATGTAACTGGAAAGTATCGAGATAAACGCATGGTAAACGCACATCAGTGTTAACGTCCAAAACGCCTTACACTTGGTTTCTGATCGTATGATCATAGACAGATTTATATATATTTGTTTTTATTGCAGCTATTCAATATCAACGACACATCGTCGCTACGTAATCTTCGCTAACTGATTAGGATAGGTGCGTAGTATAACATAAGAAGTAACTGAAAATCATACAGTGAACACGAATTTCTTTTTTATTTCGATCGTATTTCCGAAAACAATAACGGTCTCCCAAAACGTGAACATGTGATTGTACAAACTAAACCCAGGAGTTCAGCGACAAGGGGCATGAATACGCAAATGCCACATTCACATTGATTTAAATAACTAACAAAGATTATGCCGTGTGTTGTCCTGTTACCCCAACATGTGACTTCATAAATTGCTACAATTGCAACCGAGCATTGACAGTGTGATCGCACCGAGCATTGAACGTGTGCTCGTTAGTATTAGTAGTATTTATATGCAAAGCACTAAAAAGCTTACCGTCACGTGCCTTCCTAAGACGGTTTGCATGCCAGAAGAGTCGCTTTCTGATACTGGGTTACGAGTTTTTCATGTAGTGTTTGTTACAGAATGTTGTTTCAAACAATAGTCTGATTTGGAAATGAATTGCATTGTTGTTTGAATGTAGAGTAAAGATGTTCAATAAATTCTAAGTTTCCAGCGAAATCCCAATCAGTGTTTTTGAAATTGAAGTGGATTGATTTTCATGCAAAGACCAAATAATTTCAAGTAATTCGAATGCTTTTTCCAATAATTCGTACAGTCATTGCGTACGAATTATGTGTCTATTTTATTGTATACCTCATGCGTAGAAAATAAGTCACAGGGATGAACATCTCTGTATCATTTATCGGAAAGTCATCTTAGATCAAATTCTGAAAAGAAACAACTAGGAAACTTTCAACAGTTGTATAGCCATATTTGATCGTGTTTGATCGTTTTTTACAAGAAATACAAATGTCAGATTTATTGCAGTGTCGTATGTATGAATTGCTTCATATCACTCCTCGAATGCAGCCATCAATGTGGAGTGTGTTCTGTGGAGTAGTGGGTTTTTGTGTGACGGGTGTGGAAAATGTGACCGGTGTGAGATTTTAGTGTGTGAAGTTATGGCATTGGTGTCGATGTTGTGAGTGGATTTGCAGTGTGTGAAGTGTTTGAGTGGTGTTGGGCGAGACCGACTATTTTGTGGCCGTTTTAACTTCTCACCGATTTACTTTTGGTTTGTGACTTGTTTTGACCGATGTGTCTTGTGACCGTTTTGACTTTTGACCCATTTGCTTTATGGCCGTTTTCACTTCTAAGCAACTTGTTATGTGACCGTTTTGAGTAGTGACTTGACCGTTTTGACTTAGGACCAACTTGTTTTATGACCGTTATGGCTTATTACCGGTATGTTTACTTCTGTTTGACTTGTGACCTGTTGGCTTTGTGACCGTAATGACTTGTAACCAATTCAGTGTGTGACCGTTTTGAATTGTACCCAATTTAGTTTCTGACCGTTTTAACTTGTGACCGATTTGTCTTGGGACGATTTATAGTTTTAAACGACTTGTTGTTTCAAGTTTTCTCTTACGAACATCTATTATCACCGTTACGACTTGTGTCCGATTCGAATTGCTACCCATTCATTTAGTGACCGATTTGTGTTTTGACCGTTTTGACTTAGGACCATTTTGTTTTATTACCGTTATGGCTCGTGACAGATATGCATTGTGTCCGATTTGATTTGCGACCTATTTGTTTTTTGACCCTTTTGACTTGCGACCAACTTGTTTTATGATGGTCTTTAGTTGTGACAGTTTCGTTTTTTGACCGTTTTCGCTTGTGACCGATTTGTTTTTCACCGTTTTGACTTAGGACCACTTTGTTGTATGACCGATTTGCATTGTAACCGATTTGCTATTGACCGATTTGCATTGTGTCCGATTTGATATGCTACCGATTTGTTTAATTACCATTTTGAGTTGTGACCGATTTGTTTCGTGACTTTTTCGACTTAGGACCAACTTGTTTTATGACCGTTATGGGATGTTAGCGGTATGTTTGCACTTGTGACCCATTGGCGTAAAGACTTGTACCCAGTTTAGTTAGACACAGTTTTGACCGAATTAGGTATGCGACCATTTTCTCTTGTGACCGATTTGTGTGTGTTGTGACCACTATTACTCATAAACTATTTGCTTTTGACCGTTTTGACTTGTGACCAACATCTTTTATCACCATTTTCAGTTGTGACCGGTTTTGTTTTTGACCGTTGTGACTTAGAACGAATTTGATTGCTGACCGTTATGTATTGTATCCGATTTGCATTGAATCCGATTTGATTAGCACGCGATTTGTTATGTGACCGTTAGAGTTCCGACCGGAATGTTTTCTGACCGTTTGGACTTGTGACCGATTCGCTTTCTTACCGGAGATATACTCGGTCAGTTTTCTGACCTTTATGACTTCTCACCGATTGGCTTTGTGACCGTTATGACTTGTACCCAATGTATTATGCGACAGTTTCGTTTTCAGTTGTGATCGGCTTGTTCTTTGACCGTTTTGACTTGTGAACCAATTTTTTTCTGACCATTTTCACATAGGACAATTTTGTTTCCTGATCGTTACGTATTTTGACCGTTTTGACTTGTGAACGATTTGTCTTGGGACCACTTTTGCTTATAAACTTATGTTTTTCGACGTTTTCACTTCTGACCAACTTGTTTTATGACCGTTTTCATTTGTGACCGACTTGTTTTTTGACCGTTTTGACTTGTGACCGATTTGTTTTCTAATGGTTTTGACTTAGGACAATTTTTTTACCTGACCGTTATGTCTTGCGGCCGATTTGCATTGTGTCCGATTTGATTTACCAGCGCTTTGTTTAGTGACGGTTTTGACTTTGACCGTTGTGACTTATAACGAATTTGTTTCCTGACCGTTATGTATTGTGTCCGATTTGCTTTGAATCCGATTTGTTTAGCTCGCGATTTGTTATGTGACCGTTTAGAGTTCCAACCGGATTGTTTTCTGACCTTTTGGACTTCTGACCGATACGCTTTCTTACCGGAGATATAATCGGTTTGTTTTCTGACCTTTCTGACTTCTCACCGATTGGCTTTGTGACCGTTATGACTTGTACCCAATTTATTATGCGACAGTTTCCTTTTCAGTTGTGACCGGCTTGTTCTTTGATCGTTTTGACTTGTGACCGATTTTTTTTCAGACCATTTTGACGTAGGGCAATTTTGTTTCCTGATCACTGTATATTTTGACCGTTTCGACTTGTGAACGATTTGTCTTGGGACCACCTATGCTTATAAACTTATGTTTTTGACCCTTTTGACTTCTGACCAACTTGTTTTATGACCGTTTTCATTTGTGACCGACTTGTTTTTTGACCGTTTTGACTTGTGACCGATTTGTTTTCTAATGGTTTTGACTTAGGACAATTTTTTTTACCTGACCGTTATGTCTTGCGTCCGATTTGCATTGTGTCCGATTTGATTTACCAGCGCTTTGTTTAGTGGCAGTTTTGAGTTTTGAAAGGATTGTTTTCTGACCGCTTTTACATTTGACCGATTCGCTTTGATACCACAGATGTGATCGGTTTGTTTTCTGACCTTTTTGACATGCCACCGATTTTCTGTGTGACCATAACGACTTGCAATTAATTTGTTTAATGATCGTTTTGACCAACATTTTTGTGACCGTCTTGGGTTGTGACCGGTTTGGTTTTTACTATTTTGACCTGTAACAGACTTGTTTTGTGACCGTTTTGACTTGTACCCAATTTTGTTTGTGGCCGTTTTCACTTGTATCCTATTTATTTTGTGACCGTTTTTACTTGTAACCGATAGACCGTTTTTGCATGGAGCCATTTTCCTTTATGACCGTTATGGCTTGTGACCGATTTGCATTGTGTCCGATTTGCTTTGCGACCGATTTGTTTAGTGACCGTTTTGAGTTGTGACCAATTTTGTGTGTGACCGTTTTGACTGAGGACCAACTTGTTTTATGACCGTTATGGCTTCTTACCGGTATGTTTACTTATTGTTTGACTTTGGACCCATTGGCTTTGTGACCGTTATGACGTGTGCCCAGTTTAATCTGTGACCGTTTTGGATTGCGACAAATTTAGTATTCGACCTTTTCGTTTTCAGTTGGGACCGTTATGTTTTTTGACCGTTTTAACTGTTGACCAACATGTTTTATGACCGTTTGTGATCGGTTTGATTTTTTGACCGTTGTGACTTAGGACCATTTTTGTGTGGCCGTTATGTCTTGTGACCGATTTGATTTGCAACCGATTTGTTTGTTGACCTTTTTGACTTTTGATCGATTTGTTTTTCCTACCGTTTTCACTTAGCACAATTTTGTTAACAGACCGTTATGTCTTGTGACCGATTTGCGATGCATCAAACTTGATTTTGTTGTTGACCGTTTTGACTTACGACCAACTTGTTTACAACCGATTTACTTTGTGACCGTTATTACGTCTATCCATTTTTGTGTGTGAGCGCTTTGACCCAATTTAGTTTGTGACCGTTTTCACTTGTGACCGATTTGTCTTCGGACCACTTTAACATTTAAACGATTTGATTGTTGACCGTTTTTTCTTAGGATCGTTTTCTTTTACGGACGTTAATGCTTTTGACCATTGTGTCCGATATGATTTGCAACCGATTTGTCTTTAAACCGTTTTGACTTTTGACCAAATCAATTTAAGACCGTTTTCAGTTGTGAAAGGTTTGTTTTTTGACCGTTTTGACCTATTGCTAATTTGTTGTTAGTGCGTTTTGATTTAGGACCATTTTTGCTTGATGGCCGTTATATCTTGTGACCGACTTGCATTGCGTCCGATTTGATGCGTTTAGTGACCGTTTTGACTTGTTATATGACCGTTATGGCTTGTTACCGGTATTTTTACTTACTGTTTTACTTGTGACCGTTTGGCTTTGGGACCGTTAAGACTTGTACACAGTTCAGTTTGTACCATTTTCACTTGCACCCAATTTAGTTTGTGACCGTTTTCACTTGCGTCTGCTTTGTCATGGAAGCAATATTACTTTTAAGCGATTCATTTTAGACCGTTTTTTCTAAGGGCCATTTCCTTTTATGACCGTTATGTATTGTGACCGATTTGCATTGTATCCGATTAGATTTTTGAACGATTGGTTTATTGACCGTTTTTACTTGCGAACAACTTATTTTTGTAAACGTTTCCAGTTGTGACCGGTTTATTTTCGACCGTTTCGACTTCCGACCGCTTTTCTTTGTGACCGAAATTACTTTTATCGTATTTATTTTTAGTCCGCTTTGACATGTGCCCAATTAAGTTTGTGACCGTTTTCACTTGTACCAAATTTAGTTTGTGACCGTTTTGACTTGTGACCGATTTGTCTTTAGACCACTTTTCCTTTTAAACGATTTTTTTCTTGACAGTATTTTCTTAGAAACATTTTCTTCAATGACCGTTATGGCTTTTGACCGATTTGCCTTGTGTCCGATTAGATTTACGAACTATTTGCGTTTTGACCCTATTGATTTTCGACCATTTTGTTTTTTGATCGCTTTTAGTTATGCCTGGTTTATTTTTTTGCCGATTTCTCTTTGACCGTTTTGACTTAGGACCACTTTGTTGTGTAACCGATTTGTTTGTTGACCGTTTCGACTTTAGACCGATTTGTTTTGTGACCTAAGGTCAACTTGTTTTATAACCGTTTTCACATGTGACAGTTTTGTCTTGCGACTATTACTTTTAAACGGCTTCTTTTTTTCTTGTGATCGATTTGCATTGCGACTGATTTGTTTTGTTATCGTTTGAGCGATTTGTTTTGGGACGACTGTGACTTTTGTCAGATTTGTATTGTGACCGTTGCGATTTTCTTTTTTTGACCGTTTTGATGTGTGTCCGAATTGTGACCACTATGAATTTGGCCTTCCCACAAATGGAATTGTTCAACTGTATAACGAAACGAACGCAACTATGCAACGTTATTAGTAAATGTCCATGTAATAAACACCTTACGCTTGTTTTTATCGTATGATCGAGGGCAGAGTTTTTGATATATTTGTATTTACTGCGGCTATTTAATAGCAACGACACATCATCGCTATAAACAGTGACTGCACAATATATAAAGCATAATGCAATAGAAAAAGAGATCTTTACCGATACAGTGGTTTGTTGCAGATATCGCATGCCATTGAACCGTTTAAAGTACATGTTTATGCGAAACGAATAATTGACAGGGTCGATGCAGATATTTATTGTGAACAATAATGGAATAGTAATATAGTACTCCTGTTGTAGTGAAAAACAAATGAATAGCACTATAGAACTCCTGTTATATGAATCGTAATTCAAATGTACGAACACGTACTCTTTGCAACTTGTCAAAGAAAGGTACGTGATATAACATAAGATGTAACTGGAAAGTATCGAGATAAACGCATGGTAAACGCACATCAGTGTTAACGTCCAAAACGCCTTACACTTGGTTTCTGATCGTATGATCATAGACAGATTTATATATATTTGTTTTTATTGCAGCTATTCAATATCAACGACACATCGTCGCTACGTAATCTTCGCTAACTGATTAGGATAGGTGCGTAGTATAACATAAGAAGTAACTGAAAATCATACAGTGAACACGAATTTCTTTTTTATTTCGATCGTATTTCCGAAAACAAAAACAAAAGTTGCAACATAACGGTCTCCCAAAACGTGAACATGTGATTGTACAAACTAAACCCAGGAGTTCAGCGACAAGGGGCATGAATACGCAAATGCCACATTCACATTGATTTAAATAACTAACAAAGATTATGCCGTTTGTTGTCCTGTTACCCCAACATGTGACTGCATAAATTGCTACAATTGCAACCGAGCATTGACAGTGTGATCGCACCGAGCATTGAACGTGTGCTCGTTAGTATTAGTAGTATTTATATGCAAAGCACTAAAAAGCTTACCGTCACGTGCCTTCCTAAGACGGTTTGCATGCCAGAAGAGTCGCTTTCTGATACTGGGTTACGAGTTTTTCATGTAGTGTTTGTTACAGAATGTTGTTTCAAACAATAGTCTGATTTGGAAATGAATTGCATTGTTGTTTGAATGTAGAATAAAGATGTTCAATAAATTCTAAGTTTCCAGCGAAATCCCAATCAGTGTTTTTGAAATTGAAGTGGATTGATTTTCATGCAAAGACCAAATAATTTCAAGTAATTCGAATGCTTTTTCCAATAATTCGTACAGTCATTGCGTACGAATTATGTGTCTATTTTATTGTATACCTCATGCGTAGAAAATAAGTCACAGGGATGAACATCTCTGTATCATTTATCGGAAAGTCATCTTAGATCAAATTCTGAAAAGAAACAACTAGGAAACTTTCAACAGTTGTATAGCCATATTTGATCGTGTTTGATCGTTTTTTACAAGAAATACAAATGTCAGATTTATTGCAGTGTCGTATGTATGAATTGCTTCATATCACTCCTCGAATGCAGCCATCAATGTGGAGTGTGTTCTGTGGAGTAGTGGGTTTTTGTGTGACGGGTGTGGAAAATGTGACCGGTGTGAGATTTTAGTGTGTGAAGTTATGGCATTGGTGTCGATGTTGTGAGTGGATTTGCAGTGTGTGAAGTGTTTGAGTGGTGTTGGGCGAGACCGACTATTTTGTGGCCGTTTTAACTTCTCACCGATTTACTTTTGGTTTGTGACTTGTTTTGACCGATGTGTCTTGTGACCGTTTTGACTTTTGACCCATTTGCTTTATGGCCGTTTTCACTTCTAAGCAACTTGTTATGTGACCGTTTTGAGTAGTGACTTGACCGTTTTGACTTAGGACCAACTTGTTTTATGACCGTTATGGCTAATTACCGGTATGTTTACTTCTGTTTGACTTGTGACCTGTTGGCTTTGTGACCGTAATGACTTGTAACCAATTCAGTGTGTGACCGTTTTGAATTGTACCCAATTTAGTTTCTGACCGTTTTAACTTGTGACCGATTTGTCTTGGGACGATTTATAGTTTTAAACGACTTGTTGTTTCAAGTTTTCTCTTACGAACATCTATTATCACCGTTACGACTTGTGTCCGATTCGAATTGCTACCCATTCATTTAGTGACCGATTTGTGTTTTGACCGTTTTGACTTAGGACCATTTTGTTTTATTACCGTTATGGCTCGTGACAGATATGCATTGTGTCCGATTTGATTTGCGACCTATTTGTTTTTTGACCCTTTTGACTTGCGACCAACTTGTTTTATGATGGTCTTTAGTTGTGACAGTTTCGTTTTTTGACCGTTTTCGCTTGTGACCGATTTGTTTTTCACCGTTTTGACTTAGGACCACTTTGTTGTATGACCGATTTGCATTGTAACCGATTTGCTATTGACCGATTTGCATTGTGTCCGATTTGATATGCTACCGATTTGTTTAATTACCATTTTGAGTTGTGACCGATTTGTTTCGTGACTTTTTCGACTTAGGACCAACTTGTTTTATGACCGTTATGGGATGTTAGCGGTATGTTTGCACTTGTGACCCATTGGCGTAAAGACTTGTACCCAGTTTAGTTAGACACAGTTTTGACCGAATTAGGTATGCGACCATTTTCTCTTGTGACCGATTTGTGTGTGTTGTGACCACTATTACTCATAAACTATTTGCTTTTGACCGTTTTGACTTGTGACCAACATCTTTTATCACCATTTTCAGTTGTGACCGGTTTTGTTTTTGACCGTTGTGACTTAGAACGAATTTGATTGCTGACCGTTATGTATTGTATCCGATTTGCATTGAATCCGATTTGATTAGCACGCGATTTGTTATGTGACCGTTAGAGTTCCGACCGGAATGTTTTCTGACCGTTTGGACTTGTGACCGATTCGCTTTCTTACCGGAGATATACTCGGTCAGTTTTCTGACCTTTATGACTTCTCACCGATTGGCTTTGTGACCGTTATGACTTGTACCCAATGTATTATGCGACAGTTTCGTTTTCAGTTGTGATCGGCTTGTTCTTTGACCGTTTTGACTTGTGAACCAATTTTTTTCTGACCATTTTCACATAGGACAATTTTGTTTCCTGATCGTTACGTATTTTGACCGTTTTGACTTGTGAACGATTTGTCTTGGGACCACTTTTGCTTATAAACTTATGTTTTTCGACGTTTTCACTTCTGACCAACTTGTTTTATGACCGTTTTCATTTGTGACCGACTTGTTTTTTGACCGTTTTGACTTGTGACCGATTTGTTTTCTAATGGTTTTGACTTAGGACAATTTTTTTACCTGACCGTTATGTCTTGCGGCCGATTTGCATTGTGTCCGATTTGATTTTCCAGCGCTTTGTTTAGTGACGGTTTTGACTTTGACCGTTGTGACTTATAACGAATTTGTTTCCTGACCGTTATGTATTGTGTCCGATTTGCTTTGAATCCGATTTGTTTAGCTCGCGATTTGTTATGTGACCGTTTAGAGTTCCAACCGGATTGTTTTCTGACCTTTTGGACTTCTGACCGATACGCTTTCTTACCGGAGATATAATCGGTTTGTTTTCTGACCTTTCTGACTTCTCACCGATTGGCTTTGTGACCGTTATGACTTGTACCCAATTTATTATGCGACAGTTTCCTTTTCAGTTGTGACCGGCTTGTTCTTTGATCGTTTTGACTTGTGACCGATTTTTTTTCAGACCATTTTGACGTAGGGCAATTTTGTTTCCTGATCACTGTATATTTTGACCGTTTCGACTTGTGAACGATTTGTCTTGGGACCACCTATGCTTATAAACTTATGTTTTTGACCCTTTTGACTTCTGACCAACTTGTTTTATGACCGTTTTCATTTGTGACCGACTTGTTTTTTGACCGTTTTGACTTGTGACCGATTTGTTTTCTAATGGTTTTGACTTAGGACAATTTTTTTTACCTGACCGTTATGTCTTGCGTCCGATTTGCATTGTGTCCGATTTGATTTACCAGCGCTTTGTTTAGTGGCAGTTTTGAGTTTTGAAAGGATTGTTTTCTGACCGCTTTTACATTTGACCGATTCGCTTTGATACCACAGATGTGATCGGTTTGTTTTCTGACCTTTTTGACATGCCACCGATTTTCTGTGTGACCATAACGACTTGCAATTAATTTGTTTAATGATCGTTTTGACCAACATTTTTGTGACCGTCTTGGGTTGTGACCGGTTTGGTTTTTACTATTTTGACCTGTAACAGACTTGTTTTGTGACCGTTTTGACTTGTACCCAATTTTGTTTGTGGCCGTTTTCACTTGTATCCTATTTATTTTGTGACCGTTTTTACTTGTAACCGATAGACCGTTTTTGCATGGAGCCATTTTCCTTTATGACCGTTATGGCTTGTGACCGATTTGCATTGTGTCCGATTTGCTTTGCGACCGATTTGTTTAGTGACCGTTTTGAGTTGTGACCAATTTTGTGTGTGACCGTTTTGACTGAGGACCAACTTGTTTTATGACCGTTATGGCTTCTTACCGGTATGTTTACTTATTGTTTGACTTTGGACCCATTGGCTTTGTGACCGTTATGACGTGTGCCCAGTTTAATCTGTGACCGTTTTGGATTGCGACAAATTTAGTATTCGACCTTTTCGTTTTCAGTTGGGACCGTTATGTTTTTTGACCGTTTTAACTGTTGACCAACATGTTTTATGACCGTTTGTGATCGGTTTGATTTTTTGACCGTTGTGACTTAGGACCATTTTTTTGTGGCCGTTATGTCTTGTGACCGATTTGATTTGCAACCGATTTGTTTGTTGACCTTTTTGACTTTTGATCGATTTGTTTTTCCTACCGTTTTAACTTAGCACAATTTTGTTAACAGACCGTTATGTCTTGTGACCGATTTGCGATGCATCAAACTTGATTTTGTTGTTGACCGTTTTGACTTACGACCAACTTGTTTACAACCGATTTACTTTGTGACCGTTATTACGTCTATCCATTTTTGTGTGTGAGCGCTTTGACCCAATTTAGTTTGTGACCGTTTTCACTTGTGACCGATTTGTCTTCGGACCACTTTAACATTTAAACGATTTGATTGTTGACCGTTTTTTCTTAGGATCGTTTTCTTTTACGGACGTTAATGCTTTTGACCATTGTGTCCGATATGATTTGCAACCGATTTGTCTTTAAACCGTTTTGACTTTTGACCAAATCAATTTAAGACCGTTTTCAGTTGTGAAAGGTTTGTTTATTGACCGTTTTGACCTATGACTGATTTGTTGTTAGTGAGTATTGATTTAGGACCATTTTTGCTTGATGGCCGTTATATCTTGTGACCGACTTGCATTGCGTCCGATTTGATGCGTTTAGTGACCGTTTTGACTTGTTATATGACCGTTATAGCTTGTTACCGGTAGTTTTACTTACTGTTTTACTTGTGACCGTTTGGCTTTGGGACCGTTAAGACTTGTACACAGTTCAGTTTGTACCATTTTCACTTGCACCCAATTTAGTTTGTGACCGTTTTCACTTGCGTCTGCTTTGTCATGGAAGCAATATTACTTTTAAGCGATTCATTTTAGACCGTTTTTGCTAAGGGCCATTTCCTTTTATGACCGTTATGTATTGTGACCGATTTGCATTGTATCCGATTAGATTTTTGAACGATTGGTTTATTGACCGTTTTTACTTGCGAACAACTTATTTTTGTAAACGTTTCCAGTTGTGACCGGTTTATTTTCGACCGTTTCGACTTCCGACCGCTTTACTTTGTGACCGATATTACTTTTATCGTATTTATTTTTAGTCCGCTTTGACATGTGCCCAATTAAGTTTGTGACCGTTTTCACTTGTACCAAATTTAGTTTGTGACCGTTTTGACTTGTGACCGATTTGTCTTTCGACCACTTTTCCTTTTAAACGATTTTTTTCTTGACAGTATTTTCTTAGAAACATTTTCTTCAATGACCGTTATGGCTTTTGACCGATTTGCCTTGTGTCCGATAAGATTTACGAACTATTTGCGTTTTGACCCTATTGATTTTCGACCATTTTGTTTTTTGATCGCTTTCAGTTATGCCTGGTTTATTTTTTTGCCGATTTCTGTTTGACCGTTTTGAAATAGGACCACTTTGTTGTGTAACCGATTTGTTTGTTGACCGTTTCGACTTTAGACCGATTTGTTTTGTGACCTAAGGTCAACTTGTTTTATAACCGTTTTCACATGTGACAGTTTTGTCTTGCGACTATTACTTTTAAACGGCTTCTTTTTTTCTTGTGATCGATTTGCATTGCGACTGATTTGTTTTGTTGTCGTTTGAGCGATTTGTTTTGGGACGACTGTGACTTTTGTCAGATTTGTATTGTGACCGTTGCGATTTTCTTTTTTTGACCGTTTTGATGTGTGTCCGAATTGTGACCACTATGAATTTGGCCTTCCCACAAATGGAATTGTTCAACTGTATAAAGAAACGAACGCAACTATGCAATGTTATTAGTAAATGTCCATGTAATGAACACCTTACGCTTGTTTTTATCGTATGATCGAGGGCAGAGTTTTTGATATATTTGTATTTACTGCGGCTATTTAATAGCAACGACACATCATCGCTATAAACAGTGACTGCACAATATATAAAGCATAATGCAATAGAAAAAGAGATCTTTACCGATACAGTGGTTTGTTGCAGATATCGCATGCCATTGAACCGTTTAAAGTACATGTTTATGCGAAACGAATAATTGACAGGGTCGATGCAGATATTTATTGTGAACAATAATGGAATAGTAATATAGTACTCCTGTTGTAGTGAAAAACAAATGAATAGCACTATTGAACTCCTGTTATATGAATCGTAATATAAATGTACGAACACGTACTCTTTGCAACTTGTCAAACAAAGGTACGTGATATAACATAAGATGTAACTGGAAAGTATCGAGATAAACGCATGGTAAACGCACATCAGTGTTAACGTCCAAAACGCCTTACACTTGGTTTCTGATCGTATGATCATAGACAGATTTATATATATTTGTTTTTATTGCAGCTATTCAATATCAACGACACATCGTCGCTACGTAATCTTCGCTAACTGATTAGGATAGGTGCGTAGTATAACATAAGAAGTAACTGAAAATCATACAGTGAACACGAATTTCTTTTTTATTTCGATCGTATTTCCGAAAACAAAAACAAAAGTTGCAACATAACGGTCTCCCAAAACGTGAACATGTGATTGTACAAACTAAACCCAGGAGTTCAGCGACAAGGGGCATGAATACGCAAATGCCACATTGACATTGATTTAAATAACTAACAAAGATTATGCCGTTTGTTGTCCTGTTACCCCAACATGTGACTGCATAAATTGCTACAATTGCAACCGAGCATTGACAGTGTGATCGCACCGAGCATTGAACGTGTGCTCGTTAGTATTAGTAGTATTTATATGCAAAGCACTAAAAAGCTTACCGTCACGTGCCTTCCTAAGACGGTTTGCATGCCAGAAGAGTCGCTTTCTGATACTGGGTTACGAGTTTTTCATGTAGTGTTTGTTACAGAATGTTGTTTCAAACAATAGTCTGATTTGGAAATGAATTGCATTGTTGTTTGAATGTAGAGTAAAGATGTTCAATAAATTCTAAGTTTCCAGCGAAATCCCAATCAGTGTTTTTGAAATTGAAGTGGATTGATTTTCATGCAAAGACCAAATAATTTCAAGTAATTCGAATGCTTTTTCCAATAATTCGTACAGTCATTGCGTACGAATTATGTGTCTATTTTATTGTATACCTCATGCGTAGAAAATAAGTCACAGGGATGAACATCTCTGTATCATTTATCGGAAAGTCATCTTAGATCAAATTCTGAAAAGAAACAACTAGGAAACTTTCAACAGTTGTATAGCCATATTTGATCGTGTTTGATCGTTTTTTACAAGAAATACAAATGTCAGATTTATTGCAGTGTCGTATGTATGAATTGCTTCATATCACTCCTCGAATGCAGCCATCAATGTGGAGTGTGTTCTGTGGAGTAGTGGGGTTTTGTGTGACGGGTGTGGAAAATGTGACCGGTGTGATATTGTAGTATGTGAAGTTATGGCATTGGTGTCGATGTTGTGAGTGGATTTGCAGTGTGTGAAGTGTTTGAAGTGTTTGGGCGAGACCGACTATTTTGTGGCCGTTTTAACTTCTCACCGATTTACTTTTGGTTTGTGACTTGTTTTGACCGATGTGTCTTGTGACCGTTTTGACTTTTGACCCATTTGCTTTATGGCCGTTTTCACTTCTAAGCAACTTGTTATGTGACCGTTTTGAGTAGTGACTTGACCGTTTTGACTTAGGACCAACTTGTTTTATGACCGTTATGGCTTATTACCGGTATGTTTACTTCTGTTTGACTTGTGACCTGTTGGCTTTGTGACCGTAATGACTTGTAACCAAATCAGTGTGTGACCGTTTTGAATTGTACCCAATTTAGTTTCTGACCGTTTTAACTTGTGACCGATTTGTCTTGGGACGATTTATAGTTTTAAACGACTTGTTGTTTCAAGTTTTCTCTTACGAACATCTATTATCACCGTTACGACTTGTGTCCGATTCGAATTGCTACCCATTCATTTAGTGACCGATTTGTGTTTTGACCGTTTTGACTTAGGACCATTTTGTTTTATTACCGTTATGGCTCGTGACAGATATGCATTGTGTCCGATTTGATTTGCGACCTATTTGTTTTTTGACCCTTTTGACTTGCGACCAACTTGTTTTATGATGGTCTTTAGTTGTGACAGTTTCGTTTTTTGACCGTTTTCGCTTGTGACCGATTTGTTTTTCACCGTTTTGACTTAGGACCACTTTGTTGTATGACCGATTTGCATTGTAACCGATTTGCTATTGACCGATTTGCATTGTGTCCGATTTGATATGCTACCGATTTGTTTAATTACCATTTTGAGTTGTGACCGATTTGTTTCGTGACTTTTTCGACTTAGGACCAACTTGTTTTATGACCGTTATGGGATGTTAGCGGTATGTTTGCACTTGTGACCCATTGGCGTAAAGACTTGTACCCAGTTTAGTTAGACACCGTTTTGACCGAATTAGGTATGCGACCATTTTCTCTTGTGACCGATTTGTGTGTGTTGTGACCACTATTACTCATAAACTATTTGCTTTTGACCGTTTTGACTTGTGACCAACATCTTTTATCACCATTTTCAGTTGTGACCGGTTTTGTTTTCGACCGTTGTGACTTAGAACGAATTTGATTGCTGACCGTTATGTATTGTATCCGATTTGCATTGAATCCGATTTGATTAGCACGCGATTTGTTATGTGACCGTTTAGAGTTCCGACCGGATTGTTTTCTGACCGTTTGGACTTGTGACCGATTCGCTTTCTTACCGGAGATATACTCGGTCTGTTTTCTGACCTTTATGACTTCTCACCGATTGGCTTTGTGACCGTTATGACTTGTACCCAATGTATTATGCGACAGTTTCGTTTTCAGTTGTGATCGGCTTGTTCTTTGACCGTTTTGACTTGTGAACCAATTTTTTTCTGACCATTTTCACATAGGACAATTTTGTTTCCTGATCGTTACGTATTTTGACCGTTTCGACTTGTGAACGATTTGTCTTGGGACCACCTATGCTTATAAACTTATGTTTTTGACCGTTTTGACTTCTGACCAACTTGTTTTATGACCGTTTTCATTTGTGACCGACTTGTTTTTTGACCGTTTTGACTTGTGACCGATTTGTTTTCTAATGGTTTTGACTTAGGACCATTTTTTTTACCTGACCATTATGTCTTGCGTCCGATTTGCATTGTGTCCGATTTGATTTACCAGCGCTTTGTTTAGTGGCAGTTTTGAGTTTTGAAAGGATTGTTTTCTGACCGCTTTTACATTTGACCGATTCGCTTTGATACCACAGATGTGATCGGTTTGTTTTCTGACCTTTTTGACATGCCACCGATTTTCTGTGTGTCCATAACGACTTGCAATTAATTTGTTTAATGATCGTTTTGACCAACATTTTTGTGACCGTCTTGGGTTGTGACCGGTTTGGTTTTTACTATTTTGACCTGTAACAGACTTGTTTTGTGACCGTTTTGACTTGTACCCAATTTTGTTTGTGGCCGTTTTCACTTGTATCCTATTTATTTTGTGACCGTTTTTACTTGTAACCGATAGACCGTTTTTGCATGGAGCCATTTTCCTTTATGACCGTTATGGCTTGTGACCGATTTGCATTGTGTCCGATTTGCTTTGCGACCGATTTGTTTAGTGACCGTTTTGAGTTGTGACCAATTTTGTGTGTGACCGTTTTGACTGAGGACCAACTTGTTTTATGACCGTTATGGCTTCTTACCGGTATGTTTACTTATTGTTTGACTCTGGACCCATTGGCTTTGTGACCGTTATGACGTGTGCCCAGTTTAATCTGTGACCGTTTTGGATTGCGACAAATTTAGTATTCGACCTTTTCGTTTTCAGTTGGGACCGTTATGTTTTTTGACCGTTTTAACTGTTGACCAACATGTTTTATGACCGTTTGTGATCGGTTTGATTTTTTGACCGTTGTGACTTAGGACCATTTTTTTGTGGCCGTTATGTCTTGTGACCGATTTGATTTGCAACCGATTTGTTTGTTGACCTTTTTGACTTTTGATCGATTTGTTTTTCCTACCGTTTTCACTTAGCACAATTTTGTTAACAGACCGTTATGTCTTGTGACCGATTTGCGATGCATCAAACTTGATTTTGTTGTTGACCGTTTTGACTTACGACCAACTTGTTTACAACCGATTTACTTTGTGACCGTTATTACGTCTATCCATTTTTGTGTGTGAGCGCTTTGACCCAATTTAGTTTGTGACCGTTTTCACTTGTGACCGATTTGTCTTCGGACCACTTTAACATTTAAACGATTTGATTGTTGACCGTTTTTTCTTAGGATCGTTTTCTTTTACGGACGTTAATGCTTTTGACCATTGTGTCCGATATGATTTGCAACCGATTTGTCTTTAAACCGTTTTGACTTTTGACCAAATCAATTTAAGACCGTTTTCAGTTGTGAAAGGTTTGTTTATTGACCGTTTTGACCTATGACTGATTTGTTGTTAGTGCGTATTGATTTAGGACCATTTTTGCTTGATGGCCGTTATATCTTGTGACCGACTTGCATTGCGTCCGATTTGATGCGTTTAGTGACCGTTTTGACTTGTTATATGACCGTTATGGCTTGTTACCGGTAGTTTTACTTACTGTTTTACTTGTGACCGTTTGGCTTTGGGACCGTTAAGACTTGTACACAGTTCAGTTTGTACCATTTTCACTTGCACCCAATTTAGTTTGTGACCGTTTTCACTTGCGTCTGCTTTGTCATGGAAGCAATATTACTTTTAAGCGATTCATTTTAGACCGTTTTTGCTAAGGGCCATTTCCTTTTATGACCGTTATGTATTGTGACCGATTTGCATTGTATCCGATTAGATTTTTGAACGATTGGTTTATTGACCGTTTTTACTTGCGAACAACTTATTTTTGTAAACGTTTCCAGTTGTGACCGGTTTATTTTCGACCGTTTCGACTTCCGACCGCTTTACTTTGTGACCGATATTACTTTTATCGTATTTATTTTTAGTCCGCTTTGACATGTGCCCAATTAAGTTTGTGACCGTTTTCACTTGTACCAAATTTAGTTTGTGACCGTTTTGACTTGTGACCGATTTGTCTTTCGACCACTTTTCCTTTTAAACGATTTTTTTCTTGACAGTATTTTCTTAGAAACATTTTCTTCAATGACCGTTATGGCTTTTGACCGATTTGCCTTGTGTCCGATAAGATTTACGAACTATTTGCGTTTTGACCCTATTGATTTTCGACCATTTTGTTTTTTGATCGCTTTCAGTTATGCCTGGTTTATTTTTTTGCCGATTTCTGTTTGACCGTTTTGAAATAGGACCACTTTGTTGTGTAACCGATTTGTTTGTTGACCGTTTCGACTTTAGACCGATTTGTTTTGTGACCTAAGGTCAACTTGTTTTATAACCGTTTTCACATGTGACAGTTTTGTCTTGCGACTATTACTTTTAAACGGCTTCTTTTTTTCTTGTGATCGATTTGCATTGCGACTGATTTGTTTTGTTGTCGTTTGAGCGATTTGTTTTGGGACGACTGTGACTTTTGTCAGATTTGTATTGTGACCGTTGCGATTTTCTTTTTTTGACCGTTTTGATGTGTGTCCGAATTGTGACCACTATGAATTTGGCCTTCCCACAAATGGAATTGTTCAACTGTATAAAGAAACGAACGCAACTATGCAATGTTATTAGTAAATGTCCATGTAATGAACACCTTACGCTTGTTTTTATCGTATGATCGAGGGCAGAGTTTTTGATATATTTGTATTTACTGCGGCTATTTAATAGCAACGACACATCATCGCTATAAACAGTGACTGCACAATATATAAAGCATAATGCAATAGAAAAAGAGATCTTTACCGATACAGTGGTTTGTTGCAGATATCGCATGCCATTGAACCGTTTAAAGTACATGTTTATGCGAAACGAATAATTGACAGGGTCGATGCAGATATTTATTGTGAACAATAATGGAATAGTAATATAGTACTCCTGTTGTAGTGAAAAACAAATGAATAGCACTATTGAACTCCTGTTATATGAATCGTAATTCAAATGTACGAACACGTACTCTTTGCAACTTGTCAAACAAAGGTACGTGATATAACATAAGATGTAACTGGAAAGTATCGAGATAAACGCATGGTAAACGCACATCAGTGTTAACGTCCAAAACGCCTTACACTTGGTTTCTGATCGTATGATCATAGACAGATTTATATATATTTGTTTTTATTGCAGCTATTCAATATCAACGACACATCGTCGCTACGTAATCTTCGCTAACTGATTAGGATAGGTGCGTAGTATAACATAAGAAGTAACTGAAAATCATACAGTGAACACGAATTTCTTTTTTATTTCGATCGTATTTCCGAAAACAAAAACAAAAGTTGCAACATAACGGTCTCCCAAAACGTGAACATGTGATTGTACAAACTAAACCCAGGAGTTCAGCGACAAGGGGCATGAATACGCAAATGCCACATTGACATTGATTTAAATAACTAACAAAGATTATGCCGTTTGTTGTCCTGTTACCCCAACATGTGACTGCATAAATTGCTACAATTGCAACCGAGCATTGACAGTGTGATCGCACCGAGCATTGAACGTGTGCTCGTTAGTATTAGTAGTATTTATATGCAAAGCACTAAAAAGCTTACCGTCACGTGCCTTCCTAAGACGGTTTGCATGCCAGAAGTGTCGCTTTCTGATACTGGGTTACGAGTTTTTCATGTAGTGTTTGTTACAGAATGTTGTTTCAAACAATAGTCTGATTTGGAAATGAATTGCATTGTTGTTTGAATGTAGAGTAAAGATGTTCAATAAATTCTAAGTTTCCAGTGAAATCCCAATCAGTGTTTTTGAAATTGAAGTGGATTGATTTTCATGCAAAGACCAAATAATTTCAAGTAATTCGAATGCTTTTTCCAATAATTCGTACAGTCATTGCGTACGAATTATGTGTCTATTTTATTGTATACCTCATGCGTAGAAAATAAGTCACAGGGATGAACATCTCTGTATCATTTATCGGAAAGTCATCTTAGATCAAATTCTGAAAAGAAACAACTAGGAAACTTTCAACAGTTGTATAGCCATATTTGATCGTGTTTGATCGTTTTTTACAAGAAATACAAATGTCAGATTTATTGCAGTGTCGTATGTATGAATTGCTTCATATCACTCCTCGAATGCAGCCATCAATGTGGAGTGTGTTCTGTGGAGTAGTGGGTTTTTGTGTGACGGGTGTGGAAAATGTGACCGGTGTGAGATTTTAGTGTGTGAAGTTATGGCATTGGTGTCGATGTTGTGAGTGGATTTGCAGTGTGTGAAGTGTTTGAGTGGTGTTGGGCGAGACCGACTATTTTGTGGCCGTTTTAACTTCTCACCGATTTACTTTTGGTTTGTGACTTGTTTTGACCGATGTGTCTTGTGACCGTTTTGACTTTTGACCCATTTGCTTTATGGCCGTTTTCACTTCTAAGCAACTTGTTATGTGACCGTTTTGAGTAGTGACTTGACCGTTTTGACTTAGGACCAACTTGTTTTATGACCGTTATGGCTTATTACCGGTATGTTTACTTCTGTTTGACTTGTGACCTGTTGGCTTTGTGACCGTAATGACTTGTAACCAATTCAGTGTGTGACCGTTTTGAATTGTACCCAATTTAGTTTCTGACCGTTTTAACTTGTGACCGATTTGTCTTGGGACGATTATTAGTTTTAAACGACTTGTTGTTTCAAGTTTTCTCTTACGAACATCTATTATCACCGTTACGACTTGTGTCCGATTCGAATTGCTACCCATTCATTTAGTGACCGATTTGTGTTTTGACCGTTTTGACTTAGGACCATTTTGTTTTATTACCGTTATGGCTCGTGACAGATATGCATTGTGTCCGATTTGATTTGCGACCTATTTGTTTTTTGACCCTTTTGACTTGCGACCAACTTGTTTTATGATGGTCTTTAGTTGTGACAGTTTCGTTTTTTGACCGTTTTCGCTTGTGACCGATTTGTTTTTCACCGTTTTGACTTAGGACCACTTTGTTGTATGACCGATTTGCATTGTAACCGATTTGCTATTGACCGATTTGCATTGTGTCCGATTTGATATGCTACCGATTTGTTTAATTACCATTTTGAGTTGTGACCGATTTGTTTCGTGACTTTTTCGACTTAGACCAACTTGTTTTATGACCGTTATGGGATGTTAGCGGTATGTTTGCACTTGTGACCCATTGGCATAAAGACTTGTACCCAGTTTAGTTAGACACCGTTTTGACCGAATTAGGTATGCGACCATTTTCTCTTGTGACCGATTTGTGTGTGTTGTGACCACTATTACTCATAAACTATTTGCTTTTGACCGTTTTGACTTGTGACCAACATCTTTTATCACCATTTTCAGTTGTGACCGGTTTTGTTTTCTACCGTTGTGACTTAGAACGAATTTGATTGCTGACCGTTATGTATTGTATCCGATTTGCATTGAATCCGATTTGATTAGCACGCGATTTGTTATGTGACCGTTTAGAGTTCCGACCGGATTGTTTTCTGACCGTTTGGACTTGTGACCGATTCGCTTTCTTACCGGAGATATACTCGGTCTGTTTTCTGACCTTTATGACTTCTCACCGATTGGCTTTGTGACCGTTATGACTTGTACCCAATGTATTATGCGACAGTTTCGTTTTCAGTTGTGATCGGCTTGTTCTTTGACCGTTTTGACTTGTGAACCAATTTTTTTCTGACCATTTTCACATAGGACAATTTTGTTTCCTGATCGTTACGTATTTTGACCGTTTCGACTTGTGAACGATTTGTCTTGGGACCACCTATGCTTATAAACTTATGTTTTTGACCGTTTTGACTTCTGACCAACTTGTTTTATGACCGTTTTCATTTGTGACCGACTTGTTTTTTGACCGTTTTGACTTGTGACCGATTTGTTTTCTAATGGTTTTGACTTAGGACAATTTTTTTTACCTGACCATTATGTCTTGCGTCCGATTTGCATTGTGTCCGATTTGATTTACCAGCGCTTTGTTTAGTGGCAGTTTTGAGTTTTGAAAGGATTGTTTTCTGACCGCTTTTACATTTGACCGATTCGCTTTGATACCACAGATGTGATCGGTTTGTTTTCTGACCTTTTTGACATGCCACCGATTTTCTGTGTGACCATAACGACTTGCAATTAATTTGTTTAATGATCGTTTTGACCAACATTTTTGTGACCGTCTTGGGTTGTGACCGGTTTGGTTTTTACTATTTTGACCTGTAACAGACTTGTTTTGTGACCGTTTTGACTTGTACCCAATTTTGTTTGTGGCCGTTTTCACTTGTATCCTATTTATTTTGTGACCGTTTTTACTTGTAACCGATAGACCGTTTTTGCATGGAGCCATTTTCCTTTATGACCGTTATGGCTTGTGACCGATTTGCATTGTGTCCGATTTGCTTTGCGACCCGATTTGTTTAGTGACCGTTTTGAGTTGTGACCAATTTTGTGTGTGACCGTTTTGACTGAGGACCAACTTGTTTTATGACCGTTATGGCTTCTTACCGGTATGTTTACTTATTGTTTGACTTTGGACCCATTGGCTTTGTGACCGTTATGACGTGTGCCCAGTTTAATCTGTGACCGTTTTGGATTGCGACAAATTTAGTATTCGACCTTTTCGTTTTCAGTTGGGACCGTTATGTTTTTTGACCGTTTTAACTGTTGACCAACATGTTTTATGACCGTTTGTGATCGGTTTGATTTTTTGACCGTTGTGACTTAGGACCATTTTTTGTGGCCGTTATGTCTTGTGACCGATTTGATTTGCAACCGATTTGTTTGTTGACCTTTTTGACTTTTGATCGATTTGTTTTTCCTACCGTTTTCACTTAGCACAATTTTGTTAACAGACCGTTATGTCTTGTGACCGATTTGCGATGCATCAAACTTGATTTTGTTGTTGACCGTTTTGACTTACGACCAACTTGTTTACAACCGATTTACTTTGTGACCGTTATTACGTCTATCCATTTTTGTGTGTGAGCGCTTTGACCCAATTTAGTTTAAGACCGTTTTCACTTGTGACCGATTTGTCTTCGGACCACTTTAACATTTAAACGATTTGATTGTTGACCGTTTTTTCTTAGGATCGTTTTCTTTTACGGACGTTAATGCTTTTGACCATTGTGTCCGATATGATTTGCAACCGATTTGTCTTTAAACCGTTTTGACCAACTTGATTTATGACTGTTTTCATTTGTGACAGGTTTGTTTTTTAACTTGATTTAAGACCGTTTTCAGTTGTGAAAGGTTTGTTTTTTGACCGTTTTGACTTGTACCCAATTTATTATGCGACAGTTTCCTTTTCAGTTGTGACCGGCTTGTTCTTTGACCGTTTTGACTTGTGACCGATTTTGTTTCAGACCATTTTGACGTAGGGCAATTTTGTTTCCTGATCACTGTATATTTTGACCGTTTCGACTTGTGAACGATTTGTCTTGGGACCACCTATGCTTATAAACTTATGTTTTTGACCGTTTTGACTTCTGACCAACTTGTTTTATGACCGTTTTCATTTGTGACCGACTTGTTTTTTGACCGTTTTGACTTGTGACCGATTTGTTTTCTAATGGTTTTGACTTAGGACAATTTTTTTTACCTGACCGTTATGTCTTGCGTCCGATTTGCATTGTGTCCGATTTGATTTACCAGCGCTTTGTTTAGTGGCAGTTTTGAGTTTTGAAAGGATTGTTTTCTGACCGCTTTTACATTTGACCGATTCGCTTTGATACCACAGATGTGATCGGTTTGTTTTCTGACCTTTTTGACATGCCACCGATTTTCTGTGTGACCATAACGACTTGCAATTAATTTGTTTAATGATCGTTTTGACCAACATTTTTGTGACCGTCTTGGGTTGTGACCGGTTTGGTTTTTACTATTTTGACCTGTAACAGACTTGTTTTGTGACCGTTTTGACTTGTACCCAATTTTGTTTGTGGCCGTTTTCACTTGTATCCTATTTATTTTGTGACCGTTTTTACTTGTAACCGATAGACCGTTTTTGCATGGAGCCATTTTCCTTTATGACCGTTATGGCTTGTGACCGATTTGCATTGTGTCCGATTTGCTTTGCGACCGATTTGTTTAGTGACCGTTTTGAGTTGTGACCAATTTTGTGTGTGACCGTTTTGACTGAGGACCAACTTGTTTTATGACCGTTATGGCTTCTTACCGGTATGTTTACTTATTGTTTGACTTTGGACCCATTGGCTTTGTGACCGTTATGACGTGTGCCCAGTTTAATCTGTGACCGTTTTGGATTGCGACAAATTTAGTATTCGACCTTTTCGTTTTCAGTTGGGACCGTTATGTTTTTTGACCGTTTTAACTGTTGACCAACATGTTTTATGACCGTTTGTGATCGGTTTGATTTTTTGACCGTTGTGACTTAGGACCATTATTTTGTGGCCGTTATGTCTTGTGACCGATTTGATTTGCAACCGATTTGTTTGTTGACCTTTTTGACTTTTGATCGATTTGTTTTTCCTACCGTTTTCACTTAGCACAATTTTGTTAACAGACCGTTATGTCTTGTGACCGATTTGCGATGCATCAAACTTGATTTTGTTGTTGACCGTTTTGACTTACGACCAACTTGTTTACAACCGATTTACTTTGTGACCGTTATTACGTCTATCCATTTTTGTGTGTGAGCGCTTTGACCCAATTTAGTTTGTGACCGTTTTCACTTGTGACCGATTTGTCTTCGGACCACTTTAACATTTAAACGATTTGATTGTTGACCGTTTTTTCTTAGGATCGTTTTCTTTTACGGACGCTAATGCTTTTGACCATTGTGTCCGATATGATTTGCAACCGATTTGTCTTTAAACCGTTTTGACTTTTGACCAACTTGATTTATGACTGTGTTCATTTGTGACAGGTTTGTTTTTTAACTTGATTTAAGACCGTTTTCAGTTGTGAAAGGTTTGTTTTTTGACCGTTTTGACCTATGGCTAATTTGTTGTTAGTGCGTTTTGATTTAGGACCATTTTTGCTTGATGGCCGTTATATCTTGTGACCGACTTGCATTGCGTCCGATTTGATGCGTTTAGTGACCGTTTTGACTTGTTATATGACCGTTATGGCTTGTTACCGGTATATTTAATTACTGTTTTACTTGTGACCGTTTGGCTTTGGGACCGTTAAGACTTGTACACAGTTCAGTTTGTACCATTTTCACTTGCACCCAATTTAGTTTGTGACCGTTTTCACTTGCGTCTGCTTTGTCATGGAAGCAATATTACTTTTAAGCGATTCATTTTAGACCGTTTTGCTAAGGGCCATTTCCTTTTATGACCGTTATGTATTGTGACCGATTTGCATTGTATCCGATTAGATTTTTGAACGATTGGTTTATTGACCGTTTTTACTTGCGAACAACTTATTTTTGTAAACGTTTCCAGTTGTGACCGGTTTATTTTCGACCGTTTCGACTTCCGACCGCTTTACTTTGTGACCGAAATTACTTTTATCGTATTTATGTTTAGTCCGCTTTGACATGTGCCCAATTAAGTTTGTGACCGTTTTCACTTGTACCAAATTTGGTTTTGACCGTTTTGACTTGTGACCGATTTGTCTTTAGACCACTTTTCCTTTTAAACGATTTTTTTCTTGACAGTATTTTCTTAGAAACATTTTCTTCAATGACCGTTATGGCTTTTGACCGATTTGCCTTGTGTCCGATTAGATTTACGAACTATTTGCGTTTTGACCGTAGTGATTTTCGACCATTTTGTTTTTTGATCGTTTTCAGTTATGCCTGGTTTATTTTTTTGCCGATTTCTGTTTGACCGTTTTGACTTAGGACCACTTTGTTGTGTAACCGATTTGTTTGTTGACTGTTTCGACTTTAGACCGATTTGTTTTGTGACCTAAGGTCAACTTGTTTTATAACCGTTTTCACATGTGACAGTTTTGTCTTGCGACTATTACTTTTAAACGGCTTCTTTTTTTCTTGTGATCGATTTGCATTGCGACTGATTTGTGTAGTGACCGTTTTGAGTTGTGACCGATTTGTTTTGTTATCGTTTGAGCGATTTGTTTTGGGACGACTGTGACTTTTGTCAGATTTGTATTGTGACCGTTGCGATTTTCTTTTTTTGACCGTTTTGATGTGTGTCCGAATTGTGACCACTATGAATTTGGCCTCTCCACAAATGGAATTGTTCAACTGTATAACGCAACTATGCAATGTTATTAGTAAATGTCCATTTAATAAACACCTTACGCTTGTTTTTATCGTATGATCGAGGGCAGAGTTTTTGATATATTTGTATTTACTGCGGCTATTTAATAGCAACGACACATCATCGCTATAAACAGTGACTGCACAATATATAAAGCATAATGCAATAGAAAAAGAGATCTTTACCGATACAGTGGTTTGTTGCAGATATCGCATGCCATTGAACCGTTTAAAGTACATGTTTATGCGAAACGAATAATTGACAGGGTCGATGCAGATATTTATTGTGAACAATAATGGAATAGTAATATAGTACTCCTGTTGTAGTGAAAAACAAATGAATAGCACTATAGAACTCCTGTTATATGAATCGTAATTCAAATGTACGAACACGTACTCTTTGCAACTTGTCAAAGAAAGGTACGTGATATAACATAAGATGTAACTGGAAAGTATCGAGATAAACGCATGGTAAACGCACATCAGTGTTAACGTCCAAAACGCCTTACACTTGGTTTCTGATCGTATGATCATAGACAGATTTATATATATTTGTTTTTATTGCAGCTATTCAATATCAACGACACATCGTCGCTACGTAATCTTCGCTAACTGATTAGGATAGGTGCGTAGTATAACATAAGAAGTAACTGAAAATCATACAGTGAACACGAATTTCTTTTTTATTTCGATCGTATTTCCGAAAACAAAAACAAAAGTTGCAACATAACGGTCTCCCAAAACGTGAACATGTGATTGTACAAACTAAACCCAGGAGTTCAGCGACAAGGGGCATGAATACGCAAATGGCACATTCACATTGATTTAAATAACTAACAAAGATTATGCCGTTTGTTGTCCTGTTACCCCAACATGTGACTGCATAAATTGCTACAATTGCAACCGAGCATTGACAGTGTGATCGCACCGAGCATTGAACGTGTGCTCGTTTGCATTAGTAGTATTTATATGCAAAGCACTAAAAAGCTTACGTGCCTTCCTAAGACGGTTTGCATGCCAGAAGAGTCGCTTTCTGATACTGGGTTACGAGTTTTTCATGTAGTGTTTGTTACAGAATGTTGTTTCAAACAATAGTCTGATTTGGAAATGAATTGCATTGTTGTTTGAATGTAGAGTAAAGATGTTCAATAAATTCTAAGTTTCCAGCGAAATCCCAATCAGTGTTTTTGAAATTGAAGTGGATTGATTTTCATGCAAAGACCAAATAATTTCAAGTAATTCGAATGCTTTTTCCAATAATTCGTACAGTCATTGCGTACGAATTATGTGTCTATTTTATTGTATACCTCATGCGTAGAAAATAAGTCACAGGGATGAACATCTCTGTATCATTTATCGGAAAGTCATCTTAGATCAAATTCTGAAAAGAAACAACTAGGAAACTTTCAACAGTTGTATAGCCATATTTGATCGTGTTTGATCGTTTTTTACAAGAAATACAAATGTCAGATTTATTGCAGTGTCGTATGTATGAATTGCTTCATATCACTCCTCGAATGCAGCCATCAATGTGGAGTGTGTTCTGTGGAGTAGTGGGTTTTTGTGTGACGGGTGTGGAAAATGTGACCGGTGTGAGATTTTAGTGTGTGAAGTTATGGCATTGGTGTCGATGTTGTGAGTGAATTTGCAGTGTGTGAAGTGTTTGAGTGGTGTTGGGCGAGACCGACTATTTTGTGGCCGTTTTAACTTCTCACCGATTTACTTTTGGTTTGTGACTTGTTTTGACCGATGTGTCTTGTGACCGTTTTGACTTTTGACCCATTTGCTTTATGGCCGTTTTCACTTCTAAGCAACTTGTTATGTGACCGTTTTGAGTAGTGACTTGACCGTTTTGACTTAGGACCAACTTGTTTTATGACCGTTATGGCTTATTACCGGTATGTTTACTTCTGTTTGACTTGTGACCTGTTGGCTTTGTGACCGTAATGACTTGTAACCAATTCAGTGTGTGACCGTTTTGAATTGTACCCAATTTAGTTTCTGACCGTTTTAACTTGTGACCGATTTGTCTTGGGACGATTATTAGTTTTAAACGACTTGTTGTTTCAAGTTTTCTCTTACGAACATCTATTATCACCGTTACGACTTGTGTCCGATTCGAATTGCTACCCATTCATTTAGTGACCGATTTGTGTTTTGACCGTTTTGACTTAGGACCATTTTGTTTTATTACCGTTATGGCTCGTGACAGATATGCATTGTGTCCGATTTGATTTGCGACCTATTTGTTTTTTGACCCTTTTGACTTGCGACCAACTTGTTTTATGATGGTCTTTAGTTGTGACAGTTTCGTTTTTTGACCGTTTTCGCTTGTGACCGATTTGTTTTTCACCGTTTTGACTTAGGACCACTTTGTTGTATGACCGATTTGCATTGTAACCGATTTGCTATTGACCGATTTGCATTGTGTCCGATTTGATATGCTACCGATTTGTTTAATTACCATTTTGAGTTGTGACCGATTTGTTTCGTGACTTTTTCGACTTAGGACCAACTTGTTTTATGACCGTTATGGGATGTTAGCGGTATGTTTGCACTTGTGACCCATTGGCGTAAAGACTTGTACCCAGTTTAGTTAGACACAGTTTTGACCGAATTAGGTATGCGACCATTTTCTCTTGTGACCGATTTGTGTGTGTTGTGACCACTATTACTCATAAACTATTTGCTTTTGACCGTTTTGACTTGTGACCAACATCTTTTATCACCATTTTCAGTTGTGACCGGTTTTGATTTTGACCGTTGTGACTTAGAACGAATTTGATTGCTGACCGTTATGTATTGTATCCGATTTGCATTGAATCCGATTTGATTAGCACGCGATTTGTTATGTGACCGTTAGAGTTCCGACCGGAATGTTTTCTGACCGTTTGGACTTGTGACCGATTCGCTTTCTTACCGGAGATATACTCGGTCAGTTTTCTGACCTTTATGACTTCTCACCGATTGGCTTTGTGACCGTTATGACTTGTACCCAATGTATTATGCGACAGTTTCGTTTTCAGTTGTGATCGGCTTGTTCTTTGACCGTTTTGACTTGTGAACCAATTTTTTTCTGACCATTTTCACATAGGACAATTTTGTTTCCTGATCGTTACGTATTTTGACCGTTTTGACTTGTGAACGATTTGTCTTGGGACCACTTATGCTTATAAACTTATGTTTTTCGACGTTTTCACTTCTGACCAACTTGTTTTATGACCGTTTTCATTTGTGACCGACTTGTTTTTTGACCGTTTTGACTTGTGACCGATTTGTTTTCTAATGGTTTTGACTTAGGACAATTTTTTTACCTGACCGTTATGTCTTGCGGCCGATTTGCATTGTGTCCGATTTGATTTACCAGCGCTTTGTTTAGTGACGGTTTTGACTTTGACCGTTGTGACTTATAACGAATTTGTTTCCTGACCGTTATGTATTGTGTCCGATTTGCTTTGAATCCGATTTGTTTAGCTCGCGATTTGTTATGTGACCGTTTAGAGTTCCAACCGGATTGTTTTCTGACCTTTTGGACTTCTGACCGATACGCTTTCTTACCGGAGATATAATCGGTTTGTTTTCTGACCTTTCTGACTTCTCACCGATTGGCTTTGTGACCGTTATGACTTGTACCCAATTTATTATGCGACAGTTTCCTTTTCAGTTGTGACCGGCTTGTTCTTTGACCGTTTTGACTTGTGACCGATTTTTTTTCAGACCATTTTGACGTAGGGCAATTTTGTTTCCTGATCACTGTATATTTTGACCGTTTCGACTTGTGAACGATTTGTCTTGGGACCACCTATGCTTATAAACTTATGATTTTGACCGTTTTGACTTCTGACCAACTTGTTTTATGACCGTTTTCATTTGTGACCGACTTGTTTTTTGACCGTTTTGACTTGTGACCGATTTGTTTTCTAATGGTTTTGACTTAGGACAATTTTTTTACCTGACCGTTATGTTGCATTGTGTCCGATTTGATTTACCAGCGCTTTGTTTAGTGACAGTTAAGAGTTTTGAAAGGATTGTTTTCTGACCGTTTTTACATTTGACCGATTCGCTTTGATACTACAGATGTGATCGGTTTGTTTTCTGACCTTTTTGACATGCCACCGATTTTCTGTGTGACCATAACGACTTGCAATTAATTTGTTTAATGATCGTTTTGACCAACATTTTTGTGACCATCTTGGGTTGTGACCGGTTTGGTTTTTACTATTTTGACCTGTAACAGACTTGTTTTGTGACCGTTTTGACTTGTACCCAATTTTGTTTGTGGCCGTTTTCACTTGTATCCTATTTATTTTGTGACCGTTTTTACTTGTAACCGATAGACCGTTTTTGCATGGAGCCATTTTCCTTTATGACCGTTATGGCTTGTGACCGATTTGCATTGTGTCCGATTTGCTTTGCGACCGATTTGTTTAGTGACCGTTTTGAGTTGTGACCAATTTTGTGTGTGACCGTTTTGACTGAGGACCAACTTGTTTTATGACCGTTATGGCTTCTTACCGGTATGTTTACTTATTGTTTGACTTTGGACCCATTGGCTTTGTGACCGTTATGACGTGTGCCCAGTTTAATCTGTGACCGTTTTGGATTGCGACAAATTTAGTATTCGACCTTTTCGTTTTCAGTTGGGACCGTTATGTTTTTTGACCGTTTTAACTGTTGACCAACATGTTTTATGACCGTTTGTGATCGGTTTGATTTTTTGACCGTTGTGACTTAGGACCATTTTTGTGTGGCCGTTATGTCTTGTGACCGATTTGATTTGCAACCGATTTGTTTGTTGACCTTTTTGACTTTTGATCGATTTGTTTTTCCTACCGTTTTCACTTAGCACAATTTTGTTAACAGACCGTTATGTCTTGTGACCGATTTGCGATGCATCAAACTTGATTTTGTTGTTGACCGTTTTGACTTACGACCAACTTGTTTACAACCGATTTACTTTGTGACCGTTATTACGTCTATCCATTTTTGTGTGTGAGCGCTTTGACCCAATTTAGTTTGTGACCGTTTTCACTTGTGACCGATTTGTCTTCGGACCACTTTAACATTTAAACGATTTGATTGTTGACCGTTTTTTCTTAGGATCGTTTTCTTTTACGGACGCTAATGCTTTTGACCATTGTGTCCGATATGATTTGCAACCGATTTGTCTTTAAACCGTTTTGACTTTTGACCAACTTGATTTATGACTGTGTTCATTTGTGACAGGTTTGTTTTTTAACTTGATTTAAGACCGTTTTCAGTTGTGAAAGGTTTGTTTTTTGACCGTTTTGACCTATGGCTAATTTGTTGTTAGTGCGTTTTGATTTAGGACCATTTTTGCTTGATGGCCGTTATATCTTGTGACCGACTTGCATTGCGTCCGATTTGATGCGTTTAGTGACCGTTTTGACTTGTTATATGACCGTTATGGCTTGTTACCGGTATATTTACTTACTGTTTTACTTGTGACCGTTTGGCTTTGGGACCGTTAAGACTTGTACACAGTTCAGTTTGTACCATTTTCACTTGCACCCAATTTAGTTTGTGACCGTTTTCACTTGCGTCTGCTTTGTCATGGAAGCAATATTACTTTTAAGCGATTCATTTTAGACCGTTTTGCTAAGGGCCATTTCCTTTTATGACCGTTATGTATTGTGACCGATTTGCATTGTATCCGATTAGATTTTTGAACGATTGGTTTATTGACCGTTTTTACTTGCGAACAACTTATTTTTGTAAACGTTTCCAGTTGTGACCGGTTTATTTTCGACCGTTTCGACTTCCGACCGCTTTACTTTGTGACCGAAATTACTTTTATCGTATTTATGTTTAGTCCGCTTTGACATGTGCCCAATTAAGTTTGTGACCGTTTTCACTTGTACCAAATTTGGTTTTGACCGTTTTGACTTGTGACCGATTTGTCTTTAGACCACTTTTCCTTTTAAACGATTTTTTTCTTGACAGTATTTTCTTAGAAACATTTTCTTCAATGACCGTTATGGCTTTTGACCGATTTGCCTTGTGTCCGATTAGATTTACGAACTATTTGCGTTTTGACCGTAGTGATTTTCGACCATTTTGTTTTTTGATCGTTTTCAGTTATGCCTGGTTTATTTTTTTGCCGATTTCTGTTTGACCGTTTTGACTTAGGACCACTTTGTTGTGTAACCGATTTGTTTGTTGACTGTTTCGACTTTAGACCGATTTGTTTTGTGACCTAAGGTCAACTTGTTTTATAACCGTTTTCACATGTGACAGTTTTGTCTTGCGACTATTACTTTTAAACGGCTTCTTTTTTTCTTGTGATCGATTTGCATTGCGACTGATTTGTGTAGTGACCGTTTTGAGTTGTGACCGATTTGTTTTGTTATCGTTTGAGCGATTTGTTTTGGGACGACTGTGACTTTTGTCAGATTTGTATTGTGACCGTTGCGATTCTCTTTTTTTGACCGTTTTGATGTGTGTCCGAATTGTGACCACTATGAATTTGGCCTCTCCACAAATGGAATTGTTCAACTGTATAACGCAACTATGCAATGTTATTAGTAAATGTCCATTTAATAAACACCTTACGCTTGTTTTTATCGTATGATCGAGGGCAGAGTTTTTGATATATTTGTATTTACTGCGGCTATTTAATAGCAACGACACATCATCGCTATAAACAGTGACTGCACAATATATAAAGCATAATGCAATAGAAAAAGAGATCTTTACCGATACAGTGGTTTGTTGCAGATATCGCATGCCATTGAACCGTTTAAAGTACATGTTTATGCGAAACGAATAATTGACAGGGTCGATGCAGATATTTATTGTGAACAATAATGGAATAGTAATATAGTACTCCTGTTGTAGTGAAAAACAAATGAATAGCACTATAGAACTCCTGTTATATGAATCGTAATTCAAATGTACGAACACGTACTCTTTGCAACTTGTCAAAGAAAGGTACGTGATATAACATAAGATGTAACTGGAAAGTATCGAGATAAACGCATGGTAAACGCACATCAGTGTTAACGTCCAAAACGCCTTACACTTGGTTTCTGATCGTATGATCATAGACAGATTTATATATATTTGTTTTTATTGCAGCTATTCAATATCAACGACACATCGTCGCTACGTAATCTTCGCTAACTGATTAGGATAGGTGCGTAGTATAACATAAGAAGTAACTGAAAATCATACAGTGAACACGAATTTCTTTTTTATTTCGATCGTATTTCCGAAAACAAAAACAAAAGTTGCAACATAACGGTCTCCCAAAACGTGAACATGTGATTGTACAAACTAAACCCAGGAGTTCAGCGACAAGGGGCATGAATACGCAAATGGCACATTCACATTGATTTAAATAACTAACAAAGATTATGCCGTTTGTTGTCCTGTTACCCCAACATGTGACTGCATAAATTGCTACAATTGCAACCGAGCATTGACAGTGTGATCGCACCGAGCATTGAACGTGTGCTCGTTAGTATTAGTAGTATTTATATGCAAAGCACTAAAAAGCTTACGTGCCTTCCTAAGAGGGTTTGCATGCCAGAAGAGTCGCTTTCTGATACTGGGTTACGAGTTTTTCATGTAGTGTTTGTTACAGAATGTTGTTTCAAACAATAGTCTGATTTGGAAATGAATTGCATTGTTGTTTGAATGTAGAGTAAAGATGTTCAATAAATTCTAAGTTTCCAGCGAAATCCCAATCAGTGTTTTTGAAATTGAAGTGGATTGATTTTCATGCAAAGACCAAATAATTTCAAGTAATTCGAATGCTTTTTCCAATAATTCGTACAGTCATTGCGTACGAATTATGTGTCTATTTTATTGTATACCTCATGCGTAGAAAATAAGTCACAGGGATGAACATCTCTGTATCATTTATCGGAAAGTCATCTTAGATCAAATTCTGAAAAGAAACAACTAGGAAACTTTCAACAGTTGTATAGCCATATTTGATCGTGTTTGATCGTTTTTTACAAGAAATACAAATGTCAGATTTATTGCAGTGTCGTATGTATGAATTGCTTCATATCACTCCTCGAATGCAGCCATCAATGTGGAGTGTGTTCTGTGGAGTAGTGGGTTTTTGTGTGACGGGTGTGGAAAATGTGACCGGTGTGAGATTTTAGTGTGTGAAGTTATGGCATTGGTGTCGATGTTGTGAGTGAATTTGCAGTGTGTGAAGTGTTTGAGTGGTGTTGGGCGAGACCGACTATTTTGTGGCCGTTTTAACTTCTCACCGATTTACTTTTGGTTTGTGACTTGTTTTGACCGATGTGTCTTGTGACCGTTTTGACTTTTGACCCATTTGCTTTATGGCCGTTTTCACTTCTAAGCAACTTGTTATGTGACCGTTTTGAGTAGTGACTTGACCGTTTTGACTTAGGACCAACTTGTTTTATGACCGTTATGGCTTATTACCGGTATGTTTACTTCTGTTTGACTTGTGACCTGTTGGCTTTGTGACCGTAATGACTTGTAACCAATTCAGTGTGTGACCGTTTTGAATTGTACCCAATTTAGTTTCTGACCGTTTTAACTTGTGACCGATTTGTCTTGGGACGATTATTAGTTTTAAACGACTTGTTGTTTCAAGTTTTCTCTTACGAACATCTATTATCACCGTTACGACTTGTGTCCGATTCGAATTGCTACCCATTCATTTAGTGACCGATTTGTGTTTTGACCGTTTTGACTTAGGACCATTTTGTTTTATTACCGTTATGGCTCGTGACAGATATGCATTGTGTCCGATTTGATTTGCGACCTATTTGTTTTTTGACCCTTTTGACTTGCGACCAACTTGTTTTATGATGGTCTTTAGTTGTGACAGTTTCGTTTTTTGACCGTTTTCGCTTGTGACCGATTTGTTTTTCACCGTTTTGACTTAGGACCACTTTGTTGTATGACCGATTTGCATTGTAACCGATTTGCTATTGACCGATTTGCATTGTGTCCGATTTGATATGCTACCGATTTGTTTAATTACCATTTTGAGTTGTGACCGATTTGTTTCGTGACTTTTTCGACTTAGGACCAACTTGTTTTATGACCGTTATGGGATGTTAGCGGTATGTTTGCACTTGTGACCCATTGGCGTAAAGACTTGTACCCAGTTTAGTTAGACACAGTTTTGACCGAATTAGGTATGCGACCATTTTCTCTTGTGACCGATTTGTGTGTGTTGTGACCACTATTACTCATAAACTATTTGCTTTTGACCGTTTTGACTTGTGACCAACATCTTTTATCACCATTTTCAGTTGTGACCGGTTTTGATTTTGACCGTTGTGACTTAGAACGAATTTGATTGCTGACCGTTATGTATTGTATCCGATTTGCATTGAATCCGATTTGATTAGCACGCGATTTGTTATGTGACCGTTAGAGTTCCGACCGGAATGTTTTCTGACCGTTTGGACTTGTGACCGATTCGCTTTCTTACCGGAGATATACTCGGTCAGTTTTCTGACCTTTATGACTTCTCACCGATTGGCTTTGTGACCGTTATGACTTGTACCCAATGTATTATGCGACAGTTTCGTTTTCAGTTGTGATCGGCTTGTTCTTTGACCGTTTTGACTTGTGAACCAATTTTTTTCTGACCATTTTCACATAGGACAATTTTGTTTCCTGATCGTTACGTATTTTGACCGTTTTGACTTGTGAACGATTTGTCTTGGGACCACTTATGCTTATAAACTTATGTTTTTCGACGTTTTCACTTCTGACCAACTTGTTTTATGACCGTTTTCATTTGTGACCGACTTGTTTTTTGACCGTTTTGACTTGTGACCGATTTGTTTTCTAATGGTTTTGACTTAGGACAATATTTTTACCTGACCGTTATGTCTTGCGGCCGATTTGCATTGTGTCCGATTTGATTTACCAGCGCTTTGTTTAGTGACGGTTTTGACTTTGACCGTTGTGACTTATAACGAATTTGTTTCCTGACCGTTATGTATTGTGTCCGATTTGCTTTGAATCCGATTTGTTTAGCTCGCGATTTGTTATGTGACCGTTTAGAGTTCCAACCGGATTGTTTTCTGACCTTTTGGACTTCTGACCGATACGCTTTCTTACCGGAGATATAATCGGTTTGTTTTCTGACCTTTCTGACTTCTCACCGATTGGCTTTGTGACCGTTATGACTTGTACCCAATTTATTATGCGACAGTTTCCTTTTCAGTTGTGACCGGCTTGTTCTTTGACCGTTTTGACTTGTGACCGATTTTTTTTCAGACCATTTTGACGTAGGGCAATTTTGTTTCCTGATCACTGTATATTTTGACCGTTTCGACTTGTGAACGATTTGTCTTGGGACCACCTATGCTTATAAACTTATGATTTTGACCGTTTTGACTTCTGACCAACTTGTTTTATGACCGTTTTCATTTGTGACCGACTTGTTTTTTGACCGTTTTGACTTGTGACCGATTTGTTTTCTAATGGTTTTGACTTAGGACAATTTTTTTACCTGACCGTTATGTTGCATTGTGTCCGATTTGATTTACCAGCGCTTTGTTTAGTGACAGTTAAGAGTTTTGAAATGATTGTTTTCTGACCGTTTTTACATTTGACCGATTCGCTTTGATACTACAGATGTGATCGGTTTGTTTTCTGACCTTTTTGACATGCCACCGATTTTCTGTGTGACCATAACGACTTGCAATTAATTTGTTTAATGATCGTTTTGACCAACATTTTTGTGACCATCTTGGGTTGTGACCGGTTTGGTTTTTACTATTTTGACCTGTAACAGACTTGTTTTGTGACCGTTTTGACTTGTACCCAATTTTGTTTGTGGCCGTTTTCACTTGTATCCTATTTATTTTGTGACCGTTTTTACTTGTAACCGATAGACCGTTTTTGCATGGAGCCATTTTCCTTTATGACCGTTATGGCTTGTGACCGATTTGCATTGTGTCCGATTTGCTTTGCGACCGATTTGTTTAGTGACCGTTTTGAGTTGTGACCAATTTTGTGTGTGACCGTTTTGACTGAGGACCAACTTGTTTTATGACCGTTATGGCTTCTTACCGGTATGTTTACTTATTGTTTGACTTTGGACCCATTGGCTTTGTGACCGTTATGACGTGTGCACAGTTTAATCTGTGACCGTTTTGGATTGCGACAAATTTAGTATTCGACCTTTTCGTTTTCAGTTGGGACCGTTATGTCTTTTGACCGTTTTAACTGTTGACCAACTTGCGAACAACTTGCGAACAACTTATTTTTGTAAACGTTTCCAGTTGTGACCGGTTTATTTTCGACCGTTTCGACTTCCGACCGCTTTACTTTGTGACCGAAATTACTTTTATCGTATTTATGTTTAGTCCGCTTTGACATGTGCCCAATTAAGTTTGTGACCGTTTTCACTTGTACCAAATTTAGTTTTGACCGTTTTGACTTGTGACCGATTTGTCTTTAGACCACTTTTCCTTTTAAACGATTTTTTTCTTGACAGTATTTTCTTAGAAACATTTTCTTCAATGACCGTTATGGCTTTTGACCGATTTGCCTTGTGTCCGATTAGATTTACGAACTATTTGCGTTTTGACCGTAGTGATTTTCGACCATTTTGTTTTTTGATCGTTTTCAGTTATGCCTGGTTTATTTTTTTGCCGATTTCTGTTTGACCGTTTTGACTTAGGACCACTTTGTTGTGTAACCGATTTGTTTGTTGACTGTTTCGACTTTAGACCGATTTGTTTTGTGACCTAAGGTCAACTTGTTTTATAACCGTTTTCACATGTGACAGTTTTGTCTTGCGACTATTACTTTTAAACGGCTTCTTTTTTTCTTGTGATCGATTTGCATTGCGACTGATTTGTTTTGTTATCGTTTGAGCGATTTGTTTTGGGACGACTGTGACTTTTGTCAGATTTGTATTGTGACCGTTGCGATTTTCTTTTTTTGACCGTTTTGATGTGTGTCCGAATTGTGACCACTATGAATTTGGCCTTCCCACAAATGGAATTGTTCAACTGTATAACGAAACGAACGCAACTATGCAACGTTATTAGTAAATGTCCATGTAATAAACACCTTACGCTTGTTTTTATCGTATGATCGAGGGCAGAGTTTTTGATATATTTGTATTTACTGCGGCTATTTAATAGCAACGACACATCATCGCTATAAACAGTGACTGCACAATATATAAAGCATAATGCAATAGAAAAAGAGATCTTTACCGATACAGTGGTTTGTTGCAGATATCGCATGCCATTGAACCGTTTAAAGTACATGTTTATGCGAAACGAATAATTGACAGGGTCGATGCAGATATTTATTGTGAACAATAATGGAATAGTAATATAGTACTCCTGTTGTAGTGAAAAACAAATGAATAGCACTATAGAACTCCTGTTATATGAATCGTAATTCAAATGTACGAACACGTACTCTTTGCAACTTGTCAAAGAAAGGTACGTGATATAACATAAGATGTAACTGGAAAGTATCGAGATAAACGCATGGTAAACGCACATCAGTGTTAACGTCCAAAACGCCTTACACTTGGTTTCTGATCGTATGATCATAGACAGATTTATATATATTTGTTTTTATTGCAGCTATTCAATATCAACGACACATCGTCGCTACGTAATCTTCGCTAACTGATTAGGATAGGTGCGTAGTATAACATAAGAAGTAACTGAAAATCATACAGTGAACACGAATTTCTTTTTTATTTCGATCGTATTTCCGAAAACAAAAACAAAAGTTGCAACATAACGGTCTCCCAAAACGTGAACATGTGATTGTACAAACTAAACCCAGGAGTTCAGCGACAAGGGGCATGAATACGCAAATGCCACATTCACATTGATTTAAATAACTAACAAAGATTATGCCGTGTGTTGTCCTGTTACCCCAACATGTGACTGCATAAATTGCTACAATTGCAACCGAGCATTGACAGTGTGATCGCACCGAGCATTGAACGTGTGCTCGTTAGTATTAGTAGTATTTATATGCAAAGCACTAAAAAGCTTACCGTCACGTGCCTTCCTAAGACGGTTTGCATGCCAGAAGAGTCGCTTTCTGATACTGGGTTACGAGTTTTTCATGTAGTGTTTGTTACAGAATGTTGTTTCAAACAATAGTCTGATTTGGAAATGAATTGCATTGTTGTTTGAATGTAGAATAAAGATGTTCAATAAATTCTAAGTTTCCAGCGAAATCCCAATCAGTGTTTTTGAAATTGAAGTGGATTGATTTTCATGCAAAGACCAAATAATTTCAAGTAATTCGAATGCTTTTTCCAATAATTCGTACAGTCATTGCGTACGAATTATGTGTCTATTTTATTGTATACCTCATGCGTAGAAAATAAGTCACAGGGATGAACATCTCTGTATCATTTATCGGAAAGTCATCTTAGATCAAATTCTGAAAAGAAACAACTAGGAAACTTTCAACAGTTGTATAGCCATATTTGATCGTGTTTGATCGTTTTTTACAAGAAATACAAATGTCAGATTTATTGCAGTGTCGTATGTATGAATTGCTTCATATCACTCCTCGAATGCAGCCATCAATGTGGAGTGTGTTCTGTGGAGTAGTGGGTTTTTGTGTGACGGGTGTGGAAAATGTGACCGGTGTGAGATTTTAGTGTGTGAAGTTATGGCATTGGTGTCGATGTTGTGAGTGAATTTGCAGTGTGTGAAGTGTTTGAGTGGTGTTGGGCGAGACCGACTATTTTGTGGCCGTTTTAACTTCTCACCGATTTACTTTTGGTTTGTGACTTGTTTTGACCGATGTGTCTTGTGACCGTTTTGACTTTTGACCCATTTGCTTTATGGCCGTTTTCACTTCTAAGCAACTTGTTATGTGACCGTTTTGAGTAGTGACTTGACCGTTTTGACTTAGGACCAACTTGTTTTATGACCGTTATGGCTTATTACCGGTATGTTTACTTCTGTTTGACTTGTGACCTGTTGGCTTTGTGACCGTAATGACTTGTAACCAATTCAGTGTGTGACCGTTTTGAATTGTACCCAATTTAGTTTCTGACCGTTTTAACTTGTGACCGATTTGTCTTGGGACGATTATTAGTTTTAAACGACTTGTTGTTTCAAGTTTTCTCTTACGAACATCTATTATCACCGTTACGACTTGTGTCCGATTCGAATTGCTACCCATTCATTTAGTGACCGATTTGTGTTTTGACCGTTTTGACTTAGGACCATTTTGTTTTATTACCGTTATGGCTCGTGACAGATATGCATTGTGTCCGATTTGATTTGCGACCTATTTGTTTTTTGACCCTTTTGACTTGCGACCAACTTGTTTTATGATGGTCTTTAGTTGTGACAGTTTCGTTTTTTGACCGTTTTCGCTTGTGACCGATTTGTTTTTCACCGTTTTGACTTAGGACCACTTTGTTGTATGACCGATTTGCATTGTAACCGATTTGCTATTGACCGATTTGCATTGTGTCCGATTTGATATGCTACCGATTTGTTTAATTACCATTTTGAGTTGTGACCGATTTGTTTCGTGACTTTTTCGACTTAGGACCAACTTGTTTTATGACCGTTATGGGATGTTAGCGGTATGTTTGCACTTGTGACCCATTGGCGTAAAGACTTGTACCCAGTTTAGTTAGACACAGTTTTGACCGAATTAGGTATGCGACCATTTTCTCTTGTGACCGATTTGTGTGTGTTGTGACCACTATTACTCATAAACTATTTGCTTTTGACCGTTTTGACTTGTGACCAACATCTTTTATCACCATTTTCAGTTGTGACCGGTTTTGTTTTTGACCGTTGTGACTTAGAACGAATTTGATTGCTGACCGTTATGTATTGTATCCGATTTGCATTGAATCCGATTTGATTAGCACGCGATTTGTTATGTGACCGTTAGAGTTCCGACCGGAATGTTTTCTGACCGTTTGGACTTGTGACCGATTCGCTTTCTTACCGGAGATATACTCGGTCAGTTTTCTGACCTTTATGACTTCTCACCGATTGGCTTTGTGACCGTTATGACTTGTACCCAATGTATTATGCGACAGTTTCGTTTTCAGTTGTGATCGGCTTGTTCTTTGACCGTTTTGACTTGTGAACCAATTTTTTTCTGACCATTTTCACATAGGACAATTTTGTTTCCTGATCGTTACGTATTTTGACCGTTTTGACTTGTGAACGATTTGTCTTGGGACCACTTATGCTTATAAACTTATGTTTTTCGACGTTTTCACTTCTGACCAACTTGTTTTATGACCGTTTTCATTTGTGACCGACTTGTTTTTTGACCGTTTTGACTTGTGACCGATTTGTTTTCTAATGGTTTTGACTTAGGACAATTTTTTTACCTGACCGTTATGTCTTGCGGCCGATTTGCATTGTGTCCGATTTGATTTACCAGCGCTTTGTTTAGTGACGGTTTTGACTTTGACCGTTGTGACTTATAACGAATTTGTTTCCTGACCGTTATGTATTGTGTCCGATTTGCTTTGAATCCGATTTGTTTAGCTCGCGATTTGTTATGTGACCGTTTACAGTTCCAACCGGATTGTTTTCTGACCTTTTGGACTTCTGACCGATACGCTTTCTTACCGGAGATATAATCGGTTTGTTTTCTGAACTTTCTGACTTCTCACCGATTGGCTTTGTGACCGTTATGACTTGTACCCAATTTATTATGCGACAGTTTCCTTTTCAGTTGTGACCGGCTTGTTCTTTGACCGTTTTGACTTGTGACCGATTTTTTGTTTCCTGATCACTGTATATTTTGACCGTTTCGACTTGTGAACGATTTGTCTTGGGACCACCTATGCTTATAAACTTATGTTTTTGACCCTTTTGACTTCTGACCAACTTGTTTTATGACCGTTTTCATTTGTGACCGACTTGTTTTTTGACCGTTTTGACTTGTGACCGATTTGTTTTCTAATGGTTTTGACTTAGGACAATTTTTTTACCTGACCGTTATGTCTTGCGGCCGATTTGCATTGTGTCCGATTTGATTTACCAGCGCTTTGTTTAGTGACGGTTTTGACTTTGACCGTTGTGACTTATAACGAATTTGTTTCCTGACCGTTATGTATTGTGTCCGATTTGCTTTGAATCCGATTTGTTTAGCTCGCGATTTGTTATGTGACCGTTTAGAGTTCCAACCGGATTGTTTTCTGACCTTTTGGACTTCTGACCGATACGCTTTCTTACCGGAGATATAATCGGTTTGTTTTCTGACCTTTCTGACTTCTCACCGATTGGCTTTGTGACCGTTATGACTTGTACCCAATTTATTATGCGACAGTTTCCTTTTCAGTTGTGACCGGCTTGTTCTTTGACCGTTTTGACTTGTGACCGATTTTTTGTAAGACCATTTTGACGTAGGGCAATTTTGTTTCCTGATCACTGTATATTTTGACCGTTTCGACTTGTGAACGATTTGTCTTGGGACCACCTATGCTTATAAACTTATGTTTTTGACCGTTTTGACTTCTGACCAACTTGTTTTATGACCGTTTTCATTTGTGACCGACTTGTTTTTTGACCGTTTTGACTTGTGACCGATTTGTTTTCTAATGGTTTTGACTTAGGACAATTTTTTTTACCTGACCGTTATGTCTTGCGTCCGATTTGCATTGTGTCCGATTTGATTTACCAGCGCTTTGTTTAGTGGCAGTTTTGAGTTTTGAAAGGATTGTTTTCTGACAGCTTTTACATTTGACCGATTCGCTTTGATACCACAGATGTGATCGGTTTGTTTTCTGACCTTTTTGACATGCCACCGATTTTCTGTGTGACCATAACGACCTGCAATTAATTTGTTTAATGATCGTTTTGACCAACATTTTTGTGACCGTCTTGGGTTGTGACCGGTTTGGTTTTTACTATTTTGACCTGTAACAGACTTGTTTTGTGACCGTTTTGACTTGTACCCAATTTTGTTTGTGGCCGTTTTCACTTGTATCCTATTTATTTTGTGACCGTTTTTACTTGTAACCGATAGACCGTTTTTGCATGGAGCCATTTTCCTTTATGACCGTTATGGCTTGTGACCGATTTGCATTGTGTCCGATTTGCTTTGCGACCGATTTGTTTAGTGACCGTTTTGAGTTGTGACCAATTTTGTGTGTGACCGTTTTGACTGAGGACCAACTTGTTTTATGACCGTTATGGCTTCTTACCGGTATGTTTACTTATTGTTTGACTTTGGACCCATTGGCTTTGTGACCGTTATGACGTGTACCCAGTTTAATCTGTGACCGTTTTGGATTGCGACAAATTTAGTATTCGACCTTTTCGTTTTCAGTTGTGACCGTTATGTTTTTTGACCGTTTTAACTGTTGACCAACATGTTTTATGACCGTTTGTGATCGGTTTGATTTTTTGACCGTTGTGACTTAGGACCATTTTTTTGTGGCCGTTATGTCTTGTGACCGATTTGATTTGCAACCGATTTGTTTGTTGACCTTTTTGACTTTTGATCGATTTGTTTTTCCTACCGTTTTCACTTAGCACAATTTTGTTAACAGACCGTTATGTCTTGTGACCGATTTGCGATGCATCAAACTTGATTTTGTTGTTGACCGTTTTGACTTACGACCAACTTGTTTACAACCGATTTACTTTGTGACCGTTATTACGTCTATCCATTTTTGTGTGTGAGCGCTTTGACCCAATTTAGTTTGTGACCGTTTTCACTTGTGACCGATTTGTAATCGGACCACATTAACATTTAAACGATTTGATTGTTGACCGTTTTTTCTTAGGATCGTTTTCTTTTACGGACGTTAATGCTTTTGACCATTGTGTCCGATATGATTTGCAACCGATTTGTCTTTAAACCGTTTTGACTTTTGACCAACTTGATTTATGACTGTTTTCATTTGTGACAGGTTTGTTTTTTAACTTGATTTAAGACCGTTTTCAGTTGTGAAAGGTTTGTTTTTTGACCGTTTTGACCTATGACTGATTTGTTGTTAGTGCGTTTTGATTTAGGACCATTTTTGCTTGATGGCAGTTATATCTTGTGACCGACTTGCATTGCGTCCGATTTGATGCGTTTAGTGACCGTTTTGACTTGTTATATGACCGTTATGGCTTGTTACCGGTATTTTTACTTACTGTTTTACTTGTGACCGTTTGGCTTTGGGACCGTTAAGACTTGTACACAGTTCAGTTTGTACCATTTTCACTTGCACCCAATTTAGTTTGTGACCGTTTTCACTTGCGTCTGCTTTGTCATGGAAGCAATATTACTTTTAAGCGATTCATTTTAGACCGTTTTTGCTAAGGGCCATTTCCTTTTATGACCGTTATGTATTGTGACCGATTTGCATTGTATCCGATTAGATTTTTGAACGATTGGTTTATTGACCGTTTTTACTTGCGAACAACTTATTTTTGTAAACGTTTCCAGTTGTGACCGGTTTATTTTCGACCGTTTCGACTTCCGACCGCTTTACTTTGTGACCGAAATTACTTTTATCGTATTTATTTTTAGTACGCTTTGACATGTGCCCAATTAAGTTTGTGACCGTTTTCACTTGTACCAAATTTAGTTTGTGACCGTTTTCACTTGTGACCGATTTGTCTTTAGACCACTTTTCCTTTTAAACGATTTTTTTCTTGACAGTATTTTCTTAGAAACATTTTCTTCAATGACCGTTATGGCCATTGACCGATTTGTCTTGTGTCCGATTGAATTTACGAACTATTTGCGTTTTGACCCTATTGATTTTCGACCATTTTGTTTTTTGATCGCTTTCAGTTATGCCTGGTTTATTTTTTTGCCGATTTCTGTTTGACCGTTTTGACTTAGGACCACTTTGTTGTGTAACCGATTTGTTTGTTGACCGTTTCGACTTTAGACCGATTTGTTTTGTGACCTAAGGTCAACTTGTTTTATAACCGTTTTCACATGTGACAGTTTTGTCTTGCGACTATTACTTTTAAACGGCTTCTTTTTTTCTTGTGATCGATTTGCATTGCGACTGATTTGTTTTGTTATCGTTTGAGCGATTTGTTTTGGGACGACTGTGACTTTTGTCAGATTTGTATTGTGACCGTTGCGATTTTCTTTTTTTGACCGTTTTGATGTGTGTCCGAATTGTGACCACTATGAATTTGGCCTTCCCACAAATGGAATTGTTCAACTGTATAACGAAACGAACGCAACTATGCAATGTTATTAGTAAATGTCCATGTAATAAACACCTTACGCTTGTTTTTATCGTATGATCGAGGGCAGAGTTTTTGATATATTTGTATTTACTGCGGCTATTTAATAGCAACGACACATCATCGCTATAAACAGTGACTGCACAATATATAAAGCATAATGCAATAGAAAAAGAGATCTTTACCGATACAGTGGTTTGTTGCAGATATCGCATGCCATTGAACCGTTTAAAGTACATGTTTATGCGAAACGAATAATTGACAGGGTCGATGCAGATATTTATTGTGAACAATAATGGAATAGTAATATAGTACTCCTGTTGTAGTGAAAAACAAATGAATAGCACTATAGAACTCCTGTTATATGAATCGTAATTCAAATGTACGAACACGTACTCTTTGCAACTTGTCAAAGAAAGGTACGTGATATAACATAAGATGTAACTGGAAAGTATCGAGATAAACGCATGGTAAACGCACATCAGTGTTAACGTCCAAAACGCCTTACACTTGGTTTCTGATCGTATGATCATAGACAGATTTATATATATTTGTTTTTATTGCAGCTATTCAATATCAACGACACATCGTCGCTACGTAATCTTCGCTAACTGATTAGGATAGGTGCGTAGTATAACATAAGAAGTAACTGAAAATCATACAGTGAACACGAATTTCTTTTTTATTTCGATCGTATTTCCGAAAACAAAAACAAAAGTTGCAACATAACGGTCTCCCAAAACGTGAACATGTGATTGTACAAACTAAACCCAGGAGTTCAGCGACAAGGGGCATGAATACGCAAATGCCACATTCACATTGATTTAAATAACTAACAAAGATTATGCCGTTTGTTGTCCTGTTACCCCAACATGTGACTGCATAAATTGCTACAATTGCAACCGAGCATTGACAGTGTGATCGCACCGAGCATTGAACGTGTGCTCGTTAGTATTAGTAGTATTTATATGCAAAGCACTAAAAAGCTTACGTGCCTTCCTAAGACGGTTTGCATGCCAGAAGATACTGGGTTACGAGTTTTTCATGTAGTGTTTGTTACAGAATGTTGTTTCAAACAATAGTCTGATTTGGAAATGCATTGTTGTTTGAATGTAGAGTAAAGATGTTCAATAAATTCTAAGTTTCCAGCGAAATCCCAATCAGTGTTTTTGAAATTGAAGTGGATTGATTTTCATGCAAAGACCAAATAATTTCAAGTAATTCGAATGCTTTTTCCAATAATTCGTACAGTCATTGCGTACGAATTATGTGTCTATTTTATTGTATACCTCATGCGTAGAAAATAAGTCACAGGGATGAACATCTCTGTATCATTTATCGGAAAGTCATCTTAGATCAAATTCTGAAAAGAAACAACTAGGAAACTTTCAACAGTTGTATAGCCATATTTGATCGTGTTTGATCGTTTTTTACAAGAAATACAAATGTCAGATTTATTGCAGTGTCGTATGTATGAATTGCTTCATATCACTCCTCGAATGCAGCCATCAATGTGGAGTGTGTTCTGTGGAGTAGTGGGTTTTTGTGTGACGGGTGTGGAAAATGTGACCGGTGTGAGATTTTAGTGTGTGAAGTTATGGCATTGGTGTCGATGTTGTGAGTGGATTTGCAGTGTGTGAAGTGTTTGAGTGGTGTTGGGCGAGACCGACTATTTTGTGGCCGTTTTAACTTCTCACCGATTTACTTTTGGTTTGTGACTTGTTTTGACCGATGTGTCTTGTGACCGTTTTGACTTTTGACCCATTTGCTTTATGGCCGTTTTCACTTCTAAGCAACTTGTTATGTGACCGTTTTGAGTAGTGACTTGACCGTTTTGACTTAGGACCAACTTGTTTTATGACCGTTATGGCTTATTACCGGTATGTTTACTTCTGTTTGACTTGTGACCTGTTGGCTTTGTGACCGTAATGACTTGTAACCAATTCAGTGTGTGACCGTTTTGAATTGTACCCAATTTAGTTTCTGACCGTTTTAACTTGTGACCGATTTGTCTTGGGACGATTATTAGTTTTAAACGACTTGTTGTTTCAAGTTTTCTCTTACGAACATCTATTATCACCGTTACCACTTGTGTCCGATTCGAATTGCTACCCATTCATTTAGTGACCGATTGGTGTTTTGACCGTTTTGACTTAGGACCATTTTGTTTTATTACCGTTATGGCTCGTGACAGATATGCATTGTGTCCGATTTGATTTGCGACCTATTTGTTTTTTGACCCTTTTGACTTGCGACCAACTTGTTTTATGATGGTCTTTAGTTGTGACAGTTTCGTTTTTTGACCGTTTTCGCTTGTGACCGATTTGTTTTTCACCGTTTTGAGTTAGGACCACTTTGTTGTATGACCGATTTGCATTGTAACCGATTTGCTATTGACCGATTTGCATTGTGTCCGATTTGATATGCTACCGATTTGTTTAATTACCATTTTGAGTTGTGACCGATTTGTTTCGTGACTTTTTCGACTTAGGACCAACTTGTTTTATGACCGTTATGGGATGTTAGCGGTATGTTTGCACTTGTGACCCATTGGCGTAAAGACTTGTACCCAGTTTAGTTAGACACCGTTTTGACCGAATTAGGTATGCGACCATTTTCTCTTGTGACCGATTTGTGTGTGTTGTGACCACTATTACTCATAAACTATTTGCTTTTGACCGTTTTGACTTGTGACCAACATCTTTTATCACCATTTTCAGTTGTGACCGGTTTTGTTTTTGACCGTTGTGACTTAGAACGAATTTGATTGCTGACCGTTATGTATTGTATCCGATTTGCATTGAATCCGATTTGATTAGCACGCGATTTGTTATGTGACCGTTTAGAGTTCCGACCGGAATGTTTTCTGACCGTTTGGACTTGTGACCGATTCGCTTTCTTACCGGAGATATACTCGGTCAGTTTTCTGACCTTTATGACTTCTCACCGATTGGCTTTGTGACCGTTATGACTTGTACCCAATGTATTATGCGACAGTTTCGTTTTCAGTTGTGATCGGCTTGTTCTTTGACCGTTTTGACTTGTGAACCAATTTTTTTCTGACCATTTTCACATAGGACAATTTTGTTTCCTGATCGTTACGTATTTTGACCGTTTTGACTTGTGAACGATTTGTCTTGGGACCACTTATGCTTATAAACTTATGTTTTTCGACGTTTTCACTTCTGACCAACTTGTTTTATGACCGTTTTCATTTGTGACCGACTTGTTTTTTGACCGTTTTGACTTGTGACCGATTTGTTTTCTAATGGTTTTGACTTAGGACAATTTTTTTACCTGACCGTTATGTCTTGCGGCCGATTTGCATTGTGTCCGATTTGATTTACCAGCGCTTTGTTTAGTGACGGTTTTGACTTTGACCGTTGTGACTTATAACGAATTTGTTTCCTGACCGTTATGTATTGTGTCCGATTTGCTTTGAATCCGATTTGTTTAGCTCGCGATTTGTTATGTGACCGTTTACAGTTCCAACCGGATTGTTTTCTGACCTTTTGGACTTCTGACCGATACGCTTTCTTACCGGAGATATAATCGGTTTGTTTTCTGACCTTTCTGACTTCTCACCGATTGGCTTTGTGACCGTTATGACTTGTACCCAATTTATTATGCGACAGTTTCCTTTTCAGTTGTGACCGGCTTGTTCTTTGACCGTTTTGACTTGTGACCGATTTTTTTTCAGACCATTTTGACGTAGGGCAATTTTGTTTCCTGATCACTGTATATTTTGACCGTTTCGACTTGTGAACGATTTGTCTTGGGACCACCTATGCTTATAAACTTATGTTTTTGACCCTTTTGACTTCTGACCAACTTGTTTTATGACCGTTTTCATTTGTGACCGACTTGTTTTTTGACCGTTTTGACTTGTGACCGATTTGTTTTCTAATGGTTTTGACTTAGGACAATTTTTTTTACCTGACCGTTATGTCTTGCGTCCGATTTGCATTGTGTCCGATTTGATTTACCAGCGCTTTGTTTAGTGGCAGTTTTGAGTTTTGAAAGGATTGTTTTCTGACCGCTTTTACATTTGACCGATTCGCTTTGATACCACAGATGTGATCGGTTTGTTTTCTGACCTTTTTGACATGCCACCGATTTTCTGTGTGACCATAACGACCTGCAATTAATTTGTTTAATGATCGTTTTGACCAACATTTTTGTGACCGTCTTGGGTTGTGACCGGTTTGGTTTTTACTATTTTGACCTGTAACAGACTTGTTTTGTGACCGTTTTGACTTGTACCCAATTTTGTTTGTGGCCGTTTTCACTTGTATCCTATTTATTTTGTGACCGTTTTTACTTGTAACCGATAGACCGTTTTTGCATGGAGCCATTTTCCTTTATGACCGTTATGGCTTGTGACCGATTTGCATTGTGTCCGATTTGCTTTGCGACCGATTTGTTTAGTGACCGTTTTGAGTTGTGACCAATTTTGTGTGTGACCGTTTTGACTGAGGACCAACTTGTTTTATGACCGTTATGGCTTCTTACCGGTATGTTTACTTATTGTTTGACTTTGGACCCATTGGCTTTGTGACCGTTATGACGTGTGCCCAGTTTAATCTGTGACCGTTTTGGATTGCGACAAATTTAGTATTCGACCTTTTCGTTTTCAGTTGGGACCGTTATGTTTTTTGACCGTTTTAACTGTTGACCAACATGTTTTATGACCGTTTGTGATCGGTTTGATTTTTTGACCGTTGTGACTTAGGACTATATTTTTGTGGCCGTTATGTCTTGTGACCGATTTGATTTGCAACCGATTTGTTTGTTGACCTTTTTGACTTTTGATCGATTTGTTTTTCCTACCGTTTTCACTTAGCACAATTTTGTTAACAGACCGTTATGTCTTGTGACCGATTTGCGATGCATCAAACTTGATTTTGTTGTTGACCGTTTTGACTTACGACCAACTTGTTTACAACCGATTTACTTTGTGACCGTTATTACGTCTATCCATTTTTGTGTGTGAGCGCTTTGACCCAATTTAGTTTGTGACCGTTTTCACTTGTGACCGATTTGTAATCGGACCACATTAACATTTAAACGATTTGATTGTTGACCGTTTTTTCTTAGGATCGTTTTCTTTTACGGACGTTAATGCTTTTGACCATTGTGTCCGATATGATTTGCAACCGATTTGTCTTTAAACCGTTTTGACTTTTGACCAACTTGATTTATGACTGTTTTCATTTGTGACAGGTTTGTTTTTTAACTTGATTTAAGACCGTTTTCAGTTGTGAAAGGTTTGTTTTTTGACCGTTTTGACCTATGACTGATTTGTTGTTAGTGCGTTTTGATTTAGGACCATTTTTGCTTGATGGCCGTTATATCTTGTGACCGACTTGCATTGCGTCCGATTTGATGCGTTTAGTGACCGTTTTGACTTGTTATATGACCGTTATGGCTTGTTACCGGTATTTTTACTTACTGTTTTACTTGTGACCGTTTGGCTTTGGGACCGTTAAGACTTGTACACAGTTCAGTTTGTACCATTTTCACTTGCACCCAATTTAGTTTGTGACCGTTTTCACTTGCGTCTGCTTTGTCATGGAAGCAATATTACTTTTAAGCGATTCATTTTAGACCGTTTTTGCTAAGGGCCATTTCCTTTTATGACCGTTATGTATTGTGACCGATTTGCATTGTATCCGATTAGATTTTTGAACGATTGGTTTATTGACCGTTTTTACTTGCGAACAACTTATTTTTGTAAACGTTTCCAGTTGTGACCGGTTTATTTTCGACCGTTTCGACTTCCGACCGCTTTACTTTGTGACCGAAATTACTTTTATCGTATTTATTTTTAGTACGCTTTGACATGTGCCCAATTAAGTTTGTGACCGTTTTCACTTGTACCAAATTTAGTTTGTGACCGTTTTCACTTGTGACCGATTTGTCTTTAGACCACTTTTCCTTTTAAACGATTTTTTTCTTGACAGTATTTTCTTAGAAACATTTTCTTCAATGACCGTTATGGCTATTGACCGATTTGTCTTGTGTCCGATTGAATTTACGAACTATTTGCGTTTTGACCCTATTGATTTTCGACCATTTTGTTTTTTGATCGCTTTCAGTTATGCCTGGTTTATTTTTTTGCCGATTTCTGTTTGACCGTTTTGACTTAGGACCACTTTGTTGTGTAACCGATTTGTTTGTTGACCGTTTCGACTTTAGACCGATTTGTTTTGTGACCTAAGGTCAACTTGTTTTATAACCGTTTTCACATGTGACAGTTTTGTCTTGCGACTATTACTTTTAAACGGCTTCTTTTTTTCTTGTGATCGATTTGCATTGCGACTGATTTGTTTTGTTATCGTTTGAGCGATTTGTTTTGGGACGACTGTGACTTTTGTCAGATTTGTATTGTGACCGTTGCGATTTTCTTTTTTTGACCGTTTTGATGTGTGTCCGAATTGTGACCACTATGAATTTGGCCTTCCCACAAATGGAATTGTTCAACTGTATAACGAAACGAACGCAACTATGCAATGTTATTAGTAAATGTCCATGTAATAAACACCTTACGCTTGTTTTTATCGTATGATCGAGGGCAGAGTTTTTGATATATTTGTATTTACTGCGGCTATTTAATAGCAACGACACATCATCGCTATAAACAGTGACTGCACAATATATAAAGCATAATGCAATAGAAAAAGAGATCTTTACCGATACAGTGGTTTGTTGCAGATATCGCATGCCATTGAACCGTTTAAAGTACATGTTTATGCGAAACGAATAATTGACAGGGTCGATGCAGATATTTATTGTGAACAATAATGGAATAGTAATATAGTACTCCTGTTGTAGTGAAAAACAAATGAATAGCACTATAGAACTCCTGTTATATGAATCGTAATTCAAATGTACGAACACGTACTCTTTGCAACTTGTCAAAGAAAGGTACGTGATATAACATAAGATGTAACTGGAAAGTATCGAATTAAACGCATGGTAAACGCACATCAGTGTTAACGTCCAAAACGCCTTACACTTGGTTTCTGATCGTATGATCATAGACAGATTTATATATATTTGTTTTTATTGCAGCTATTCAATATCAACGACACATCGTCGCTACGTAATCTTCGCTAACTGATTAGGATAGGTGCGTAGTATAACATAAGAAGTAACTGAAAATCATACAGTGAACACGAATTTCTTTTTTATTTCGATCGTATTTCCGAAAACAAAAACAAAAGTTGCAACATAACGGTCTCCCAAAACGTGAACATGTGATTGTACAAACTAAACCCAGGAGTTCAGCGACAAGGGGCATGAATACGCAAATGCCACATTCACATTGATTTAAATAACTAACAAAGATTATGCCGTTTGTTGTCCTGTTACCCCAACATGTGACTGCATAAATTGCTACAATTGCAACCGAGCATTGACAGTGTGATCGCACCGAGCATTGAACGTGTGCTCGTTAGTATTAGTAGTATTTATATGCAAAGCACTAAAAAGCTTACGTGCCTTCCTAAGACGGTTTGCATGCCAGAAGATACTGGGTTACGAGTTTTTCATGTAGTGTTTGTTACAGAATGTTGTTTCAAACAATAGTCTGATTTGGAAATGCATTGTTGTTTGAATGTAGAGTAAAGATGTTCAATAAATTCTAAGTTTCCAGCGAAATCCCAATCAGTGTTTTTGAAATTGAAGTGGATTGATTTTCATGCAAAGACCAAATAATTTCAAGTAATTCGAATGCTTTTTCCAATAATTCGTACAGTCATTGCGTACGAATTATGTGTCTATTTTATTGTATACCTCATGCGTAGAAAATAAGTCACAGGGATGAACATCTCTGTATCATTTATCGGAAAGTCATCTTAGATCAAATTCTGAAAAGAAACAACTAGGAAACTTTCAACAGTTGTATAGCCATATTTGATCGTGTTTGATCGTTTTTTACAAGAAATACAAATGTCAGATTTATTGCAGTGTCGTATGTATGAATTGCTTCATATCACTCCTCGAATGCAGCCATCAATGTGGAGTGTGTTCTGTGGAGTAGTGGGTTTTTGTGTGACGGGTGTGGAAAATGTGACCGGTGTGAGATTTTAGTGTGTGAAGTTATGGCATTGGTGTCGATGTTGTGAGTGGATTTGCAGTGTGTGAAGTGTTTGAGTGGTGTTGGGCGAGACCGACTATTTTGTGGCCGTTTTAACTTCTCACCGATTTACTTTTGGTTTGTGACTTGTTTTGACCGATGTGTCTTGTGACCGTTTTGACTTTTGACCCATTTGCTTTATGGCCGTTTTCACTTCTAAGCAACTTGTTATGTGACCGTTTTGAGTAGTGACTTGACCGTTTTGACTTAGGACCAACTTGTTTTATGACCGTTATGGCTTATTACCGGTATGTTTACTTCTGTTTGACTTGTGACCTGTTGGCTTTGTGACCGTAATGACTTGTAACCAATTCAGTGTGTGACCGTTTTGAATTGTACCCAATTTAGTTTCTGACCGTTTTAACTTGTGACCGATTTGTCTTGGGACGATTATTAGTTTTAAACGACTTGTTGTTTCAAGTTTTCTCTTACGAACATCTATTATCACCGTTACCACTTGTGTCCGATTCGAATTGCTACCCATTCATTTAGTGACCGATTTGTGTTTTGACCGTTTTGACTTAGGACCATTTTGTTTTATTACCGTTATGGCTCGTGACAGATATGCATTGTGTCCGATTTGATTTGCGACCTATTTGTTTTTTGACCCTTTTGACTTGCGACCAACTTGTTTATGATGGTCTTTAGTTGTGACAGTTTCGTTTTTTGACCGTTTTCGCTTGTGACCGATTTGTTTTTCACCGTTTTGACTTAGGACCACTTTGTTGTATGACCGATTTGCATTGTAACCGATTTGCTATTGACCGATTTGCATTGTGTCCGATTTGATATGCTACCGATTTGTTTAATTACCATTTTGAGTTGTGACCGATTTGTTTCGTGACTTTTTCGACTTAGGACCAACTTGTTTTATGACCGTTATGGGATGTTAGCGGTATGTTTGCACTTGTGACCCATTGGCGTAAAGACTTGTACCCAGTTTAGTTAGACACCGTTTTGACCGAATTAGGTATGCGACCATTTTCTCTTGTGACCGATTTGTGTGTGTTGTGACCACTATTACTCATAAACTATTTGCTTTTGACCGTTTTGTCTTGTGACCAACATCTTTTATCACCATCTTCAGTTGTGACCGGTTTTGTTTTTGACCGTTGTGACTTAGAACGAATTTGATTGCTGACCGTTATGTATTGTATCCGATTTGCATTGAATCCGATTTGATTAGCACGCGATTTGTTATGTGACCGTTTAGAGTTCCGACCGGAATGTTTTCTGACCGTTTGGACTTGTGACCGATTCGCTTTCTTACCGGAGATATACTCGGTCAGTTTTCTGACCTTTATGACTTCTCACCGATTGGCTTTGTGACCGTTATGACTTGTACCCAATGTATTATGCGACAGTTTCGTTTTCAGTTGTGATCGGCTTGTTCTTTGACCGTTTTGACTTGTGAACCAATTTTTTTCTGACCATTTTCACATAGGACAATTTTGTTTCCTGATCGTTACGTATTTTGACCGTTTTGACTTGTGAACGATTTGTCTTGGGACCACTTATGCTTATAAACTTATGTTTTTCGACGTTTTCACTTCTGACCAACTTGTTTTATGACCGTTTTCATTTGTGACCGACTTGTTTTTTGACCGTTTTGACTTGTGACCGATTTGTTTTCTAATGGTTTTGACTTAGGACAATTTTTTTACCTGACCGTTATGTCTTGCGGCCGATTTGCATTGTGTCCGATTTGATTTACCAGCGCTTTGTTTAGTGACGGTTTTGACTTTGACCGTTGTGACTTATAACGAATTTGTTTCCTGACCGTTATGTATTGTGTCCGATTTGCTTTGAATCCGATTTGTTTAGCTCGCGATTGGTTATGTGACCGTTTAGAGTTCCAACCGGATTGTTTTCTGACCTTTTGGACTTCTGACCGATACGCTTTCTTACCGGAGATATAATCGGTTTGTTTTCTGACCTTTCTGACTTCTCACCGATTGGCTTTGTGACCGTTATGACTTGTACCCAATTTATTATGCGACAGTTTCCTTTTCAGTTGTGACCGGCTTGTTCTTTGACCGTTTTGACTTGTGACCGATTTTTTGTCAGACCATTTTGACGTAGGGCAATTTTGTTTCCTGATCACTGTATATTTTGACCGTTTCGACTTGTGAACGATTTGTCTTGGGACCACCTATGCTTATAAACTTATGTTTTTGACCGTTTTGACTTCTGACCAACTTGTTTTATGACCGTTTTCATTTGTGACCGACTTGTTTTTTGACCGTTTTGACTTGTGACCGATTTGTTTTCTAATGGTTTTGACTTAGGACAATTTTTTTTACCTGACCGTTATGTCTTGCGTCCGATTTGCATTGTGTCCGATTTGATTTACCAGCGCTTTGTTTAGTGGCAGTTTTGAGTTTTGAAAGGATTGTTTTCTGACCGCTTTTACATTTGACCGATTCGCTATGATACCACAGATGTGATCGGTTTGTTTTCTGACCTTTTTGACATGCCACCGATTTTCTGTGTGACCATAACGACCTGCAATTAATTTGTTTAATGATCGTTTTGACCAACATTTTTGTGACCGTCTTGGGTTGTGACCGGTTTGGTTTTTACTATTTTGACCTGTAACAGACTTGTTTTGTGACCGTTTTGACTTGTACCCAATTTTGTTTGTGGCCGTTTTCACTTGTATCCTATTTATTTTGTGACCGTTTTTACTTGTAACCGATAGACCGTTTTTGCATGGAGCCATTTTCCTTTATGAACGTTATGGCTTGTGACCGATTTGCATTGTGTCCGATTTGCTTTGCGACCGATTTGTTTAGTGACCGTTTTGAGTTGTGACCAATTTTGTGTGTGACCGTTTTGACTGAGGACCAACTTGTTTTATGACCGTTATGGCTTCTTACCGGTATGTTTACTTATTGTTTGACTTTGGACCCATTGGCTTTGTGACCGTTTTGACGTGTGCCCAGTTTAATCTGTGACCGTTTTGGATTGCGACAAATTTAGTATTCGACCTTTTCGTTTTCAGTTGGGACCGTTATGTTTTTTGACCGTTTTAACTGTTGACCAACATGTTTTATGACCGTTTGTGATCGGTTTGATTTTTTGACCGTTGTGACTTAGGACCATTTTTTTGTGGCCGTTATGTCTTGTGACCGATTTGATTTGCAACCGATTTGTTTGTTGACCTTTTTGACTTTTGATCGATTTGATTTTCCTACCGTTTTCACTTAGCACAATTTTGTTAACAGACCGTTATGTCTTGTGACCGATTTGCGATGCATCAAACTTGATTTTGTTGTTGACCGTTTTGACTTACGACCAACTTGTTTACAACCGATTTACTTTGTGACCGTTATTACGTCTATCCATTTTTGTGTGTGAGCGCTTTGACCCAATTTAGTTTGTGACCGTTTTCACTTGTGACCGATTTGTAATCGGACCACATTAACATTTAAACGATTTGATTGTTGACCGTTTTTTCTTAGGATCGTTTTCTTTTACGGACGTTAATGCTTTTGACCATTGTGTCCGATATGATTTGCAACCGATTTGTCTTTAAACCGTTTTGACTTTTGACCAACTTGATTTATGACTGTTTTCATTTGTGACAGGTTTGTTTTTTAACTTGATTTAAGACCGTTTTCAGTTGTGAAAGGTTTGTTTTTTGACCGTTTTGACCTATGACTGATTTGTTGTTAGTGCGTTTTGATTTAGGACCATTTTTGCTTGATGGCCGTTATATCTTGTGACCGACTTGCATTGCGTCCGATTTGATGCGTTTAGTGACCGTTTTGACTTGTTATATGACCGTTATGGCTTGTTACCGGTAGTTTTACTTACTGTTTTACTTGTGACCGTTTGGCTTTGGGACCGTTAAGACTTGTACACAGTTCAGTTTGTACCATTTTCACTTGCACCCAATTTAGTTTGTGACCGTTTTCACTTGCGTCTGCTTTGTCATGGAAGCAATATTACTTTTAAGCGATTCATTTTAGACCGTTTTTGCTAAGGGCCATTTCCTTTTATGACCGTTATGTATGTGACCGATTTGCATTGTATCCGATTAGATTTTTGAACGATTGGTTTATTGACCGTTTTTACTTGCGAACAACTTATTTTTGTAAACGTTTCCAGTTGTGACCGGTTTATTTTCGGCCGTTTCGACTTCCGACCGCTTTACTTTGTGACCGAAATTATTTTTATCGTATTTATTTTTAGTCCGCTTTGACATGTGCCCAATTAAGTTTGTGACCGTTTTCACTTGTACCAAATTTAGTTTGTGACCGTTTTGACTTGTGACCGATTTGTCTTTAGACCACTTTTCCTTTTAAACGATTTTTTTCTTGACAGTATTTTCTTAGAAACATTTTCTTCAATGACCGTTATGGCTATTGACCGATTTGTCTTGTGTCCGATTGAATTTACGAACTATTTGCGTTTTGACCCTATTGATTTTCGACCATTTTGTTTTTTGATCGCTTTCAGTTATGCCTGGTTTATTTTTTTGCCGATTTCTGTTTGACCGTTTTGACTTAGGACCACTTTGTTGTGTAACCGATTTGTTTGTTGACCGTTTCGACTTTAGACCGATTTGTTTTGTGACCTAAGGTCAACTTGTTTTATAACCGTTTTCAGATGTGACAGTTTTGTCTTGCGACTATTACTTTTAAACGGCTTCTTTTTTTCTTGTGATCGATTTGCATTGCGACTGATTTGTTTTGTTATCGTTTGAGCGATTTGTTTTGGGACGACTGTGACTTTTGTCAGATTTGTATTGTGACCGTTGCGATTTTCTTTTTTTGACCGTTTTGATGTGTGTCCGAATTATGACCACTATGAATTTGGCCTTCCCACAAATGGAATTGTTCAACTGTATAACGAAACGAACGCAACTATGCAATGTTATTAGTAAATGTCCATGTAATAAACACCTTACGCTTGTTTTTATCGTATGATCGAGGGCAGAGTTTTTGATATATTTGTATTTACTGCGGCTATTTAATAGCAACGACACATCATCGCTATAAACAGTGACTGCACAATATATAAAGCATAATGCAATAGAAAAAGAGATCTTTACCGATACAGTGGTTTGTTGCAGATATCGCATGCCATTGAACCGTTTAAAGTACATGTTTATGCGAAACGAATAATTGACAGGGTCGATGCAGATATTTATTGTGAACAATAATGGAATAGTAATATAGTACTCCTGTTGTAGTGAAAAACAAATGAATAGCACTATAGAACTCCTGTTATATGAATCGTAATTCAAATGTACGAACACGTACTCTTTGCAACTTGTCAAAGAAAGGTACGTGATATAACATAAGATGTAACTGGAAAGTATCGAATTAGACGCATGGTAAACGCACATCAGTGTTAACGTCCAAAACGCCTTACACTTGGTTTCTGATCGTATGATCATAGACAGATTTATATATATTTGTTTTTATTGCAGCTATTCAATATCAACGACACATCGTCGCTACGTAATCTTCGCTAACTGATTAGGATAGGTGCGTAGTATAACATAAGAAGTAACTGAAAATCATACAGTGAACACGAATTTCTTTTTTATTTCGATCGTATTTCCGAAAACAAAAACAAAAGTTGCAACATAACGGTCTCCCAAAACGTGAACATGTGATTGTACAAACTAAACCCAGGAGTTCAGCGACAAGGGGCATGAATACGCAAATGCCACATTCACATTGATTTAAATAACTAACAAAGATTATGCCGTTTGTTGTCCTGTTACCCCAACATGTGACTGCATAAATTGCTACAATTGCAACCGAGCATTGACAGTGTGATCGCACCGAGCATTGAACGTGTGCTCGTTAGTATTAGTAGTATTTATATGCAAAGCACTAAAAAGCTTACCGTCACGTGCCTTCCTAAGACGGTTTGCATGCCAGAAGAGTCGCTTTCTGATACTGGGTTACGAGTTTTTCATGTAGTGTTTGTTACAGAATGTTGTTTCAAACAATAGTCTGATTTGGAAATGAATTGCATTGTTGTTTGAATGTAGAGTAAAGATGTTCAATAAATTCTAAGTTTCCAGCGAAATCCCAATCAGTGTTTTTGAAATTGAAGTGGATTGATTTTCATGCAAAGACCAAATAATTTCAAGTAATTCGAATGCTTTTTCCAATAATTCGTACAGTCATTGCGTACGAATTATGTGTCTATTTTATTGTATACCTCATGCGTAGAAAATAAGTCACAGGGATGAACATCTCTGTATCATTTATCGGAAAGTCATCTTAGATCAAATTCTGAAAAGAAACAACTAGGAAACTTTCAACAGTTGTATAGCCATATTTGATCGTGTTTGATCGTTTTTTACAAGAAATACAAATGTCAGATTTATTGCAGTGTCGTATGTATGAATTGCTTCATATCACTCCTCGAATGCAGCCATCAATGTGGAGTGTGTTCTGTGGAGTAGTGGGTTTTTGTGTGACGGGTGTGGAAAATGTGACCGGTGTGAGATTTTAGTGTGTGAAGTTATGGCATTGGTGTCGATGTTGTGAGTGGATTTGCAGTGTGTGAAGTGTTTGAGTGGTGTTGGGCGAGACCGACTATTTTGTGGCCGTTTTAACTTCTCACCGATTTACTTTTGGTTTGTGACTTGTTTTGACCGATGTGTCTTGTGACCGTTTTGACTTTTGACCCATTTGCTTTATGGCCGTTTTCACTTCTAAGCAACTTGTTACGTGACCGTTTTGAGTAGTGACTTGACCGTTTTGACTTAGGACCAACTTGTTTTATGACCGTTATGGCTTATTACCGGTATGTTTACTTCTGTTTGACTTGTGACCTGTTGGCTTTGTGACCGTAATGACTTGTAACCAATTCAGTGTGTGACCGTTTTGAATTGTACCCAATTTAGTTTCTGACCGTTTTAACTTGTGACCGATTTGTCTTGGGACGATTATTAGTTTTAAACTACTTGTTGTTTCAAGTTTTCTCTTACGAACATCTATTATCACCGTTACGACTTGTGTCCGATTCGAATTGCTACCCATTCATTTAGTGACCGATTTGTGTTTTGACCGTTTTGACTTAGGACCATTTTGTTTTATTACCGTTATGGCTCGTGACAGATATGCATTGTGTCCGATTTGATTTGCGACCTATTTGTTTTTTGACCCTTTTGACTTGCGACCAACTTGTTTTATGATGGTCTTTAGTTGTGACAGTTTCGTTTTTTGACCGTTTTCGCTTGTGACCGATTTGTTTTTCACCGTTTTGACTTAGGACCACTTTGTTGTATGACCGATTTGCATTGTAACCGATTTGCTATTGACCGATTTGCATTGTGTCCGATTTGATATGCTACCGATTTGTTTAATTACCATTTTGAGTTGTGACCGATTTGTTTCGTGACTTTTTCGACTTAGGACCAACTTGTTTTATGACCGTTATGGGATGTTAGCGGTATGTTTGCACTTGTGACCCATTGGCGTAAAGACTTGTACCCAGTTTAGTTAGACACCGTTTTGACCGAATTAGGTATGCGACCATTTTCTCTTGTGACCGATTTGTGTGTGTTGTGACCACTATTACTCATAAACTATTTGCTTTTGACCGTTTTGATTTGTGACCAACATCTTTTATCACCATTTTCAGTTGTGACCGGTTTTGTTTTTGACCGTTGTGACTTAGAACGAATTTGATTACTGACCGTTATGTATTGTATCCGATTTGCATTGAATCCGATTTGATTAGCACGCGATTTGTTATGTGACCGTTTAGAGTTCCGACCGGATTGTTTTCTGACCGTTTGGACTTGTGACCGATTCGCTTTCTTACCGGAGATATACTCGGTCTGTTTTCTGACCTTTATGACTTCTCACCGATTGGCTTTGTGACCGTTATGACTTGTACCCAATGTATTATGCGACAGTTTCGTTTTCAGTTGTGATCGGCTTGTTCTTTGACCGTTTTGATTTGTGAACGAATTTTTTTCTGACCATTTTCACAAAGGACAATTTTGTTTCCTGATCGTTACGTATTTTGACAGTTTTGACTTGTGAACGATTTGTCTTGGGACCACTTTTGCTTATAAACTTATGTTTTTGACCGTTTTCACTTCTGACCAACTTGTTTTATGACCGTTTTCATTTGTGACCGACTTGTTTTTTGACCGTTTTGACTTGTGACCGATTTGTTTTCTAATGGTTTCGACTTAGGACAATTTTTTTACCTGACCGTTATGTCTTGCGGCCGATTTGCATTGTGTCCGATTTGATTTACCAGCGCTTTGTTTAGTGACGGTTTTGACTTTGACCGTTGTGACTTAAAACGAATTTGTTTCCTGACCGTTATGTATTGTGTCCGATTTGCTTTGAATCCGATTTGTTTAGCTCGCGATTTGTTATGTGACCGTTTAGAGTTCCAACCGGATTGTTTTCTGACCTTTTGGACTTCTGACCGATACGCTTTCTTACCGGAGATATAATCGGTTTGTTTTCTGACCTTTCTGACTTCTCACCGATTGGCTTTGTGACCGTTATGACTTGTACCCAATTTATTATGCGACAGTTTCCTTTTCAGTTGTGACCGGCTTGTTCTTTGACCGTTTTGACATGTGACCGATTTTTTTTCAGACCATTTTGACGTAGGGCAATTTTGTTTCCTGATCACTGTATATTTTGACCGTTTTGACTTGTGAACGATTTGTCTTGGGACCACCTATGCTTATAAACTTATGTTTTTGACCGTTTTGACTTCTGACCAACTTGTTTTATGACCGTTTTCATTTGTGACCGACTTGTTTTTTGACCGTTTTGACTTGTGACCCATTTGTTTTCTAATGGTTTTGACTTAGGACAATTTTTTTACCTGACCGTTATGTCTGGCGGCCGATTTGCATTGTGTCCGATTTGATTTACCAGCGCTTTGTTTAGTGGCAGTTTTGAGTTTTGAAAGGATTGTTTTCTGACCGCTTTTACATTTGACCGATTCGCTTTGATACCACAGATGTGATCGGTTTGTTTTCTGACCTTTTTGACATGCCACCGATTTTCTGTGTGACCATAACGACTTGCAATTAATTTGTTTAATGATCGTTTTGACCAGCATTTTTGTGACCGTCTTGGGTTGTGACCGGTTTGGTTTTTACTATTTTGACCTGTAACAGACTTGTTTTGTGACCGTTTTGACTTGTACCCAATTTTGTTTGTGGCCGTTTTCACTTGTATCCTATTTATTTTGTGACCGTTTTTAATTGTAACCGATAGACCGTTTTTGCATGGAGCCATTTTCCTTTATGAACGTTATGGCTTGTGACCGATTTGCATTGTGTCCGATTTGCTTTGCGACCGATTTGTTTAGTGACCGTTTTGAGTTGTGACCAATTTTGTGTGTGACCGTTTTGACTGAGGACCAACTTGTTTTATGACCGTTATGGCTTCTTACCGGTATGTTTACTTATTGTTTGACTTTGGACCCATTGGCTTTGTGACCGTTATGACGTGTACCCAGTTTAATCTGTGACCATTTTGGATTGCGACAAATTTAGTATTCGACCTTTTCGTTTTCAGTTGTGACCGTTATGTTTTTTGACCGTTTTAACTGTTGACCAACATGTTTTATGACCGTTTGTGATCGGTTTGATTTTTTGACCGTTGTGACTTAGGACCATTTTTTTGTGGCCGTTATGTCTAGTGACCGATTTGATTTGCAACCGATTCGTTTGTTGACCTTTTTGACCTTTGATCGATTTATTTTTCCTACCGTTTTCACTTAGCACAATTTTGTTAACAGACCGTTATGTCTTGTAACCGATTTGCGATGCATCAAACTTGATTTTGTTGTTGACCGTTTTGACTTACGACCAACTTGTTTACAACCGATTTACTTTGTGACCGTTATTACATCTATCAATTTTTGTGTGTGAGCGCTTTGACCCAATTTAGTTTGTGACCGTTTTCACTTGTGACCGATTTGTCTTCGGACCACTTTAACATTTAAACGATTTGATTGTTGACCGTTTTTTCTTAGGATCGTTTTCTTTTACGGACGCTAATGCTTTTGACCATTGTGTCCGATATGATTTGCAACCGATTTGTCTTTAAACCGTTTTGACTTTTGACCAACTTGATTTATGACTGTTTTCATTTGTGACAGGTTTGTTTTTTAACTTGATTTAAGACCGTTTTCAGTTGTGAAAGGTTTGTTTTTTGACCGTTTTGACCTATGGCTAATTTGTTGTTAGTGCGTTTTGATTTAGGACCATTTTTGCTTGATGGCCGTTATATCTTGTGACCGACTTGCATTGCGTCCGATTTGATGCGTTTACTGACCGTTTTGACTTGTTATATGACCGTTATGGCTTGTTACCGGTATTTTTACTTACTGTTTTACTTGTGACCGTTTGGCTTTGGGACCGTTAAGACTTGTACACAGTTCAGTTTGTACCATTTTCACTTGCACCCAATTTAGTTTGTGACCGTTTTCACTTGCGTCTGCTTTGTCATGGAAGCAATATTACTTTTAAGCGATTCATTTTAGACCGTTTTGCTAAGGGCCATTTCCTTTTATGACCGTTATGTATTGTGACCGATTTGCATTGTATCCGATTAGATTTTTGAACGATTGGTTTGTTGACCGTTTTTACTTGCGAACAACTTATTTTTGTAAACGTTTCCAGTTGTGACCGGTTTATTTTCGACCGTTTCGACTTCCGACCGCTTTACTTTGTGACCGAAATTACTTTTATCGTATTTATGTTTAGTCCGCTTTGACATGTGCCCAATTAAGTTTGTGACCGTTTTCACTTGTACCAAATTTAGTTTTGACCGTTTTGACTTGTGACCGATTTGCATTGCGACTGATTTGTTTTGTTATCGTTTGAGCGATTTGTTTTGGGACGACTGTGACTTTTGTCAGATTTGTATTGTGACCGTTGCGATTTTCTTTTTTGACCGTTTTGTAATGGTTTTGACTTAGAACAATTTTTTACCTGACCGCTATGTCTTACGGCCGATTTGCATTGTGTCCGATTTGATTTACCTGCGCTTTGTTTAGTGACGGTTTTGTTTTTGACCGCTGTGACTTAGAACGAATTTGTTTCCTGTCCGTTATGTATTGTGTCCGATTTGCTTTGAATCCGATTTGTTTAGCTCGCGATTTGTTCTGTGACCGTTTAGAGTTCCAACCGGATTGTTTTCTGACCGTTTGGACTTCTGGCCGATACGCTTTCTTACCGGAGATATAATCGGTTTGTTTTCTGAACTTTCTGACTTCTCACCGATTGGCTTTGTGACCGTTATGACTTGTACCCAATTTGTTATGCGACAGTTTCGTTTTCAGTTGTGACCGCCTTGTTCTTTGACCGTTTTGACTTTTGACCGATTTTTTTTCTGACCATTTTGTCGTAGGACAATTTTGTTTCCTGATCACTGTATATTTTGACCGTTTTGACTTGTGAACGATTTGTCTTGGGGCCAACTATGCTTATAAACTTATGTTTTTGACCGTTTTGTCTTCTGACCAACTTGTTTTATGACCGTTTTCATTTGTGACCGATTTGTTTTCTAATGGTTTTGACTTAGGACAATTTTTTTACCTGACCGTTATGTCTTGCGGCCTATTTGCATTGTGTCCGATTTGATTTTCCAGCGCTTTGTTTAGTGACGGTTTTGTTTTTGACCGTTGTGACTTAGAACGAATTTGTTTCCTGACCGTTATGTATTGTGTCCGATTTGCTTTGAATCCGATTTGTTTAGCTCGCGATTTGTTATGTGACCGTTTAGAATCCCAACCGGATTGTTTTCTGACCGTTTGGACTTCTGACCGATACGCTTTCTTACCGGAGATATAATCGGTTTGTTTTCTGACCTTTCTGACTTCTCACCGATTGGCTTTGTAACCGTTATGACTTTTACCCAATTTATTATGCGACAGTTTCGTTTTAAATAGTGACCGGCATGTTCTTTGACCGTTTTGAATTGTGTCCGATTTTTTTTCTGACCATTTTGACGCAGGGAAATTTTGTTTCCTGACCACTGTATATTTTGACCGTTTTGACTTGTGAACGATTTGTCTTGGGACCACCTATGCTTATAAACTTATGTTTTTGACCGTTTTGACTTCTGACCAACTTGTTTTATGACCGTTTTCATTTGTGACCGACTTGTTTTTTGACCGTTTTGACTTGTGACCGATTTGTTTTCTAATGGTTTTGACTTAGGACAATTTTTTTACCTGACCGTTATGTCTTGCGTCCGATTTGCATTGTGTCCGATTTGATTTACCAGCGCTTTGTTTAGTGACGGTTTTGTTTTTGACCGCTGTGACTTAGAACGAATTTGTTTCCTGACCGTTATGTATTGTGTCCTATTTGCTTTGAATCCGATTTGTTTAGCTCGCGATTTGTTATGTGACCGTTTAGAGTTCCAACCGGATTGTTTTCTGACCGTTTGGACTTCTGACCGATACGCTTTCTTACCGGAGATATAATCGGTTGGTTTTCTGACCTTTCTGACTTCTCACCGATTGGCTTTGTGACCGTTATGACTTGTACCCTATTTATTATGCGACAGTTTCGTTTTCAGTTGTGACCGGCTTGTTCTTTGACCGTTTTGACTTGTGACCGATTTGTTTTCTGACCATTTTGACGTAGGACAATTTTGTTTCCTGATCACTGTATATTTTGACCGTTTTGACTTGTGAACGATTTGTCTTGGGACCACCTATGCTTATAAACTTATGTTTTTGACCGTTTTGACTTCAGACCAACATGTTTTATGACCGTTTTTGTTTTTTGACAGTTTTGACTTGTGAACGATTTGTTTTCTAATGGTTTTGTCTTAGGACAATTTCTTTACCTGACCGTTATGTCTTGGCATTGTGTCCGATTTGATTTACCAGCGCTTTGTTTAGTGACAGTTAAGAGTTTTGAAAGGATTGTTTTCTGACCGTTTTTACATCTGACCGATTCGCTTTGATACCGCATATGTGATCGGTTTGTTTTCTGACCGTTTTGACATACCACCGATTTTCTGTGTGACCGTTATGACTTGCAATTAATTTGTTTAATGATCGTTTTGACCAACATTTTTGTGACCGTCTTTGGTTGTGACCGGTTTGTTTATTACTATTTTGACCTGTAACAGACTTGTTTTGTGACCGTTTTGACTTGTACCCAATTTTGTTTGTGGCCATTTTCACTTGTATCCTATTTATTTTGTGACCGTTTTTGCTTGTAACCGATAGACCGTTTTTGCATGGAGCCATTTTCTTTTATGACCGTTATGGGTTGTGACCAATTTGCATTGTGTCCGATTTCGTTTGCGACAGATTTGTTTAGTGACCGTTTTGAATTGTGACCAATTTTGTGTGTGACCGTTTTGACTCAGGACCAACTTGTTTTATGACCGTTATGGCTTCTTACCGGTTTGTTTATTTATTGTTTGACTTTGGACCCATTGGTTTCTTGACCGTTATGACTTGTACCCAGTTTAATCTGTGACCGTTTTGAATTGCAACAAATTTAGTATTCGACCTTTTCGTTTTCAGTTGTGACCGTTATGTTTTTTGACCGTTTTAACTGTTGACCAACATGTTTTATGACCGTTTGTGATCGGTTTGATTTTTTGACCGTTGTGACTTAGGACCATTTTTTTCTGGCCGTTATGTCTTGTGACCGATTTGATTTGCAACCGATTTGTTTGTTGACCTTTTTGACTTTTGATCCATTTGTTTTTTTGACCGTTTTCACTTAGAACAATTTTGTTAACAGACCGTTATGTCTTGTGACCGATTTGCGATGCATCAAACTTGATTTTGTTGTTGACCGTTTTGACTTACGACCAACTTGTTTATAACCGTTTTCAGTTGTGACCGGTTTATTTTGACCGTTTGAACTTCCGACCGATTTACTTTGTGACCGTTATTACGTCTATCCATTTTTGGTGTGTGAGCGCTTTGACCTAATTTAGTTTGTGACCGTTTTCACTTGTGACCGATTTGTCTTCGGACCACTTTAACATTTAAACGATTTTATTGTTGACCGTTTGTTCTTAGGATCCTTTTCTTTTATGTCCGTTAAGGCTTTTGACCACTGTGTCCGATATGATTTGCAACCGATTTGTCTTTAGACCGTTTTGATTTTTGACCAACTTGATTTATGACCGTTTTCAGTTGTGTCAGGTTTGTTTTCTGACCGGTAATCTTTGCAACTTGATAAAGAAAGGTACGTGATATAACATAAGATGTCACTGGAAAGTAACGTACATCAGGTTTCTGATCGTATGATCATAGACAGATTTATATATATTTGTTTTTATTGCGGCTATTCAATATCAACGACACATCGTCGCTACGTAATCTTCGCTAACTGATTAGGATCGGTACGTAGTATAACATAAGAAGTAACTGAAAATCATACAGAATGTATTTCTTATTTCGATCGTATTTCCCAAAACAAAAGTTGCAACATAACGGTCACCCAAAACGTGCTCAAGTGCTTGTAGAAACTGAACCCAGGAGTTCAGCGACAAGGGGCATGAATACGCAAATGCCACATTCACATTGATTTAAATAACTAACAAAGATTATGCCGTGTGTTGTCTTGTTACTCCAACATATCACTGCATAATTTGCTACCATTGCAACCGAGCACTGACAGTGTGATCGCACCGAGCATTGAAAGTGTACTCGTTAGTATTAGTAGTATTTATATGCAAAGCACTAAAAAGCTTACCGTCACGTGCCTTCCTGAAGACGGTTTGCATGCAAGAAGAGTCGCTTTCTGATACTAGGTTAAGAGTTTTTCATGTAGTGTTTGTTACAGAATGTTGTTTCAAACAATAGTCTGATTTGGAAATGAATTGCATTGTTGTTTGAATGTAGAGTAAAGATGTTCACTAAATTCAAACATTCCAGCGAAATCCCAATCATTGTTATTGAAATTGAAGTGGGTTGATTGTGAACGATTTGTCTTGGGACCACCTATGCTTATAAACTTATGTTTTTGACCGTTTTGACTTCTGACCAACTTGTTTTATGACCGTTTTCATTTGTGACCGACTTGTTTTTTGACCGTTTTGACTTGTGACCGATTTGTTTTATAATGGTTTTGACTTAGGACAATTTTTTTACCTGACCGTTATGTCTTGCGGCCGATTTGATTTACCAGCGCTTTGTTTAGAGACGGTTTTGTTTTTGACCGTTGTGACTTAGAACGAATTTGTTTCCTGACCGTTATGTATTATGTCCGATGTGCTTTGAATCCGATTTGTTTAGTTCACGATTTGTTATGTGACCGTTTAGAGTTCCAACCGGATTGTTTTCTGACCGTTTGGACTTCTGACCGATACGCTTTCTTACCGGAGATATAATCGGTTTGTTTTCTGACCTTTCTGACTTCTCACCGATTGGCTTTGTGACCGTTATGACTTTTGCCCAATTTATTATGCGACAGTTTCGTTTTCAGTTGTGACCGGCTTGTTCTTTGACCGTTTTGACTTGTGACCGATTTGTTTTCTGACCAATTTCGACGTTGGACAATTTTGTTTAATGATCACTATATATTTTGACCGTTTTGACTTGTGAACGATTTGTCTTGGGACCACCTATGCTTATAAACTTATGTTTTTGACCGTTTTGACTTCTGACCAACTTGTTTTATGACCGTTTTCATTTGTGACCGACTTGTTTTTTGACCGTTTTGACTTGTGACCGATTTGTTTTCTAATGGTTTTGTCTTAGGACAATTTTTTTAACTGACCGTTATGTCTTGCGGCCGATTTGCATTGTGTCCGATTTTATTAACCAGCGCTTTGTTTAGTGACGGTTTTGTTTTTGACCGCTGTGACTTAGAACGAATTTGTTTCCTGACCGTTATGTATTTTGTCCGATTTGCTTTGAATCCGATTTGTTTAGCTCGCGATTTGTTATGTGACCGTTTAGAGTTCCAACCGGATTGTTTTCTGACCGTTTGGACTTCTGACCGATTCGCTTTCTTAACGGTGATATAATCGGTTTGTTTTCTGAACTTTCTGACTTCTCACCGATTGGCTTTGTGACCGTTATGACTTGTACCCAACTTATTATGCGACAGTTTCGTTTTCAGTTGTGACCGGCTTGTTCTTTGACCGTTTTGACTTGTGACCGATTTGTTTTCTGACCATTTTGACGTTGGACAATTTTGTTTCCTGATCACTACATATTTTGACCGTTTTGACTTGTGAACGATTTGTCTTGGGACCACCTATGCTTATAAACTTATGTTTTTGACCGTTTTGACTTCTGACCAACTTGATTTATGACCGTTTTCATTTGTGGCCGATTTATTTTTTTGACCGTTTTGACTTGTGACCGATTTGTTTTCTAATGGTTTTGACTTAGGACAATTTTTTTACCTGACCGTTATGTCTTGCGGCCGATTTGCATTGTGTCCGATTTGATTACCAGCGCTTTGTTTAGTGACAGTTAAGAGTTTTGAAAGGATTGTTTTCTGACCGGTTTTACATCTGACCGATTCGCTTTGATACCGCAGATGTGATCGGTTTGTTTTCTGACCGTTTTGACATACCACCGATTTTCTGTGTGACCGTTATGACTTGCAATTAATTTGTTTAATGATCGTTTTGACCAACATTTGTTTGACCGTCTTGGGTTGTGACCGGTTTGTTTATTACTATTTTGACCTATAACAGACTTGTTTTGTGACCGTTTTGACTTGTACCCAATTTTGTTTGTGGCCGTTTTGACTTGTATCCTATTTATTTTGTGACCGTTTTTGCTTGTAACCGATAGACCGTTTTTGCATGGAGCCATTTTCTTTTATGACCGTTATGGGTTGTGACCAATTTGCATTGTGTCCGATTTGGTTTGCGACCGATTTGTTTAGTGACCGTTTTGAATTGTGACCAATTTTGTGTGTGACCGTTTTGACTCAGGACCAACTTGTGTTATGACTGTTATGGCTTCTTACCGGTACGTTTACTTATTGTTTGACTTTGGACCCATTGGCTTTGTGACCGTTATGACTTGTACCCAGTTTAATCTGTGACCGTTTCGAATTGCAACAAATTTAGTATTAGACCTTTTCGTTTTCAGTTGTGACCGTTATGTTTTTTGACCGTTTTAACTGTTGACCAACATGTTTTATGACCGTTTGTGATCGGTTTGATTTTTTGACCGTTGTGACTTAGGACCATTTCTTTCTGGCCGTTATGTCTTTTGACCGATTTGATTTGCAACCGATTTGTTTGTTGACCTTTTTGACTTTTGATCGCTTTGTTTTTTTGACCGTTTTCACTTAGCACAATTTTGTTAACAGACCGTTATGTCTTGTGACCGATTTGCGATGCATCAAACTTGATTTCTTTGTTGACCGTTTTGACTTACGACCAACTTGTTTATAACCGTTTTCAGTTGTGACCGGTTTATTTTGACCGTTTGAACTTCCGACCGATTTACTTTGTGACCGTTATTACGTCTATCCATTTTTGTGTGTGAGCGCTTTGACCAAATTTAGTTTGTGACCGTTTTCACTTGTGACCGATTTGTCTTCGGACCTCTTTAACATTTAAACGATTTGATTGTTGACCGTTTTTTCTTAGGATCCTTTTCTTTTATGTCCGTTAAGGCTTTTGACCACTGAGTCCGATATGATTTGCAACCGATTTGTCTTTAGACCGTTTTGATTTTTGACCAACTTGATTTATGACCGTTTTCAGTTGTGTCAGGTTTGTTTTCTGACCGGTAATCTTTGCAACTTGATAAAGACAGGTACGTGATATAACATAAGATGTAACTGGAAAGTAACGTACATCAGGTTTCTGATCGTATGATCATAGACAGATTTATATATATTTGTTTTTATTGCGGCTATTCAATATCAACGACACATCGTCGCTACGTAATCTTCGCTAACTGATTAGGATCGGTACGTAGTATAACATAAGAAGTAACTGAAAATCATACAGAATGTATTTCTTATTTCGATCGTATTTCCCAAAACAAAAGTTGCAACATAACGGTCACCCAAAACGTGCTCAAGTGCTTGTAGAAACTGAACCCAGGAGTTCAGCGACAAGGGGCATGAATACGCAAATGCCACATTCACATTGATTTAAATAACTAACAAAGATTATGCCGTGTGTTGTCTTGTTACTCCAACATATCACTGCATAATTTGCTACCATTGCAACCGAGCACTGACAGTGTGATCGCACCGAGCATTGAAAGTGTACTCGTTAGTATTAGTAGTATTTATATGCAAAGCACTAAAAAGCTTACCGTCACGTGCCTTCCTGAAGACGGTTTGCATGCAAGAAGAGTCGCTTTCTGATACTAGGTTAAGAGTTTTTCATGTAGTGTTTGTTACAGAATGTTGTTTCAAACAATAGTCTGATTTGGAAATGAATTGCATTGTTGTTTGAATGTAGAGTAAAGATGTTCACTAAATTCAAACATTCCAGCGAAATCCCAATCATTGTTATTGAAATTGAAGTGGGTTGATTGTGAACGATTTGTCTTGGGACCACCTATGCTTATAAACTTATGTTTTTGACCGTTTTGACTTCTGACCAACTTGTTTTATGACCGTTTTCATTTGTGACCGACTTGTTTTTTGACCGTTTTGACTTGTGACCGATTTGTTTTATAATGGTTTTGACTTAGGACAATTTTTTTACCTGACCGTTATGTCTTGCGGCCGATTTGATTTACCAGCGCTTTGTTTAGAGACGGTTTTGTTTTTGACCGTTGTGACTTAGAACGAATTTGTTTCCTGACCGTTATGTATTATGTCCGATGTGCTTTGAATCCGATTTGTTTAGTTCACGATTTGTTATGTGACCGTTTAGAGTTCCAACCGGATTGTTTTCTGACCGTTTGGACTTCTGACCGATACGCTTTCTTACCGGAGATATAATCGGTTTGTTTTCTGACCTTTCTGACTTCTCACCGATTGGCTTTGTGACCGTTATGACTTTTGCCCAATTTATTATGCGACAGTTTCGTTTTCAGTTGTGACCGGCTTGTTCTTTGACCGTTTTGACTTGTGACCGATTTGTTTTCTGACCAATTTCGACGTTGGACAATTTTGTTTAATGATCACTATATATTTTGACCGTTTTGACTTGTGAACGATTTGTCTTGGGACCACCTATGCTTATAAACTTATGTTTTTGACCGTTTTGACTTCTGACCAACTTGTTTTATGACCGTTTTCATTTGTGACCGACTTGTTTTTTGACCGTTTTGACTTGTGACCGATTTGTTTTCTAATGGTTTTGTCTTAGGACAATTTTTTTACCTGACCGTTATGTCTTGCGGCCGATTTGCATTGTGTCCGATTTTATTAACCAGCGCTTTGTTTAGTGACGGTTTTGTTTTTGACCGCTGTGACTTAGAACGAATTTGTTTCCTGACCGTTATGTATTTTGTCCGATTTGCTTTGAATCCGATTTGTTTAGCTCGCGATTTGTTATGTGACCGTTTAGAGTTCCAACCGGATTGTTTTCTGACCGTTTGGACTTCTGACCGATTCGCTTTCTTAACGGTGATATAATCGGTTTGTTTTCTGAACTTTCTGACTTCTCACCGATTGGCTTTGTGACCGTTATGACTTGTACCCAACTTATTATGCGACAGTTTCGTTTTCAGTTGTGACCGGCTTGTTCTTTGACCGTTTTGACTTGTGACCGATTTGTTTTCTGACCATTTTGACGTTGGACAATTTTGTTTCCTGATCACTACATATTTTGACCGTTTTGACTTGTGAACGATTTGTCTTGGGACCACCTATGCTTATAAACTTATGTTTTTGACCGTTTTGACTTCTGACCAACTTGATTTATGACCGTTTTCATTTGTGGCCGATTTATTTTTTTGACCGTTTTGACTTGTGACCGATTTGTTTTCTAATGGTTTTGACTTAGGACAATTTTTTTACCTGACCGTTATGTCTTGCGGCCGATTTGCATTGTGTCCGATTTGATTACCAGCGCTTTGTTTAGTGACAGTTAAGAGTTTTGAAAGGATTGTTTTCTGACCGGTTTTACATCTGACCGATTCGCTTTGATACCGCAGATGTGATCGGTTTGTTTTCTGACCGTTTTGACATACCACCGATTTTCTGTGTGACCGTTATGACTTGCAATTAATTTGTTTAATGATCGTTTTGACCAACATTTGTTTGACCGTCTTGGGTTGTGACCGGTTTGTTTATTACTATTTTGACCTATAACAGACTTGTTTTGTGACCGTTTTGACTTGTACCCAATTTTGTTTGTGGCCGTTTTGACTTGTATCCTATTTATTTTGTGACCGTTTTTGCTTGTAACCGATAGACCGTTTTTGCATGGAGCCATTTTCTTTTATGACCGTTATGGGTTGTGACCAATTTGCATTGTGTCCGATTTGGTTTGCGACCGATTTGTTTAGTGACCGTTTTGAATTGTGACCAATTTTGTGTGTGACCGTTTTGACTCAGGACCAACTTGTGTTATGACTGTTATGGCTTCTTACCGGTACGTTTACTTATTGTTTGACTTTGGACCCATTGGCTTTGTGACCGTTATGACTTGTACCCAGTTTAATCTGTGACCGTTTCGAATTGCAACAAATTTAGTATTAGACCTTTTCGTTTTCAGTTGTGACCGTTATGTTTTTTGACCGTTTTAACTGTTGACCAACATGTTTTATGACCGTTTGTGATCGGTTTGATTTTTTGACCGTTGTAACTTAGGACCATTTCTTTCTGGCCGTTATGTCTTTTGACCGATTTGATTTGCAACCGATTTGTTTGTTGACCTTTTTGACTTTTGATCGCTTTGTTTTTTTGACCGTTTTCACTTAGCACAATTTTGTTAACAGACCGTTATGTCTTGTGACCGATTTGCGATGCATCAAACTTGATTTCTTTGTTGACCGTTTTGACTTACGACCAACTTGTTTATAACCGTTTTCAGTTGTGACCGGTTTATTTTGACCGTTTGAACTTCCGACCGATTTACTTTGTGACCGTTATTACGTCTATCCATTTTTGTGTGTGAGCGCTTTGACCAAATTTAGTTTGTGACCGTTTTCACTTGTGACCGATTTGTCTTCGGACCTCTTTAACATTTAAACGATTTGATTGTTGACCGTTTTTTCTTAGGATCCTTTTCTTTTATGTCCGTTAAGGCTTTTGACCACTGAGTCCGATATGATTTGCAACCGATTTGTCTTTAGACCGTTTTGATTTTTGACCAACTTGATTTATGACCGTTTTCAGTTGTGTCAGGTTTGTTTTCTGACCGGTAATCTTTGCAACTTGATAAAGACAGGTACGTGATATAACATAAGATGTAACTGGAAAGTAACGTACATCAGGTTTCTGATCGTATGATCATAGACAGATTTATATATATTTGTTTTTATTGCGGCTATTCAATATCAACGACACATCGTCGCTACGTAATCTTCGCTAACTGATTAGGATCGGTACGTAGTATAACATAAGAAGTAACTGAAAATCATACAGAATGTATTTCTTATTTCGATCGTATTTCCCAAAACAAAAGTTGCAACATAACGGTCACCCAAAACGTGCTCAAGTGCTTGTAGAAACTGAACCCAGGAGTTCAGCGACAAGGGGCATGAATACGCAAATGCCACATTCACATTGATTTAAATAACTAACAAAGATTATGCCGTGTGTTGTCTTGTTACTCCAACATATCACTGCATAATTTGCTACCATTGCAACCGAGCACTGACAGTGTGATCGCACCGAGCATTGAAAGTGTACTCGTTAGTATTAGTAGTATTTATATGCAAAGCACTAAAAAGCTTACCGTCACGTGCCTTCCTGAAGACGGTTTGCATGCAAGAAGAGTCGCTTTCTGATACTAGGTTAAGAGTTTTTCATGTAGTGTTTGTTACAGAATGTTGTTTCAAACAATAGTCTGATTTGGAAATGAATTGCATTGTTGTTTGAATGTAGAGTAAAGATGTTCACTAAATTCAAACATTCCAGCGAAATCCCAATCATTGTTATTGAAATTGAAGTGGGTTGATTGTGAACGATTTGTCTTGGGACCACCTATGCTTATAAACTTATGTTTTTGACCGTTTTGACTTCTGACCAACTTGTTTTATGACCGTTTTCATTTGTGACCGACTTGTTTTTTGACCGTTTTGACTTGTGACCGATTTGTTTTATAATGGTTTTGACTTAGGACAATTTTTTTACCTGACCGTTATGTCTTGCGGCCGATTTGATTTACCAGCGCTTTGTTTAGAGACGGTTTTGTTTTTGACCGTTGTGACTTAGAACGAATTTGTTTCCTGACCGTTATGTATTATGTCCGATGTGCTTTGAATCCGATTTGTTTAGTTCACGATTTGTTATGTGACCGTTTAGAGTTCCAACCGGATTGTTTTCTGACCGTTTGGACTTCTGACCGATACGCTTTCTTACCGGAGATATAATCGGTTTGTTTTCTGACCTTTCTGACTTCTCACCGATTGGCTTTGTGACCGTTATGACTTTTGCCCAATTTATTATGCGACAGTTTCGTTTTCAGTTGTGACCGGCTTGTTCTTTGACCGTTTTGACTTGTGACCGATTTGTTTTCTGACCAATTTCGACGTTGGACAATTTTGTTTAATGATCACTATATATTTTGACCGTTTTGACTTGTGAACGATTTGTCTTGGGACCACCTATGCTTATAAACTTATGTTTTTGACCGTTTTGACTTCTGACCAACTTGTTTTATGACCGTTTTCATTTGTGACCGACTTGTTTTTTGACCGTTTTGACTTGTGACCGATTTGTTTTCTAATGGTTTTGTCTTAGGACAATTTTTTTACCTGACCGTTATGTCTTGCGGCCGATTTGCATTGTGTCCGATTTTATTAACCAGCGCTTTGTTTAGTGACGGTTTTGTTTTTGACCGCTGTGACTTAGAACGAATTTGTTTCCTGACCGTTATGTATTTTGTCCGATTTGCTTTGAATCCGATTTGTTTAGCTCGCGATTTGTTATGTGACCGTTTAGAGTTCCAACCGGATTGTTTTCTGACCGTTTGGACTTCTGACCGATTCGCTTTCTTAACGGTGATATAATCGGTTTGTTTTCTGAACTTTCTGACTTCTCACCGATTGGCTTTGTGACCGTTATGACTTGTACCCAACTTATTATGCGACAGTTTCGTTTTCAGTTGTGACCGGCTTGTTCTTTGACCGTTTTGACTTGTGACCGATTTGTTTTCTGACCATTTTGACGTTGGACAATTTTGTTTCCTGATCACTACATATTTTGACCGTTTTGACTTGTGAACGATTTGTCTTGGGACCACCTATGCTTATAAACTTATGTTTTTGACCGTTTTGACTTCTGACCAACTTGATTTATGACCGTTTTCATTTGTGGCCGATTTATTTTTTTGACCGTTTTGACTTGTGACCGATTTGTTTTCTAATGGTTTTGACTTAGGACAATTTTTTTACCTGACCGTTATGTCTTGCGGCCGATTTGCATTGTGTCCGATTTGATTACCAGCGCTTTGTTTAGTGACAGTTAAGAGTTTTGAAAGGATTGTTTTCTGACCGGTTTTACATCTGACCGATTCGCTTTGATACCGCAGATGTGATCGGTTTGTTTTCTGACCGTTTTGACATACCACCGATTTTCTGTGTGACCGTTATGACTTGCAATTAATTTGTTTAATGATCGTTTTGACCAACATTTGTTTGACCGTCTTGGGTTGTGACCGGTTTGTTTATTACTATTTTGACCTATAACAGACTTGTTTTGTGACCGTTTTGACTTGTACCCAATTTTGTTTGTGGCCGTTTTGACTTGTATCCTATTTATTTTGTGACCGTTTTTGCTTGTAACCGATAGACCGTTTTTGCATGGAGCCATTTTCTTTTATGACCGTTATGGGTTGTGACCAATTTGCATTGTGTCCGATTTGGTTTGCGACCGATTTGTTTAGTGACCGTTTTGAATTGTGACCAATTTTGTGTGTGACCGTTTTGACTCAGGACCAACTTGTGTTATGACTGTTATGGCTTCTTACCGGTACGTTTACTTATTGTTTGACTTTGGACCCATTGGCTTTGTGACCGTTATGACTTGTACCCAGTTTAATCTGTGACCGTTTCGAATTGCAACAAATTTAGTATTAGACCTTTTCGTTTTCAGTTGTGACCGTTATGTTTTTTGACCGTTTTAACTGTTGACCAACATGTTTTATGACCGTTTGTGATCGGTTTGATTTTTTGACCGTTGTAACTTAGGACCATTTCTTTCTGGCCGTTATGTCTTTTGACCGATTTGATTTGCAACCGATTTGTTTGTTGACCTTTTTGACTTTTGATCGCTTTGTTTTTTTGACCGTTTTCACTTAGCACAATTTTGTTAACAGACCGTTATGTCTTGTGACCGATTTGCGATGCATCAAACTTGATTTCTTTGTTGACCGTTTTGACTTACGACCAACTTGTTTATAACCGTTTTCAGTTGTGACCGGTTTATTTTGACCGTTTGAACTTCCGACCGATTTACTTTGTGACCGTTATTACGTCTATCCATTTTTGTGTGTGAGCGCTTTGACCAAATTTAGTTTGTGACCGTTTTCACTTGTGACCGATTTGTCTTCGGACCTCTTTAACATTTAAACGATTTGATTGTTGACCGTTTTTTCTTAGGATCCTTTTCTTTTATGTCCGTTAAGGCTTTTGACCACTGAGTCCGATATGATTTGCAACCGATTTGTCTTTAGACCGTTTTGATTTTTGACCAACTTGATTTATGACCGTTTTCAGTTGTGTCAGGTTTGTTTTCTGACCGGTAATCTTTGCAACTTGATAAAGACAGGTACGTGATATAACATAAGATGTAACTGGAAAGTAACGTACATCAGGTTTCTGATCGTATGATCATAGACAGATTTATATATATTTGTTTTTATTGCGGCTATTCAATATCAACGACACATCGTCGCTACGTAATCTTCGCTAACTGATTAGGATCGGTACGTAGTATAACATAAGAAGTAACTGAAAATCATACAGAATGTATTTCTTATTTCGATCGTATTTCCCAAAACAAAAGTTGCAACATAACGGTCACCCAAAACGTGCTCAAGTGCTTGTAGAAACTGAACCCAGGAGTTCAGCGACAAGGGGCATGAATACGCAAATGCCACATTCACATTGATTTAAATAACTAACAAAGATTATGCCGTGTGTTGTCTTGTTACTCCAACATATCACTGCATAATTTGCTACCATTGCAACCGAGCACTGACAGTGTGATCGCACCGAGCATTGAAAGTGTACTCGTTAGTATTAGTAGTATTTATATGCAAAGCACTAAAAAGCTTACCGTCACGTGCCTTCCTGAAGACGGTTTGCATGCAAGAAGAGTCGCTTTCTGATACTAGGTTAAGAGTTTTTCATGTAGTGTTTGTTACAGAATGTTGTTTCAAACAATAGTCTGATTTGGAAATGAATTGCATTGTTGTTTGAATGTAGAGTAAAGATGTTCACTAAATTCAAACATTCCAGCGAAATCCCAATCATTGTTATTGAAATTGAAGTGGGTTGATTGTGAACGATTTGTCTTGGGACCACCTATGCTTATAAACTTATGTTTTTGACCGTTTTGACTTCTGACCAACTTGTTTTATGACCGTTTTCATTTGTGACCGACTTGTTTTTTGACCGTTTTGACTTGTGACCGATTTGTTTTATAATGGTTTTGACTTAGGACAATTTTTTTACCTGACCGTTATGTCTTGCGGCCGATTTGATTTACCAGCGCTTTGTTTAGTGACGGTTTTGTTTTTGACCGTTGTGACTTAGAACGAATTTGTTTCCTGACCGTTATGTATTTTGTCCGATTTGCTTTGAATCCGATTTGTTTAGCTCGCGATTTGTTTTGTGACCGTTTAGAGTTCCAACCGGATTGTTTTCTGACCGTTTTGGCATCTGACCGATACGCTTTCTTACCGGAGATATAATCGGTTTGTTTTCTGAACTTTCTGACTTCTCACCGATTGGCTTTGTGACCGTTATGACTTTTACCCAACTTATTATGCGACAGTTTCCTTTTCAGTTGTGACCGGCTTGTTCTTTGACCGTTTTTACTTGTGACTGATTTTTTTTCTGACCATTTTGACGTAGGACAATTTTTGTTTCCTGATCACTGTATATTTTGACCGTTTTGACTTGTGAACGATTTGTCTTGGGACCACCTATGCTTATAAACTTAAGTTTTTGACCGTTTTGACTTCTGACCAACTTGTTTTATGACCGTTTTCATTTGTGACCGACTTGTTTTTTGACCGTTTTGACTTATGACCGATTTGTTTTCTAATGGTTTTGTCTTAAGACAATTTTTTTACCTGACCGTTATGTCTTGCGGCCGATTTGCATTGTGTCCGAATTGATTACCAGCGCTTTGTTTAGTGACAGTTAAGAGTTTTGAAAGGATTGTTTTCTGACCGTTTTTACATCTGACCGATTCGCTTTGATACCGCAGATGTGATCGGTTTGTTTTCTGACCGTTTTGACATACCACCGATTTTCTGTGTGACCGTTATGACTTGCAATTAATTTGTTTAATGATCGTTTTGACCAGCATTTTTGTGACCGTCTTGGGTTGTGACCGGTTTGTTTATTACTATTTTGACCTGTAACAGACTTGTTTTGTGACCGTTTTGACTTGTACCCAATTTTGTTTGTGGCCGTTTTGACTTGTATCCTATTTATTTTGTGACCGATTTTGCTTGTAACCGATAGACCGTTTTTGCATGGAGCCATTTTCTTTTATGACCGTTAGGTGTTGTGACCAATTTGCATTGTGTCCGATTTGGTTTGCGACCGATTTGTTTAGTGACCGTTTTGAATTGTGACCAATTTTGTGTGTGACCGTTTTGACTCAGGACCAACTTGTTTTATGACCGTTATGGCTTCTTACCGGTATGTTTACTTATTGTTTGACTTTGGACCCATTGGCTTTGTGACCGTAATGACTTGTACCCAGTTTAATCTGTGACCGTTTTGAATTGCAACAAATTTAGTATTAGACCTTTTCGTTTTCAGTTGTGACCGTTATGTTTTTTGACCGTTTTAACTGTTGACCAACATGTTTTATGACCGTTTGTGATCGGTTTGATTTGTGACTTAGAACCATTTCTTTCTGGCCGTTATGTCTTGTGACCGATTTGATTTGCAACCGATTTGTTTGTTGACCTTTTTGACTTTTGATCGATTTGTTTTTTTGTCCGTTTTCACTTAGCACAATTTTGTTAACAGACCGTTATGTCTTGTGACCGATTTGCGATGCATCAAACTTGATATTTTTGTTGACCGTTTTGACTTACGACCAACTTGTTTATAACCGTTTTCAGTTGTGACCGGTTTATTTTGACCGTTTAAACTTCCGACCGATTTTCTTTGTGACCGTTATTACGTCTATCCATTTTTGTGTGTGAGCTCTTTGACCCAATTTAGTTTGTGACCGTTTTCACTTGTTACCGATTTGTCTTCGGACCACTTTAACATTTAAACGATTTGATTGTTGACCGTTTTTTTGTGGATCGTTTTCTTTTATGTCCGTTAAGGCTTTTGACCACTGTGTCCGATATGATTTCCAACCGATTTGTCTTTAGACCGTTTTGATTTTTGACCAACTTGATTTAGGACCGTTTTCAGTTGTGTCTGGTTTGTTTTCTTACCGGTAATCTTTGCAACTTGATAAAGAAAGGTACGTGATATAACATAAGATGTAACTGGTAAGTAACGTACATCAGGTTTCTGATCGTATGATCATAGACAGATTTATATATATTTGTTTTTATTGCGGCTATTCAATATCAACGACACATCGTCGCTACGTAATCTTCGCTAACTGATTATGATCGGTACGTAGTATAACATAAGAAGTAACTGAACATCATACAGAATGTATTTCTTATTTCGATCGTATTTCCGAAAACAAAAACAAAAGTTGCAACATAACGGTCACCCAAAACGTGCACAAGTGCTTGTAGAAACTGAACCCAGGTGTTCAGCGACAAGGGGCATGAATACGCAAATGCCACATTCACATTGATTTAAATAACTAACAAAGATTATGCCGTGTGTTGTCTTGTTACTCCAACATATCACTGCATAATTTGCTACCATTGCAACCGAGCACTGACAGTGTGATCGCACCGAGCATTGAAAGTGTACTCGTTAGTATTAGTAGTATTTATATGCAAAGCATTAAAAAGCTTACCGTCACGTGCCTTCCTGAAGACGGTTTGCATGCAAGAAGAGTCGCTTTCTGATACTAGGTTAAGAGTTTTTCATGTAGTGTTTGTTACAGAATGTTGTTTCAAACAATAGTCTGATTTGGAAATGAATTGCATTGTTGTTTGAATGTAGAGTAAAGATGTTCACTAAATTCAAACATTCCAGCGAAATCCCAATCATTGTTATTGAAATTGAAGTGGGTTGATTGTGAACGATTTGTCTTGGGACCACCTATGCTTATAAACTTATGTTTTTGACCGTTTTGACTTCTGACCAACTTGTTTTATGACCGTTTTCATTTGTGACCGACTTGTTTTTTGACCGTTTTGACTTGTGACCGATTTGTTTTATAATGGTTTTGACTTAGGACAATTTTTTTACCTGACCGTTATGTCTTGCGGCCGATTTGATTTACCAGCGCTTTGTTTAGAGACGGTTTTGTTTTTGACCGTTGTGACTTAGAACGAATTTGTTTCCTGACCGTTATGTATTATGTCCGATGTGCTTTGAATCCGATTTGTTTAGTTCACGATTTGTTATGTGACCGTTTAGAGTTCCAACCGGATTGTTTTCTGACCGTTTGGACTTCTGACCGATACGCTTTCTTACCGGAGATATAATCGGTTTGTTTTCTGACCTTTCTGACTTCTCACCGATTGGCTTTGTGACCGTTATGACTTTTGCCCAATTTATTATGCGACAGTTTCGTTTTCAGTTGTGACCGGCTTGTTCTTTGACCGTTTTGACTTGTGACCGATTTGTTTTCTGACCAATTTCGACGTTGGACAATTTTGTTTAATGATCACTATATATTTTGACCGTTTTGACTTGTGAACGATTTGTCTTGGGACCACCTATGCTTATAAACTTATGTTTTTGACCGTTTTGACTTCTGACCAACTTGTTTTATGACCGTTTTCATTTGTGACCGACTTGTTTTTTGACCGTTTTGACTTGTGACCGATTTGTTTTCTAATGGTTTTGTCTTAGGACAATTTTTTTACCTGACCGTTATGTCTTGCGGCCGATTTGCATTGTGTCCGATTTTATTAACCAGCGCTTTGTTTAGTGACGGTTTTGTTTTTGACCGCTGTGACTTAGAACGAATTTGTTTCCTGACCGTTATGTATTTTGTCCGATTTGCTTTGAATCCGATTTGTTTAGCTCGCGATTTGTTATGTGACCGTTTAGAGTTCCAACCGGATTGTTTTCTGACCGTTTGGACTTCTGACCGATTCGCTTTCTTAACGGTGATATAATCGGTTTGTTTTCTGAACTTTCTGACTTCTCACCGATTGGCTTTGTGACCGTTATGACTTGTACCCAACTTATTATGCGACAGTTTCGTTTTCAGTTGTGACCGGCTTGTTCTTTGACCGTTTTGACTTGTGACCGATTTGTTTTCTGACCATTTTGACGTTGGACAATTTTGTTTCCTGATCACTACATATTTTGACCGTTTTGACTTGTGAACGATTTGTCTTGGGACCACCTATGCTTATAAACTTATGTTTTTGACCGTTTTGACTTCTGACCAACTTGATTTATGACCGTTTTCATTTGTGGCCGATTTATTTTTTTGACCGTTTTGACTTGTGACCGATTTGTTTTCTAATGGTTTTGACTTAGGACAATTTTTTTACCTGACCGTTATGTCTTGCGGCCGATTTGCATTGTGTCCGATTTGATTACCAGCGCTTTGTTTAGTGACAGTTAAGAGTTTTGAAAGGATTGTTTTCTGACCGGTTTTACATCTGACCGATTCGCTTTGATACCGCAGATGTGATCGGTTTGTTTTCTGACCGTTTTGACATACCACCGATTTTCTGTGTGACCGTTATGACTTGCAATTAATTTGTTTAATGATCGTTTTGACCAACATTTGTTTGACCGTCTTGGGTTGTGACCGGTTTGTTTATTACTATTTTGACCTATAACAGACTTGTTTTGTGACCGTTTTGACTTGTACCCAATTTTGTTTGTGGCCGTTTTGACTTGTATCCTATTTATTTTGTGACCGTTTTTGCTTGTAACCGATAGACCGTTTTTGCATGGAGCCATTTTCTTTTATGACCGTTATGGGTTGTGACCAATTTGCATTGTGTCCGATTTGGTTTGCGACCGATTTGTTTAGTGACCGTTTTGAATTGTGACCAATTTTGTGTGTGACCGTTTTGACTCAGGACCAACTTGTGTTATGACTGTTATGGCTTCTTACCGGTACGTTTACTTATTGTTTGACTTTGGACCCATTGGCTTTGTGACCGTTATGACTTGTACCCAGTTTAATCTGTGACCGTTTCGAATTGCAACAAATTTAGTATTAGACCTTTTCGTTTTCAGTTGTGACCGTTATGTTTTTTGACCGTTTTAACTGTTGACCAACATGTTTTATGACCGTTTGTGATCGGTTTGATTTTTTGACCGTTGTGACTTAGGACCATTTCTTTCTGGCCGTTATGTCTTTTGACCGATTTGATTTGCAACCGATTTGTTTGTTGACCTTTTTGACTTTTGATCGCTTTGTTTTTTTGACCGTTTTCACTTAGCACAATTTTGTTAACAGACCGTTATGTCTTGTGACCGATTTGCGATGCATCAAACTTGATTTCTTTGTTGACCGTTTTGACTTACGACCAACTTGTTTATAACCGTTTTCAGTTGTGACCGGTTTATTTTGACCGTTTGAACTTCCGACCGATTTACTTTGTGACCGTTATTACGTCTATCCATTTTTGTGTGTGAGCGCTTTGACCAAATTTAGTTTGTGACCGTTTTCACTTGTGACCGATTTGTCTTCGGACCTCTTTAACATTTAAACGATTTGATTGTTGACCGTTTTTTCTTAGGATCCTTTTCTTTTATGTCCGTTAAGGCTTTTGACCACTGAGTCCGATATGATTTGCAACCGATTTGTCTTTAGACCGTTTTGATTTTTGACCAACTTGATTTATGACCGTTTTCAGTTGTGTCAGGTTTGTTTTCTGACCGGTAATCTTTGCAACTTGATAAAGACAGGTACGTGATATAACATAAGATGTAACTGGAAAGTAACGTACATCAGGTTTCTGATCGTATGATCATAGACAGATTTATATATATTTGTTTTTATTGCGGCTATTCAATATCAACGACACATCGTCGCTACGTAATCTTCGCTAACTGATTAGGATCGGTACGTAGTATAACATAAGAAGTAACTGAAAATCATACAGAATGTATTTCTTATTTCGATCGTATTTCCCAAAACAAAAGTTGCAACATAACGGTCACCCAAAACGTGCTCAAGTGCTTGTAGAAACTGAACCCAGGAGTTCAGCGACAAGGGGCATGAATACGCAAATGCCACATTCACATTGATTTAAATAACTAACAAAGATTATGCCGTGTGTTGTCTTGTTACTCCAACATATCACTGCATAATTTGCTACCATTGCAACCGAGCACTGACAGTGTGATCGCACCGAGCATTGAAAGTGTACTCGTTAGTATTAGTAGTATTTATATGCAAAGCACTAAAAAGCTTACCGTCACGTGCCTTCCTGAAGACGGTTTGCATGCAAGAAGAGTCGCTTTCTGATACTAGGTTAAGAGTTTTTCATGTAGTGTTTGTTACAGAATGTTGTTTCAAACAATAGTCTGATTTGGAAATGAATTGCATTGTTGTTTGAATGTAGAGTAAAGATGTTCACTAAATTCAAACATTCCAGCGAAATCCCAATCATTGTTATTGAAATTGAAGTGGGTTGATTGTGAACGATTTGTCTTGGGACCACCTATGCTTATAAACTTATGTTTTTGACCGTTTTGACTTCTGACCAACTTGTTTTATGACCGTTTTCATTTGTGACCGACTTGTTTTTTGACCGTTTTGACTTGTGACCGATTTGTTTTATAATGGTTTTGACTTAGGACAATTTTTTTACCTGACCGTTATGTCTTGCGGCCGATTTGATTTACCAGCGCTTTGTTTAGTGACGGTTTTGTTTTTGACCGCTGTGACTTAGAACGAATTTGTTTCCTGACCGTTATGTATTTTGTCCGATTTGCTTTGAATCCGATTTGTTTAGCTCGCGATTTGTTATGTGACCGTTTAGAGTTCCAACCGGATTGTTTTCTGACCGTTTGGAATTCTGACCGATTCGCTTTCTTACCGGTGATATAATCGGTTTGTTTTCTGAACTTTCTGACTTCTCACCGATTGGCTTTGTGACCGTTATGACTTGTACCCAACTTATTATGCGACAGTTTCGTTTTCAGTTGTGACCGGCTTGTTCTTTGACCGTTTTGACTTGTGACTGATTTTTTTTCTGACCATTTTGACGTAGGACAATTTTTGTTTCCTGATCACTGTATATTTTGACCGTTTTGACTTGTGAACGATTTGTCTTGGGACCACCTATGCTTATAAACTTAAGTTTTTGACCGTTTTGACTTCTGACCAACTTGTTTTATGACCGTTTTCATTTGTGACCGACTTGTTTTTTGACCGTTTTGACTTATGACCGATTTGTTTTCTAATGGTTTTGTCTTAAGACAATTTTTTTACCTGACCGTTATGTCTTGCGGCCGATTTGCATTGTGTCCGAATTGATTACCAGCGCTTTGTTTAGTGACAGTTAAGAGTTTTGAAAGGATTGTTTTCTGACCGTTTTTACATCTGACCGATTCGCTTTGATACCGCAGATGTGATCGGTTTGTTTTCTGACCGTTTTGACATACCACCGATTTTCTGTGTGACCGTTATGACTTGCAATTAATTTGTTTAATGATCGTTTAGACCAGCATTTTTGTGACCGTCTTGGGTTGTGACCGGTTTGTTTATTACTATTTTGACCTGTAACAGACTTGTTTTGTGACCGTTTTGACTTGTACCCAATTTTGTTTGTGGCCGTTTTGACTTGTATCCTATTTATTTTGTGACCGTTTTTGCTTGTAACCGATAGACCGTTTTTGCATGGAGCCATTTTCTTTTATGACCGTTAGGTGTTGTGACCAATTTGCATTGTGTCCGATTTGGTTTGCGACCGATTTGTTTAGTGACCGTTTTGAATTGTGACCAATTTTGTGTGTGACCGTTTTGACTCAGGACCAACTTGTTTTATGACCGTTATGGCTTCTTACCGGTATGTTTACTTATTGTTTGACTTTGGACCCATTGGCTTTGTGACCGTAATGACTTGTACCCAGTTTAATCTGTGACCGTTTTGAATTGCAACAAATTTAGTATTAGACCTTTTCGTTTTCAGTTGTGACCGTTATGTTTTTTGACCGTTTTAACTGTTGACCAACATGTTTTATGACCGTTTGTGATCGGTTTGATTTGTGACTTAGAACCATTTCTTTCTGGCCGTTATGTCTTGTGACCGATTTGATTTGCAACCGATTTGTTTGTTGACCTTTTTGACTTTTGATCGATTTGTTTTTTTGTCCGTTTTCACTTAGCACAATTTTGTTAACAGACCGTTATGTCTTGTGAACGATTTGCGATGCATCAAACTTGATATTTTTGTTGACCGTTTTGACTTACGACCAACTTGTTTATAACCGTTTTCAGTTGTGACCGGTTTATTTTGACCGTTTAAACTTCCGACCGATTTACTTTGTGACCGTTATTACGTCTATCCATTTTTGTGTGTGAGCGCTTTGACCCAATTTAGTTTGTGACCGTTTTCACTTGTTACCGATTTGTCTTCGGACCACTTTAACATTTAAACGATTTGATTGTTGACCGTTTTTTTGTGGATCGTTTTCTTTTATGTCCGTTAAGGCTTTTGACCACTGTGTCCGATATGATTTCCAACCGATTTGTCTTTAGACCGTTTTGATTTTTGACCAACTTGATTTAGGACCGTTTTCAGTTGTGTCTGGTTTGTTTTCTGACCGGTAATCTTTGCAACTTGATAAAGAAAGGTACGTGATATAACATAAGATGTAACTGGAAAGTAACGTACATCAGGTTTCTGATCGTATGATCATAGACAGATTTATATATATTTGTTTTTATTGCGGCTATTCAATATCAACGACACATCGTCGCTACGTAATCTTCGCTAACTTATTATGATCGGTACGTAGTATAACATAAGAAGTAACTGAACATCATACAGAATGTATTTCTTATTTCGATCGTATTTCCGAAAACAAAAACAAAAGTTGCAACATAACGGTCACCCAAAACGTGCACAAGTGCTTGTAGAAACTGAACCCAGGTGTTCAGCGACAAGGGGCATGAATACGCAAATGCCACATTCACATTGATTTAAATAACTAACAAAGATTATGCCGTGTGTTGTCTTGTTACTCCAACATTCACTGCATAATTTGCTACCATTGCAACCGAGCACTGACAGTGTGATCGCACCGAGCATTGAAAGTGTACTCGTTAGTATTAGTAGTATTTATATGCAAAGCATTAAAAAGCTTACCGTCACGTGCCTTCCTGAAGACGGTTTGCATGCAAGAAGAGTCGCTTTCTGATACTAGGTTAAGAGTTTTTCATGTAGTGTTTGTTACAGAATGTTGTTTCAAACAATAGTCTGATTTGGAAATGAATTGCATTGTTGTTTGAATGTAGAGTAAAGATGTTCACTAAATTCAAACATTCCAGCGAAATCCCAATCAGTGTTTTTGAAATTGAAGTGGGTTGATTGTGAACGATTTGTCTTGGGACCACCTATGCTTATAAACTTATGTTTTTGACCGTTTTGACTTCTGACCAACTTGTTTTATGACCGTTTTCATTTGTGACCGACTTGTTTTTTGACCGTTTTGACTTGTGACCGATTTGTTTTATAATGGTTTTGATTTAGGACAACTTTTTTACCTGACCGTTATGTCTTGCGGCCGATTTGCATTGTGTCCGATTTTATTAACCAGCGCTTTGTTTAGTGACGGTTTTGTTTTTGACCGCTGTGACTTAGAACGAATTTGTTTCCTGACCGTTATGTATTTTGTCCGATTTGCTTTGAATCCGATTTGTTTAGCTCGCGATTTGTTATGTGACCGTTTAGAGTTCCAACCGGATTGTTTTCTGACCGTTTGGACTCCTGACCGATTCGCTTTCTTACCGGTGATATAATCGGTTTGTTTTCTGAACTTTCTGACTTCTCACCGATTGGCTTTGTGACCGTTATGACTTGTACCCAACTTATTATGCGACAGTTTCGTTTTCAGTTGTGACCGGCTTGTTCTTTGACCGTTTTGACTTGTGACCGATTTGTTTTCTGACCATTTTGACGTAGGACAATTTTGTTTCCTGATCACTACATATTTTGACCGTTTTGACTTGTGAACGATTTGTCTTGGGACCACCTATGCTTATAAACTTATGTTTTTGACCGTTTTGACTTCTGACCAACTTGATTTATGACCGTTTTCATTTGTGGCCGATTTATTTTTTTGACCGTTTTGACTTGTGACCGATTTGTTTTCTAATGGTTTTGACTTAGGACAATTTTTTTACCTGACCGTTATGTCTTGCGGCCGATTTGCATTGTGTCCGATTTGATTACCAGCGCTTTGTTTAGTGACAGTTAAGAGTTTTGAAAGGATTGTTTTCTGACCGGTTTTACATCTGACCGATTCGCTTTGATACCGCAGATGTGATCGGTTTGTTTTCTGACCGTTTTGACATACCACCGATTTTCTGTGTGACCGTTATGACTTGCAATTAATTTGTTTAATGATCGTTTTGACCAACATTTGTTTGACCGTCTTGGGTTGTGACCGGTTTGTTTATTACTATTTTGACCTATAACATACTTGTTTTGTGACCGTTTTGACTTGTACCCAATTTTGTTTGTGGCCGTTTTGACTTGTATCCTATTTATTTTGTGACCGTTTTTGCTTGTAACCGATAGACCGTTTTTGCATGGAGCCATTTTCTTTTATGACCGTTATGGGTTGTGACCAATTTGCATTGTGTCCGATTTGGTTTGCGACCGATTTGTTTAGTGACCGTTTTGAATTGTGACCAATTTTGTGTGTGACCGTTTTGACTCAGGACCAACTTGTGTTATGACTGTTATGGCTTCTTACCGGTACGTTTACTTATTGTTTGACTTTGGACCCATTGGCTTTGTGACCGTTATGACTTGTACCCAGTTTAATCTGTGACCGTTTCGAATTGCAACAAATTTAGTATTAGACCTTTTCGTTTTCAGTTGTGACCGTTATGTTTTTTGACCGTTTTAACTGTTGACCAACATGTTTTATGACCGTTTGTGATCGGTTTGATTTTTTGACCGTTGTGACTTAGGACCATTTCTTTCTGGCCGTTATGTCTTTTGACCGATTTGATTTGCAACCGATTTGTTTGTTGACCTTTTTGACTTTTGATCGCTTTGTTTTTTTGACCGTTTTCACTTAGCACAATTTTGTTAACAGACCGTTATGTCTTGTGACCGATTTGCGATGCATCAAACTTGATTTCTTTGTTGACCGTTTTGACTTACGACCAACTTGTTTATAACCGTTTTCAGTTGTGACCGGTTTATTTTGACCGTTTGAACTTCCGACCGATTTACTTTGTGACCGTTATTACGTCTATCCATTTTTGTGTGTGAGCGCTTTGACCAAATTTAGTTTGTGACCGTTTTCACTTGTGACCGATTTGTCTTCGGACCTCTTTAACATTTAAACGATTTGATTGTTGACCGTTTTTTCTTAGGATCCTTTTCTTTTATGTCCGTTAAGGCTTTTGACCACTGAGTCCGATATGATTTGCAACCGATTTGTCTTTAGACCGTTTTGATTTTTGACCAACTTGATTTATGACCGTTTTCAGTTGTGTCAGGTTTGTTTTCTGACCGGTAATCTTTGCAACTTGATAAAGACAGGTACGTGATATAACATAAGATGTAACTGGAAAGTAACGTACATCAGGTTTCTGATCGTATGATCATAGACAGATTTATATATATTTGTTTTTATTGCGGCTATTCAATATCAACGACACATCGTCGCTACGTAATCTTCGCTAACTGATTATGATCGGTACGTAGTATAACATAAGAAGTAACTGAAAATCATACAGTATGTATTTCTTATTTCGATCGTATTTCCCAAAACAAAAGTTGCAACATAACGGTCACCCAAAACGTGCTCAAGTGCTTGTAGAAACTGAACCCAGGAGTTCAGCGACAAGGGGCATGAATACGCAAATGCCACATTCACATTGATTTAAATAACTAACAAAGATTATGCCGTGTGTTGTCTTGTTACTCCAACATATCACTGCATAATTTGCTACCATTGCAACCGAGCACTGACAGTGTGATCGCACCGAGCATTGAAAGTGTACTCGTTAGTATTAGTAGTATTTATATGCAAAGCACTAAAAAGCTTACCGTCACGTGCCTTCCTGAAGACGGTTTGCATGCAAGAAGAGTCGCTTTCTGATACTAGGTTAAGAGTTTTTCATGTAGTGTTTGTTACAGAATGTTGTTTCAAACAATAGTCTGATTTGGAAATGAATTGCATTGTTGTTTGAATGTAGAGTAAAGATGTTCACTAAATTCAAACATTCCAGCGAAATCCCAATCATTGTTATTGAAATTGAAGTGGGTTGATTGTGAACGATTTGTCTTGGGACCACCTATGCTTATAAACTTATGTTTTTGACCGTTTTGACTTCTGACCAACTTGTTTTATGACCGTTTTCATTTGTGACCGACTTGTTTTTTGACCGTTTTGACTTGTGACCGATTTGTTTTATAATGGTTTTGACTTAGGACAATTTTTTTACCTGACCGTTATGTCTTGCGGCCGATTTGATTTACCAGCGCTTTGTTTAGTGACGGTTTTGTTTTTGACCGTTGTGACTTAGAACGAATTTGTTTCCTGACCGTTATGTATTTTGTCCGATTTGCTTTGAATCCGATTTGTTTAGCTCGCGATTTGTTTTGTGACCGTTTAGAGTTCCAACCGGATTGTTTTCTGACCGTTTGGGCATCTGACCGATACGCTTTCTTACCGGAGATATAATCGGTTTGTTTTCTGAACTTTCTGACTTCTCACCGATTGGCTTTGTGACCGTTATGACTTTTACCCAACTTATTATGCGACAGTTTCCTTTTCAGTTGTGACCGGCTTGTTCTTTGACCGTTTTGACTTGTGACCGATTTGTTTTCTGACCATTTTGACGTAGGACAATTTTGTTTCCTGATCACTACATATTTTGACCGTTTTGACTTGTGAACGATTTGTCTTGGGACCACCTATGCTTATAAACTTATGTTTTTGACCGTTTTGACTTCTGACCAACTTGTTTTATGACCGTTTTCATTTGTGGCCGATTTATTTTTTTGACCGTTTTGACTTGTGACCGATTTGTTTTCTAATGGTTTTGACTTAGGACAATTTTTTTACCTGACCGTTATGTCTTGCGGCCGATTTGCATTGTGTCCGATTTGATTACCAGCGCTTTGTTTAGTGACAGTTAAGAGTTTTGAAAGGATTGTTTTCTGACCGGTTTTACATCTGACCGATTCGCTTTGATACCGCAGATGTGATCGGTTTGTTTTCTGACCGTTTTGACATACCACCGATTTTCTGTGTGACCGTTATGACTTGCAATTAATTTGTTTAATGATCGTTTTGACCAACATTTGTTTGACCGTCTTGGGTTGTGACCGGTTTGTTTATTACTATTTTGACCTATAACAGACTTGTTTTGTGACCGTTTTGACTTGTACCCAATTTTGTTTGTGGCCGTTTTGACTTGTATCCTATTTATTTTGTGACCGTTTTTGCTTGTAACCGATAGACCGTTTTTGCATGGAGCCATTTTCTTTTATGACCGTTATGGGTTGTGACCAATTTGCATTGTGTCCGATTTGGTTTGCGACCGATTTGTTTAGTGACCGTTTTGAATTGTGACCAATTTTGTGTGTGACCGTTTTGACTCAGGACCAACTTGTGTTATGACTGTTATGGCTTCTTACCGGTACGTTTACTTATTGTTTGACTTTGGACCCATTGGCTTTGTGACCGTTATGACTTGTACCCAGTTTAATCTGTGACCGTTTCGAATTGCAACAAATTTAGTATTAGACCTTTTCGTTTTCAGTTGTGACCGTTATGTTTTTTGACCGTTTTAACTGTTGACCAACATGTTTTATGACCGTTTGTGATCGGTTTGATTTTTTGACCGTTGTGACTTAGGACCATTTCTTTCTGGCCGTTATGTCTTGTGACCGATTTGATTTGCAACCGATTTGTTTGTTGACCTTTTTGACTTTTGATCGATTTGTTTTTTTGACCGTTTTCACTTAGCACAATTTTGTTAACAGACCGTTATGTCTTGTGACCGATTTGCGATGCATCAAACTTGATTTCTTTGTTGACCGTTTTGACTTACGACCAACTTGTTTATAACCGTTTTCAGTTGTGACCGGTTTATTTTGACCGTTTGAACTTCTGACCGATTTACTTTGTGACCGTTATTACGTCTATCCATTTTTGTGTGTGAGCGCTTTGACCCAATTTAGTTTGTGACCGTTTTCACTTGTGACCGATTTGTCTTCGGACCACTTTAACATTTAAACGATTTGATTGTTGACCGTTTTTTCTTAGGATCGTTTTCTTGTATGTCCGTTAATGCTTTTGACCACTTTGTCCGATATGATTTGCAACCGATTTGTCTCTAGACCGTTTTGATTTTTGACCAACTTGATTTATGACCGTTTTCAGTTGTGTCAGGTTTGTTTTCTGACCGGTAATCTTTGCAACTTGATAAAGAAAGGTACGTGATATAACATAAGATGTAACTGGAAAGTAACGTACATCAGGTTTCTGATCGTATGATCATAGACAGATTTATATATATTTGTTTTTATTGCGGCTATTCAATATCAACGACACATCGTCGCTACGTAATCTTCGCTAACTGATTAGGATCGGTACGTAGTATAACATAAGAAGTAACTGAAAATCATACAGAACGTATTTCTTATTTCGATCGTATTTCCCAAAACAAAAACAAAAGTTGCAACATAACGGTCACCCAAAACGTGCACAAGTGCTTGTAGAAACTGAACCCAGGAGTTCAGCGACAAGGGCCATGAATACGCAAATGCCCACATTCACATTGATTTAAATAACAAGCAAAGATTATGCCGTGTGTTGTCTTGTTACCCCAACATATGACTGCATAATTTGCTACCATTGCAACCGAGCACTGACAGTGTGATCGCACCGAGCATTGAAAGTGTACTCGTTAGTATTAGTAGTATTTATATGCAAAGCACTAAAAAGCTTACCGTCACGTACATTCCTGAAGACGGTTTGCATGCAAGAAGAGTCGCCTTCAGATACTAGGTTAAGAGTTTTTCATGTAGTGTTTGTTACAGAATGTTGTTTCAAACAATAGTCTGATTTGGAAATGAATTGCATTGTTGTTTGAATGTAGAGTAAAGATGTTCACTAAATTCAAACTTTCCAGCGAAATCCCAATCAGTGTTTTTGAAATTGAAGTGGGTTGATTTTCATACAGAGACCAAATAATTTCAAATAATTCCAATGCATTAACACAGTCATGGCGTACGAATTATGTGTCTATTTTATTGTATACCTCATGCGTAGAAAATAACTCACAGGGATGAACATCTCTTTATCATTTATCGGAAAGTAATCTTACATCAAATTCTGAAAATAAACAACTAGGAAACTTTCAACAGTTGTATAGCCATATTTGATCGTGTTTGATCGTTTTTTACAAATAATACAAATTTCATATTTGTTGCAGTGTCGTATGCATGAAATGCTTCATATCTCTGCTCGAATGCAGCCATCAATGTGGAGTGTGTTCTGTGGAGTAGTGGGTTTTTGTGTGACGGGTGTGGAAAATGTGACTGGTGTGAGATTTTAGTGTGTGAAGTAGTGGGATAGGTGTCGACGTTGTGAGTGGATTTGGAGTGTGTGAAGTGTTTGAGTGGTATTGGGCGAGACCGACTTATTTTGTGGCCGTTTTAACTTCTCACCGATTTACTATGTGACCGTTATTTTGGTTTGTGACTTGTTTTGACCGATGTGCCTTGTGACCGTTTTGACTTTTGACCCATTTGGTTTATCACCGTTTTCACTTCTACCCAACTTGTTATGTGACCGTTTTGAGTAGTGACTTGACCGTTTTGACTTAGGACCAACTTGTTTTATGACCGTTATGGCTTATTACCGGTATGTTTTCTTCTGCTTGACTTGTGACCTGTTGGCATTGTGACCGTAATGACTTGTACCCAATTTAGTTTCTGACCGTTTTAACTTGTGACCGATTTGTCTTGGGACCATTATTAGTTTTAAACGACTTGTTGTTTCAAGTTTTCTCTTACGAACGTCTGTTACCACCGTTACGGCTTGTGTCCGATTCGAATTGCTACCCATTCATTTAGTGACCGTTTTGAGTTGTTACCGATTTTATTGTAGAACTTTTGACTTGTTACCGATTTGTGTTTTGACCGTTTTGACTTAGGACCATTTTGTTTTATTACCGTTATGGCTCGTGACAGATATGCATTGTGTCCGATTTGATTTGCCAGCGATTTGTTTTTTGTCTATTTTGACTTGCGACCAACGTGTTTTATGATAGTAATTAGTTGTGACAGTTTTGTTTTTTGACAGTTTTCACTTGTGACCGATTTGTTGTTCACAGTTTTGACTTAGGACCACTTTGTTGTATGACCGATTTGCATTGTAACCGATTTGCTATTGACCGATTTGCATTTTGTCCGATTTAATTTGCTACCGATTTGTTTAATTACAATTTTGAATTGTGACCGATTTGTTTCGTGACCGTTTTGACCTAGCACCAGCTTGTTTTATGACCGTTATGGGATGTTAGCGGTATGTTTGCACTTGTGACCCATTGGCGTAATGACTTGTACCCAGTTTAGTTAGACACCGTTTTGACAGAATTAGGCATGCGACCGTTTTCACTTGTGACCGATTTGTGTGTTGTGACCACTATTTACTCATAAACTATTTGATTTTGACCGTTTTGACTTGTGATCAACATGTTTTAACACCATTTTCAATTGTGACCGGATTTGTTTTTGACCGTTGTGACTTAGAATGAATTTGTTTCCTGACCGTTATGTATTGTGTCCGATTTGCTTTGAATCCGATTTGTTTGGCTGGCGATTTGATATGTGACCGTTTAGAGTTCAAACCGGATTGTTTTCTGACCGTTTGGACTTCTGTCCGATTCGCTTTCTTACCGGAGATATAATCGGTTTGTTTTCTGACCTTTCTGACTTCTCACCGATTGGCTTTGTGACCGTTATGACTTGTACTCAATTTATTATGCGACAGTTTCGTTTTCAGTTGTGACCGGCTTGTTCTTTGACCGTTTTGACTTGTGACCGATTTGTTTTCTAATGGTTTTGACTTAGGACAATTTTTGTACCTGACCGTTATGTCTTGCGACCGATTTGCATTGTATCCGATTTGATTTACAACCGCTTTGTTAAGTGACAGTTAATAGTTTTGAAAGGATTGTTTTCTGACCGTTTTTACATCTGACCGATTCGCTTTGATACCGCAGATGTGATCCGTTTGCTTTCTGACTGTTTTGACAGGCCACCGATTTTATGTGTGACCGTTATGACTTGCAATTAATTTGTTTAATGATCGTTTTGACCAACATTTTTGTGACCGTCTTGGGTTGTGACCGGTTTGTTTTTTACTATTTTGACCTGTAACATACTTGTTTTGTGACCGTTTTGACTTGTACCCAATATTGTTTGTGGACGTTTTGACTTGTATCCATTTACTGCCAATAAGGATTCTGTCCTGTATGGTGTTGTGTTTTATTGTGATTGGTCACATGCCCTAAATAAAGGTCCATTTCAAGTCAATATGTGTTCTGTTCTGTATTGTCTTGTATTGTATTGTCATTGGTCACTGGCCATAAATAAAGCACGATTTCTTGTCAATTAGGGTTTTGTCCTGTATTGTGATGTGTTGTATTGTCATTAGTCACTGGTCCTAAATAAAGAAGCATTTCATGTCAATCAAGGTAATGTCCTGTATTGTCATGTGTTGTATTGTCATTGGTCACTGGCCATAAAGAAAGGACGATTTCATATCAATAAAGGTTCTGTCCTGTATTGTGTTGTGTTTTATTGTCATTAGTCACTGGCCCTAAATAAAGGACCATTTCATGGCAATAAGGGTTCGATGATGAATTGTGAACGCTAAATATAGAACCATTAGATGTCAATGGCCCTTAATAAAGGACCATTTCATGCCAAGAAGGGTTCTGCCCTGCATTGTGTTGTGTTGTATTGTTATTGGTCACTGGCCATAAATAAAGGACCATTTCATATTAATAAGGGTTCTGTTCTGTATTGTGTTGTGTTTTATTGTCATTGGTCACTGACCCTAAATAAAGGACCATTTCGTCTCAATAAGGGTTCTGTGCTGTATTGTGTTCGTATTGTCATTGGTCACTGTCCCTTAATGAGCGACCATATGTCAATATGGGTACTGTCCTGTATAGTGTTGTGTTCTATTGTCATTGGTTACTGGCCTTAAATAAATGGCCATTTCATGTTAATAAGATTTCATTCCTCTATTGTGTTTTGTTTTATTGCCATTGGTCACTATCCCAAACTAAAGGACCATTTCATGTCAATAAATGTTCTGTCCTGTATTGTGTTGTGTTGTATGGCCATTGGTCACTGGCCCTAAATAAAGAGAAATTTCATGTCTATAAGGGATCTGTCCTAGATTGTGTTGTGTTGTATTGTCATTGGTCACTGGCCCTAAATAAAGGGCCATTTCATGTCCATAAAAATCTGTCCTCTATTGTGTTGTGTTGTATTGTCATTGGTCACTGGCCCTAAATAAGGACGATTTCATGTCAATAAGGGTTCAAGCCTGTATTGTGTTGTGTTGTATTGTCATTAGTCACTGGCCCTAACTAAAGAACCATTTCATGACAGCCAAGGTTATGTCCTGTATTGTTATGTTGTATTGTCATTGGTCACTGGACCGAAAGAAAGGACGATTTCATATCTATAAAGGTTCTGTCCTGTATTGTGTTGTGTTTTATTGTCATTAGTCACTGGCCCTAAATAAAGGACCATTTCATGGCAATAAGTGTTCGATGCTGAATTGTGTTGTGTTGTATTGTCATTGGTCCCTTACGCTAAATAAACAACCATTAGATGTCAATGAGCGATCTGTCTTGTATTGTGTTGTGTAGTCTTGTCATTGGTCATTGTCCGTCAATAAAGGATCATTTGATGAGAACATGACTTCTGTCCTGTATTGTAATGTCTTACATTGCCATTGGCCACTGGCCTGAAATAAAGGATCATTTCATGTCAATAAGAGTTCTGACCCGTATTGTTTTGTGTTGTAATTTCATTGGTCACTGGCCCTAAATAAAGGACCATTTCATGTCATTAAGGGATCTGTCCTCTATTGTGTTCTGTTGTATTGTTATTGGTCACTGGTCCTAAATAAAGGACCATTTCATGTCAATATGTGTTCTGTCCAGTATTGTGTTGTGTTGTATTGTCATTAGTCACTGGCCCTAAATGAAGGACCATTTCATGTAAATAAGCGCTCTGTCCTGTATTGTCATGTGTTGTATTCTCATTTGTCACTGTCCTTAAATAAAGGACAATTTCATGTCAATAAAGGTTCTGTACTGTATTGTGTTGTGTTTATTGCCATTGGTCACTGGCTCTAAATAAAGGAAGATTTCATGACAATGAGGGTTCTGTACTGTATTGAGTTGTGTTGTACTGTAATTGGTCACTGGCCATAAATAAAGAACTATTTCATGTCAAGAAGGGTTCTGTCCTAGATTGTGTTGTGTTGTATTGACATTGTCACAGGCCCTAAATAAAGGACCATTTCATGTCAATAAGGGTTCTGTCCTGTATTGTGTTGTGTTGTATTGTCATTGGTCACTGGCCCTAAATAAAGGACCATTTCATTCCAATAAGAGTTCTGTCCTGTATTGTGTTGTGTTGTTTTGTCATTGGTCACTGGCCCTAAATGAAGCACCATTTCATGTGAATAAGGGTTCTGTCCTGTAATGTGTTCTATTATATTCTCATAGGTCACAGACCCTAAATGAAGGATCATTTAATGTCAATAAGGGTTATGTACTGTGTTGTGTTGTGTTGTATTATCATTGGTCACTGGCCCTAAATACAGGACAATTTCATGTGGATAAGTGTTCTGTCCTATATTGTTTTGTGTTCAATTGTGTCATAAGTCATATGCCCTAAATAAAGGACCAATTCATGTCAATAAGGTTTCTGTCCTAAATTGTGTTGTGTTGTATTGTCATTGGTCACTGGCCCTAAATAAAGGACGATTTTATGTCGATAAGGGTTCTTTCCTTTATCGTGGTGTGTTCTATTGTCATTGGTCACTGCCCCTAAATAAATGACCATTTCATGTCAATAAGGTTTCTGTCCTGTATTGTGTTGTGTTGCATTGTCATTGGTCACTTGCCATAAATAAAGGACGATTTCATATCAATAAGGGCTCTGTCCTGTATTGTGTTGTGTTGTGTTGTCATTGGTCACTGGCCAAAAAAAAGGACCGTTTCATGTAAATAAGAGTTATGTCCATATTTTGTTGAGTTATTTGTCATTGGTCACTGGCCCTAAATAAAGGACGATTTCAAGTCAATAAGAGTTCTGTCCTGTACTGTGTTGTGTTGTATTGTCATTGGTCACTGGCCCAAAATAAAGGACCATTTCATGTCAATAAGGAATCTGCCCTGTATTGCGTTGTGTTGTATTGTGTTGTTTATATTGTCATTGGTCACTGGCCCTTAATAAATGACCATTTCATGTCAAAAAGAGTTCTGTCCTAGATTGTGTTGTGTTGTATTGTCATTGGTCACTGACCCTAAATAAAGAACCATTTCATGTCAATAAGGGCTCTGTCCTGTAGTGTGTTGTGTTTTAATGTCATTGGTAATTGGCCCAAAATAAAGGACCATGTCATGTCAATAATATTTCTGTCCTCTATTGCGTTTTGCTGTGTTGTCATTGGGCACTGGCCCTAAATAAAAGACAATTTCATGTCAATAAGAGTTCCGTCCTGTATTGTGTTGTGTTTTATAGTCATTGACCACTGGCCCTAAATAAAGGACCATTTCATGTTTTATGGGTTGTGACCTATATTGTGTTGTGTTTTATTGTTATTGGTCACTGGCCCTAAATAAAGGACCATTTGAGGTCAATAAGTGTTCTGTCCTGTATAGTGTTGTGTTGTTTTGTCATTGGTCACTGGCCCAAAATAAAGGACCGTTTGATGTGAATAAGGGTTCTGTCCGTGATTGTGTTGTGCTGTATTGTCATAGGTCACTGAAGCTCAATGAAGGACCATTTCATGTCAATAAGGGTTCTGTACTGTATTGTGTTGTGTTGTATTGTCATTGGTCACTGGCCCTAAATAAAGGACCTTTTCATGTCAATAAGATTTCATTCCTGTATTGTGTTGTGTTGTATTGTCATTGGTCAATGGCCCTAAATAATCGATCATTTAATGTCAATAAATGTTCTGTTCTGTATTGTGTTGTGATGTATTGCCATTTTTCACTGGCCCTATGTAAAGATACATTTTATGTCAATAAGGGTTCTGTGCTATAGTGTGTTGTGTTGTATTGTCATTGGTCACTGGCCCTAAAAAATAGACCATTTCATGTCAATAAGGGTTCTGTCCTGTATTGTGTTGTGTTGTAATGTCATTGGACACTGGCCATAAATAAAGGCCATTTCAGGTCAATAAGTGTTCTGTCCTGTATTGTGTTGTGTTGTTTTGCCATTGGACACTGCCCCTAAATAAAAGACCATTTCATGTGAATAAGAGTTCTGTCATGTATTGTATTGTGTTGTATTGTCATTGGTCACTGGCCCTAAATAAAGCACCATTTCATATTAATCAGGGTTGTGTCCCGAATTGTGTTGTGTTGAATTGTGTCAAAAGTCACTGGCCCTAAATGAAGGACAATTTCATGTGAATAAGGATTCTGTCATGTATTGTGTTGCGTTGCATTGTCATTGGTCACTGACCCTAAATAAAGGACGATTTCATTTCGATAAGGGCTCTGTAATTGATCGTGTTTTTGTGTATTGTCATTGGTCACTGGCCCTAAATAAATGACAATTTGCTGTCAATAAGCGTTCTGTCCTCTATTGTGTTGTGTTGCATGACAATGCAATGACAATTGGTCACTGGCCCTAAATAAAGGAAGATTTGATGTCAATAAGGGTTCTGTCCAGTACTGTGTTGTGTTGTATTTTCATTGGTAACTGTCCCGGAATAAAGGACCATTTCATGTCAATAAGGGGTCAGTGCTGTACTGTGTTGTGTTTTATTGTCATTGGACACTGGCCCTTAATAACGGACCATTTGATGTCAATGTGCGATCTGTCCTGTATTGTGTTGTGCTACATTGGCCCTAAATAAAGGACCATTTGATGTCAATAAGAGATCTGTCCTGTATTGAAATGTTTTTTAATGTCATTGGCCACTGACCTCAAATAAAGGATCATTTGATGTCAATAACAGTTCTGTCCTGTATTGTGTTGTGTTGTATTGACATTGGTCACTGGCCCCTAAATAAAGAACCATTTCATGTCTATAAGAGTTCTGTCCTGTGTTGTGTTTTGCTGTATTGTCTTTGGTCACTCGCCCTTAATAAAGGACAATTTCATGTCAATAAGAGTTCTGTCCTGTATTGTGTTGTGTTGTATTGTCATTGGTCACTGGCCCTAAATAAAGGACGATTTAATGTCAATTAGTGTTCTTTCCAAGATTGTGCTGTGTTGTATTGTCATTGGTCACTGGCCCTAAATAAAGGACCATTTCATTGTAAATAAGGGTTCTGTCCTGTATTGTGTTGAGTTGTTTGTCATTGGTCACTGGGCCCTAAATAGAAGACCATGTCTTGTCAATAAGAGTTCTGTCCTGTTTTGTGTTGTGTTGTATTGCCATTGGTCACTGGTCCTAAATAAGTGACCATTTCATCGTAAATAAGTGTTCTGTCCTGTATTGTGTTGAGTTGTTTGTCATTGGTCACTGGCACTAAATAAAGGACCATTTCTTGTCAATAAGAGTTCTGTCCTGTATTGTGTTGTGTTGTTTTGTGTGTCATTGTTCACTGGCCCTAACAAATGGGACCATTTCATGTCAAAAAGGGTTCTGTCATATATTGTGTTGTGTGGTATTGTCATTGGTCACTGGCCCTAAATAAAGGACCATTTCATGAAAACAAGGGTTTTGTCCTCTATTGTGTTTGTATTGTCATTGGTCACTGGCCCTAAATAAAGGACCATTTCATGAAAACAAGGGTTTTGTCCTCTATTGTGTTTGTATTGTCATTGGTCACTGGCCCTAAATAAAGGACGATTTCAAGTCAATAAGGGTTCTGTCCTGTATTGTGTTATGTTATATTGTCCATTGGTCACTGGCCTTAAATAAAGGGCCATTTCATGTCAATAAGAGTTCATTCATTTATTGTGTTGTGTTGTATTGTCATTGGTCACTGGCCATAACTAACGGACAATTTCATGTCAATAAATGTTCTCTTCTGTGTTGTGTTGTGTTGTATTGCTATTTGTAACTGTCCCTATTTAAAGAAACATTTTATGTCAATAAGGGCTCTGTCCTAGTTTGTGTTGTGCTGTATTGCCATTGGTCACTGGCCCTAAATAATGGCCAATTTCATGTCAATAAGTGTTCTGTCCTGAATTGTGTTGTGTTGTATTGTGTTGTTTATATTGTCATTGGTCACTGGCAATAAGTGTTCTGTCCTGAATTGTGTTGTGTTGTATTGTGTTGTTTATATTGTTATTGGTCACTGGCCCTAAATAAAGGACCAGTTTATGTCAATAAGGGTTCTGTCCTGTATTGTGTTGTGTTGTATTGTCATTGGTCACTGACCCGAAATAAAGAACCATTTCATGTCAATAAAGGCTCGGTCCTGTAGTGTTTTGTGTTTTATTGTCATTGGTCACTGGCCCGAAATAAAGGACCATTTCATGTCAATAAGGGTTCTGTCCTGTATTGCGTTGTGCTGTATTGCTATTCGTCACTGGCCCTAAATAAAGGACCATTTGATCGTAAATAAGAGTTCTGTCCTGTATTGTGTTGTGTTATATTGCCATTGCTCACTGGCCCTAAATAAAGCAACATTTCATTTCAATAAGGGTTCTGTACTGAATTGTGTTGTGTTGTATTGTCATTGGTCACTGGCCCTACATAAAGGACCATTTCATCTCAATAAGGGTTCTGTCCCTGTATTGTGTTCGTATTGTCATGGGTCACTGTCCCTTAATGTCCGACAATCAATAAGGGTTCTGTCCTGTATTGTGTTGTGTTCTATTGTCATTGGTCACTGGCCCTAAGTAAAGGGCCATTTCATGTTAATAAGATTTCATTCCTCTATTATGTTTTGTTGTATTGTCATTGGTCACTATCCCTAACTTAATGACTCTTTCATGCCAATAAATGTTCTGTCCTGTATTGTGTTGTGTTGTATGGCCATTGGTCACTGGCCATAAATAAAGAGGACATTTCATGTCAATATGGGTTCTGTCCTAGATTGTGTTGTGTTGTATTGTCATTGGTCACTGGCGCTAAATAAAGGACCATTTCATGTCAATAAGGATTCTGTACTCTATTGTGTTGTGTTGTATTGTCATTGGTCACTGCCCTAATTATATGACTATTTCATATTAATCAAGGTTCTGTGCAGTATTGTGTTGTGTTGAATTGTGTCAAACGTCACTGGCCCTAAATGAAGGGTAATTTCAAGTGAATAAGGTTTCTGTCATGTACTGTGTTGTGTTGTATTGACATTGGTCCCTGGTCCTCAATAAAGGACGATTTCATGTCGACAAGGGCTCTGTAATTTGTCGTGTTTTTTTGTATTGTCATTGGTCACTGGCCAAAATAAATGACCATTTCCTGTCAATAAGGGTTCTGTACTGTATTGTGTTGTGTTGCATGACAATGCAATGACAATTGGTCACTGGCCCTAATAAAGGAACTCTTAATAAAGGACCATTTCATGTCAATAAGGGTTCAGTGCGCTATTGTGGTGTGTTGTATTGTCACTTGGTCACTGGCCCTTAATAAAGGGCCATTTGATGACAATCAGCGATCTATCCTGTATTGTGTTGTGCTGTATTGTCATCGGCAATTGGACCTAAATAAAGGACCAATTGATGTCAATAAGTGTTCTGTCCTGTATTGAAATGTTTTTTATTGTCAATGGCCAATGACCTCAAATAAAGGATCATTTGATGTCAATAAGAGTCCTGTCATGTATTGTGTTGTGTTGTATTGTCATTGGTCACTGGCCCTAATTAAAAGAACAATTTCACGTCAATAAGAGCACTGTCCTGTCATTGTGTTGTGTTGTATTGTTATTGGTCGCTGGCCTTAAATAAAGGACGATTTCATGTCAATAAGAGTTCTGTCCTGTATTGTGTTGTGTTGTTTTGTGTGTCATTGTTCACTGGCCCTAAAAAATGGACAATTTCATGTCAAAAAGGGTTCTGTCATATATTGTGTTGTGTGGTATTGTCATTGGTCACTGGCCCTAAATAAAGGACCATTTCATGAAAACAAGGGTTTTGTCCTCTATTGTGTTTGTATTGTCATTGGTCACTGGCCCTAAATAAAGGACGATTTCAAGTCAATAAGGGTTCTGTCCTGTATTGTGTTATGTTATATTGTCATTGGTCACTGGCCTTAAATAAAGGGCCATTTCATGTCAATAAGAGTTCATTCATTTATTGTGTTGTGTTGTATTGTCATTGGTCACTGGCCATAACTAACGGACAATTTCATGTCAATAAATGTTCTCTTCTGTGTTGTGTTGTGTTGTATTGCTATTTGTAACTGTCCCTATTTAAAGAAACATTTTATGTCAATAAGGGCTCTGTCCTAGTTTGTGTTGTGCTGTATTGCCATTGGTCACTGGCCCTAAATAATGGCCAATTTCATGTCAATAAGTGTTCTGTCCTGAATTGTGTTGTGTTGTATTGTGTTGTTTATATTGTCATTGGTCACTGGCAATAAGTGTTCTGTCCTGAATTGTGTTGTGTTGTATTGTGTTGTTTATATTGTTATTGGTCACTGGCCCTAAATAAAGGACCAGTTTATGTCAATAAGGGTTCTGTCCTGTATTGTGTTGTGTTGTATTGTCATTGGTCACTGACCCGAAATAAAGAACCATTTCATGTCAATAAAGGCTCGGTCCTGTAGTGTGTTGTGTTTTATTGTCATTGGTCACTGGCCCTAAATAAAGGACCATTTCATGTCAATAAGGGTTCTGCCCTGTATTGCGTTGTGCTGTATTGCTATTCGTCACTGGCCCTAAATAAAGGACCATTTCATCGTAAATAAGAGTTCTGTCCTGTATTGTGTTGTGTTATATTGCCATTGCTCACTGGCCCTAAATAAAGCAACATTTCATTTCAATAAGGGTTCTGTCCTCAATTGTGTTTTGTTGTATTGTGATTGGTCACTGGCCCTAAATAAAGGACCATTTCATCTCAATAAGGGTTCTGTCCAGTATTGTGTTCGTATTGTCATGGGTCACTGGCCCTTAATGGCCGACAATCAATAAGGGTACTGTCCTGTATTGTGTTGTGTTCTATTGTCATTGGTCACTGGCCCTAAATAAAGGGCCATTTCATGTTAATAAAATTTCATTCCTCTATTGTGTTTTGTTGTATTGTCATTGGTCACTATCCCTAACTTAATGACTATTTCATGTCAAAAAATGTTCTGTCCTGTATTGTGTTGTGTTGTATGGCCATTGGTCACTGGCCCTATATAAAGGACGATTTCAAGTCAATAATGGTTCTGTCCTGTATTGTGTTGTGTTGTATTGTCATTAGTCACTGGCCCTAAATAAAAAACCATTTCATGTAAATCAAGGTTATGTCCTGTATTGTAATGTTTTGTATTGTAATTCGTATCTTGCCCTACAGAAAGGACCATTTCATATCAATAAATGTTCTGTCCTCTATTGTGTTGTGTTTTATTGTCATTAGTCACTGGCCCTCAATAAAGGATCATTTCATGTCAATAAGAGTTCTGTCCTGTATTGTGTTGTGTTGTATTGTCATTAGTCACTGGCCCTAAATAAAGAACCATTAGATGTCAATGAGCGATCCTTCCTGTATTGTGTTGTGTAGTCTTGTCATTGGCCATTGTCCGTCAATAAAGGACCATTTCATGTAAACAAGACTTCTGTCCTGTATTGTAATGTCTTACATTGTCATTGGCCACTGGCCTGAAATAAAGGTTCATTTCATGTCAATAAGAGTTCTGTCCCGTATTGTGTTGTGTTGTATATTCATTGGTCACCGGCCCTAAATAAAGGACCATTTCATGTCATTAAGGGATCTGCCCTGTATTGTGTTGTGTTGTATTGTGTTGTTTATATTGTCATTGGTCACTGGCCATTAATAAAGGACCATTTCATGTCAATAAGATATATGTCCCATATGGCGTTATTCTGTATTGTCTTTGGGCACTGGCCCTAAATAAAGGACAATTTAATGTCAATAAGTGTTCTGTCCTGTATTGTGTTCTGTTGTATTGTCATTTACCACTGGCCCTATATAAAGGACAATTTCATGCCTTTAAGGGTTCTGTCATATGTTGTGTTGTGTTGTATTGTTATTGGTCACTGGCCCTAAATAAAGGACCATTTCAGGTCAATAACTGTTCAGTCCTGTATTGTGCTGTGTTGTTTTGTCATTGGTCACTGGCCCAAAATAAAGGACCGTTTGATGTGAATAAGGGTTCTGTCCGTGTTTGTGTTGTGCAGTATTGTCGTAGGTCACTGACCCTAAATGTAGGGCCATTTCATGTCAATAAGGGTTCTGTACTGTATTGTGTTGTGTTGTATTGTCATTGGTCACTGGCCGTATATAAAGGACCATTCCATGTCAATAAGAGTTCATTCCTGTATTGTGTTCTGTTCTATTGTCATTGGTCAATGGCCCTAAATAATGGATCATTTCATGTCAATAAATGTTCCGTTCTGTATTGTGTTGTGATGTCTTGCCATTTTTCACTGGCCCTATTTAAAGATACATTTTATGTCAATAAGGGTTCTGTCCTAGAGTGTGTTGTGTTGTATTTTCATTGGTCACTGGCCCTAAAAAATAGACCATTTCATGTCAATAAGGGTTCTGTCCTGTATTGTGTTGAATTGTAATGTCATTGGACACTGGCCCTAAATAAAGGACCATTTCAGGTCAATAAGTGTTCTGTCCTGTATTGTGTTGTGTTATTTTGTCTTTGGACACTGGCCCTAAATAAAAGACAATTTCATTTGAATAGGAGTTCTGTCCTGTATTGTGTTGTGTTGTATTGTCATTGGTCACAGGCCCTAAATAAAGGACCATTTCAAATTAATAAGTGTTGTGTCCCGAATTGTGTTGTGTTGAATTATGTCAAAAGTCACTGGCCCCAAATGAAGGACAATTTCCTGTGAATAAGGTTTCTGTCATGTATTGTGTTGCGTTGTATCGTCATTGGTCACTGGCCCTAAATAAAGGACGATTTCATTTCCATAAGGGCTCTGAAATTTATCGTGTTTTTGTGTATTGTCATTGGTCACTGGCCCTAAATTAATGAACATTTGCTGTCAATAAGGGTTCTGTCCTGTATTGTGTTGTGTTGCATGACAATGCAATGACAATTGGTCACTGGCCCTAAATAAAGGAAGATTTGATGTCAATAAGGGTTCTGTCCAGTATTGTGTTGTGTTGTATTTTCATTGGTAACTGGCCCTTAATAAAGGACCATTTCATGACAATAATGGTTCAGTGCTGTATTGTGTTGTGTTGTATTGTCATTGGTCACTGGCCCTTAATAAAGGACCATTTGATGTCAATAAGCGATCTGTCCTGTATTGTGTTGTGCTCCATTGTCATTGGTCATTGGCCCTAAATCAAGGTCCATTTGATGTCAATAAGAGTTCTGTTCTGTATTGAAATGTTTTTTAATGTCATTGGCCACTGACCTCAAATAAAGGATCATTTGATGTCAATAAGAGTTCTGTCCTGTATTGTGTTGTGTTGTATTGTCAGTGGTCACTGGCCCTAAATAAAGAACCATTTCATGTCTATAAGAGTTATGTCCTGTATTGTGTTGTGTTGTATTGCCATTGGTCTCTGGCCCTAAATAAAGGAACATTTCATGTCAATAAGCGTTCTGTCTTGTATTGTGTTGTGTTGTATTGTCATTGTTAACTGGCCCTAAATAAAAGACCATTTCATGTCAATAAGGGTTCTGTCCTGTATTGTGTTGTGTTGTATTGTGACTGGTCACAGACCCTAAATAAAGGACCATTTCATGTCAATATGGGTTCTGTCCTGAATTGTGTTGTGTTGTATTATCATTGGTCACAGGCGCTAAATAATGGACCATTACGTGCCAATAAGGGTTCTGTCCTGTATTGTGCTGTGTTGTATTGTCATTGGTCACTGGCCCTAAATAAAGGACAATTTCATTTCGATAAGGGTTCTCTCCTTTATCGTGCTGTGTTGTATAGTCATTGGACACTGGCCCTAAATAAATGACCATTTCATATCAATAACGGTCCTGTCCTGTATTGTGTTGTGTTGCATTGTCATTGGTCACTGGAAATAAATAATGGACGATTGCATGTCAATAATGGCTCTGTCCTGTATTGTGTTGTGTTGTATTGTCACTTTTCACTGGCCCTAAAGAAAAGGAACATTTCATGTAAATAAGAGTTCTGTCCATATTGTGTTGAGTTGTTTGTCATTGGTCACTGGCCCTAAATAAAGGACGATTTCATGACAATAAGAGTTCTGTCCTATATTGTGTTGCGTTGTATTGTCATTGGTCACTGGCCCCAAAAAAGGACCATTTCATGTGAATAAGAATTCTGTCATGTATTGTGTTGTGTTGTATTGTCATTGGTCACTGGCCCTAAATAAAGGAACATTTCATGTCAATACGGGTTCTGCCCTGTATTGTGTTGTGTTGTATTGTGTTATTTATAATCTCTTTTGTTACTGGCCCTTAATTACGCACCATTTCATGTCAATAAGGGTTCTGTCCCGGAAGGTGTTGTGTTGTTTTGTCATTGGTCACTGACCCGAAATAAAGAACCATTTCTTTTTTTTTTTTTTTTTTTTAGTTTTTTTTTTTTTTTTTTTTTTTTTTTTTTTCGTGCAAAATTTTATTTTCACCATATAATATTACATACATGCATGTTATTGACAGAGTAGTTCATGTATGTACATGTACCGTATGGTTGTATATAAATACAATTGTAAACATACTACATACAAAACATACATTCATATACAATATATACAATACTTGCAGTTTTGTATTTCAAAACATTTTGCAAAAATACTAACTTGTACATGCATACTATATACAGTTTTATATGTAATCATGTATGTCTTCTATCTATACAATATTGCACGTAAGAAAAATAACCTAAGTGCTGAGTTACGTTGGGTATAATACACTGATAATGCAGATTTTACAAAATACTGGTGTGGTAAACAATATTTATTATGTGTTATAAAGTATTATGTCGTTATAAGAGATGTCTGTAAATGTTTTGACAAGGGACCAGTTTCTCAGTTCTTCATCTGTTTTTATTGTAGTTTTATATATTTCAAACGTTTGCTTCATACTATTTACAAGTCCATATTTAGATGGACTTCTGTTTTTCCTCTGGCAATGAAAGATATACCGTTTAATTTCAAGGCATACAATGTTTAAATCATTCATTTTTGAATTTGTAATTCCAAGTATTAATTCCTGACATGTCAACTGAACATGTAAGCTTGGTCGACTTCTATGAATAATTTCGACAGCAAAATTAACAATTTCTTGGGTATATGGACAGTACCAGAACAAGTGCGTAATGTTTTCTACTTCATTGTTACAGAATGTACATAGATTGTCAGCAGCAATTTTCATCTTGAACATAAGTGATTTTGTTCCCAATATTCTGTGTACTATTCTACATTGGAACCATCTGATATATGTATCCTTAGTTAAATTGAATACAAGTGTATGTACGTTTTTCCAGTCAATATTAAAAAATTCTGAATTCCATTTTGTTTGACTAGTTGGAATGTCACTGTTTTGGATTAATATTTTATAAATATGTTTTTCTTCTTTAGGGCTAGTTACTATTTTCTTTATGTAAGTTGGTAATATAGGTCCCTGAGTTTTATTGTAAAAATTTGGCAAATCTTCAAAATTTTCAATATATTTGCTTATTATGTTAATTAATCCATGGTACAATAGGAAATTTACATTTGTTCCGACATGTAAATCCAAAACTTCTTTAGGAATAAAACAATCTCTTTCTATCATAATATCTCTAACAAAACGAATACCTCTTTCATAGAGACTTTTAATATAAATGTGAATATTGTTTATTTTAAAATTATGATTATAAAATAGAGGCATATCCAGAATATCATCACTATTTATTATTGGCAGCTTTTCAATATACAATATATAGTTTTTCAGGACATCGAGCCAAAATTTATTTTTCAATTGTAGGCATATTTTTTCGGCATACATTTTACCAGTGTTAAAAAGTGTTTTAAAATCTATAAACGATTTAACAAATGAATAACAATTTCCATCGCCTGACACTAATCTCTTCAACCAAATTATTTTCATGTATTTTTCAAACGAACATATATCTATCATATTTAACCCACCTTCGTTATATTCCTTAACAATTACAGTAGCTTTTATTTTGCTTGGTCCTGCCCAAATGAAGTCATAAAATTGTTGGTTAATTTGTTTCATGGTGTCTATTCCTGGTGTTGGTAGTGTTACAAATAAATGATTAAGTAAAGGTAAAAGCAGTGATTTGACAATAGTTATCTTTCCCAGCGGTGTAATATTTCTACGATTCCAATGACTTATTGAACTCTTAATACTTTCGATTTTGTTTTCAAAATTTTTCATTACCATGTTTTCTAAGTTAATATCAAACTCTATCCCAAGAACTTTAAAAGTAGTTGCTCCCCATCTCAGTTTGTATTTAGTTTTTATTGATCTAGTACTATACTTCATAGAGCCGATCCAAATTAAGTTAGTTTTTTCATAGTTTATGTTTAGTCCAGAGTATCTTGAGAATTCATGAAGCATGTCTAACGTATAATTAAGGGATGGTTCAGATCCGTCAAGAAATAAAGATGTGTCATCAGCAAATTGAGATATTTTATATTCTATGTCTTTAATTGTTATACCTTTTATTTCTTTGCTTTCCCTTATTTTAATAGCAAGAACTTCTGCACATATAATAAAAATGTAAGCGCTGATTGGGTCTCCTTGTCGACAACCCCTCTCTATACAGAAAGTGTTTGACAAGAATCCGTTTATTTGTATGGAGGCCATAGTATTATGCAAGAACATAGATATCCATTTTTGAAGCATTGGTCCGAAATTAAAAAAACTAATAGTTGTTTCTATAAACTGAAAAGACAAAGTATCGAATGCTTTTTCGAAATCAATTGTCATTAGTAATCCAGGTAAATTATTATCTTCAGCATATTTCAAAATATCGTAAAGTAGTCTAGTGTTTTCACCGATAAATCGGTCTTTAATGAAACCAGTTTGATCTTTAGAGATTACAATATCGAGTACTTTTTTTAATCTATTTGCAATAGAACCTGATGCTAATTTGTAAACAACATTTAATAATGTTAATGGTCGTAGATTTTTCAGATAACACCTCGGCTTGTTGTCTTTTGGAATGCAGGTTATAATTCCATGTTTTTGTGTTATAGACAAGGAGTTTGTAACAAATGCATAATTTACACTTCTTACTACGAAATGACCTAACTTCTTCCAAAATACCTTAAAAAATTCAGCAGTAAATCCATCAGAGCCAGGACTTTTGTCATGTTTCATATTTTTAAGCGTTATTGTTACTTCTTCGATACTAAGCAGTCCTTCTAATGAATCAGATTGAACTTTATTTAATTTTGGTATATTAACATTAGCTAAATCTGATTTTATATCATATTCAATTTCGTTGTCATTTCTTTTGTATAATGTTTTATAGAATGAAACAGCTTCATTTAGAATATCATTTTGCTCCTGCAACTTTACACCATTTTCCAATTCAATAAAAGGTATCGACTTGTTTGTATAATGATTTGATTCAAGCGAGCAAAAATATTTAGAAGGTTTTTCCCCATCTTCTATCCATTTAGCTCTAGCTCGAATAAGAGACCCTTTAAGTTTATTTTCCCTTACATTTTCTAATTCATTTTGAAGGTCAAGAAGTTGTTCTGAATTAGTAACAGTTAATGATTTTTGAAGTATATCAATTTTTTTAATTAAATTAGATTCATGGTTTTTGTTCAGTTTAGCTTTATATGATGAGAATGAAATAGTTTTTCCTCTAATTTCCATGAGTAATGTTTCCAGGAATAACTGGTCATTGATAACAAACTGTAAGTTGTTGTTGTCAATGTTTTCTATGTTTTCTATGTTGTAGATGGGAATACAATATTGTTGTTTAACATTTTCTATCAAAGTATTAATGCAGTTTAAATAGTAAATATCCTTTAACAGTGAATTGTTGAATTTCCAGAGCCCTTTACCATGTGCTATATCCTCAAAACTTAGTTCTAAGTCAATAATTGAATGGTCTGATTTATAACATGAATCAATAGAAGATTTTCTAATTTTAGAAGACAAACTATTAGAAGTAAGGAAAAAATCAAGTCTAGCCTGCTGTAATGGTGTTAACCGTCTCCATGTATATTGTTGGGTAGTGCCGTTTAGATATCTGAAAGTATCAATGATATTATTATCTCTAATAATAGATTGCAGTGTTTTTCTTGCATTTTTATTATTATTAATGGATGTATAATTTAGATAGTCCAAGTTAACGTCTAATACACAATTAAAGTCTCCACATATAATATATTCGTCATTTTGAAAATCTATTATTTTTTTTAAGAGGTCTGTAAAAAAGATGGGTGTATCTTTATTAGGCCCGTATAATGTGCATAAGGTAAACCTGTTTGTCATATATGTCAAATCCAATAATAAGTAGTTACCACGAGAGTCATTTTCAATTTTATTTAATGTGATTGGTAAGTTTTTTCTAAACAAAATGCAAACACCTCTTGAATTTGAAAGCCCAAAACTAAAATAACATTCCCCGTCCCATTCTGAGTATATTTTATTTTTCATATCAGGAGTAAAATGACAGTCTTGGAGACAATAAATATGTCCTTGTTTTGATTTTAAAAAATCAAAGACATCTCTTCGTTTTTTACTGTTATTGAGACCCCTACAGTTGTATGACAATTAATTTTAGATTATCCATTTAAATAACGGTATGATGAAAAAATGTGCCATTACATATATATTGTTAAACAGATATTTTGGTAGGAAATATACAACATTTCTATCTTTTAAATTATGCATGTTATGATGCAAGTAATTCAGCAAATTAAACACAAACATACAATGTAACAAGAACACAATGTACAAAAGGAGGTTCAAGGTATGTGGAATGATTGTGGTTTCAATCAAACAATGAGTTTTATATACATCAAAATACATGATTTTACAACAGATATGGTTACAATCAAACAATGAGTTTGACATACATCAACATACATGATTTCACAACAGATATGGTAGCTTACATACTATTGCATTAGTGGTGTATCACCTAATCACATCTGATGGTGAACATAACATAAAATACTGAGATGAGACAAAAACACTTATTCTTAGATATAAAAACTGCTTACAAATGTATCGTATGAACTTAGATCATAAGTAAATCAGTATTGAATATTTGCAAGCTATTTCTGTTCATATATAAATACCTAGATTTATATTGTACAAGAATGTGTCCTCAATTATACGTGTAATAGGTTTCACAAAATTATTGTAATAATGAGCCGCAAATGAGCAAAGGGTAGGTTATTTAATTTTTTAATCTCCATGATTCACAAAATAAGTAGCCTAACAACACAAATACTTGTAGAAAACAGATTGTGACAGTCAGTTTCTTCTGCATGCTTTTCAAATATTTATCAATTTAATATTAACACAATACGCAATAATTTTGCAAGGACAGCTTAATCTTATCAAAACATATTTATTTTCTTAAATCTGCAACCTTTACGCACGTTTATTACAAATACATTTGTACTAACAATTATAAATAACGAAACAACATTATCTTGATATAGTAAAAACATTTACATCAACTTCCATGTGTTGCAAATACCAATTACATTCATATCTAAGCTTAACAAATATGTATACAAGCAGATCATTTAGTAGTGTAGTTATTTTATTACCCCTAACAAAGGAAGTGTAAAAATAAAGCAGTTTCAATAAAACATATACACATGCATGCAGCTTAAACCTTGTAAAGCATATATAGATAAACATACACAAGTAGTATGAGTAGTTAAATTTTGTTCAAATAAAAATAGTACGGATGTTTAATTTTCTATAATAGTAGAACAGCAGCAAAATAATTTATACTACAATCATAATGTGTCTTATTTTACACATTAAGTTAAGATGAAAAAAAGTAAATTTACTGTACGGCTGTGTTGATTTTGTGATATATTTCCAATAAACAGTAGGTGACTTACATCCTGTAATAGATTATTAAAATGATAGTTTTACATTATAAGATAAACACTTCAGTATGCCTTATAATAATAATGAAATACATATAACCATCTTTTCTAGCCATTGTATCACCTGTGTACAAACGTATAATTTGTTCTATTTATTCAGTTGATTAATTTCTAAACACCGTTTTGGAAGTAGATAAGGACTTTAATCTGCATTAGGTATAATTGGATAAAGGCTATATGGGCATGCTAAAAATAGAAGTCAAAAAAAACTATAGTCATTCACCTGTGTACAAACGTATAATTTGTTCTATTTATTCAGTTGATTAATTTCTAAACACCGTTTTGGAAGTAAATAAGGACTTTAATCTGCATTAGGTATAATTAGATAAAGGCTATATGGGCATGCTAAAAATAGAAGTCAAAAAAAACTATAGTCATTTCTAGCATTTAACCAATTATATAGTTTTTATCTTTATTTACATTTGGATGTGGGATCGATACTGTCGAATAATTAATTGGTGGCTTGCACCAATTTAGACTAAAATTGTTTTGTTTTTATTATGTATAAAAATATTATTGATATTTTTTTTTTTTATTGCCCAAAAGTTTTATGATAGTTAAAGAAAATGGGTATAAGGGTTTTATACAAGTTTTATTAATACCTTTTTTCCAAAAGTTTTATGGTAATTAAGGAAAATGGGTTGAGGGTTTTATCAATAATTTACAATTTCCAAAAAAAAATTAAAAAAAATAAAAAAACAAGTTCAACATGTAATACATTTTAAGCACAAAATGAGTTTTTTTGTTTAAATATACTGTCATGAATAGTAGACAATTAGGAATATACCACTTTTGTTTGTAATGTTCATCCCTCCATCCCTCCTAGTGGCCGCTCACGCCATTTCTTCTGTTCTGTCTGAAGTTTTCGATAACTTCGTTCACATTGTCATATATGTCAAATTTTATGCGTTCATCTGCGATAGTTTGTCCATATACTGCCCCATTGAAATACCATGCACTGTCAATATTTGGGTGCAGATAAAGTCTGTTGATAAGCCCCTGATTTGGTTTTGTGACATCATCAACCAGCTTGTATCCGTTGCTCTTCATTGGAGACCGTTTCCGCATGATGGCAGATTTTGCACTGTTTTTAAGCAGCTTGATGAGTACTGGGCGGATCTGCCCCCTCTTGGTTGGGATACGGTGCATCGCCACTATATCAATCGGCTGAAGGTCAACCTCTGTGTGGGTCTTCAGGATTTCAGTCACAGTTTTTGCCAGTGATTTTTCATTTTCCTCTCTATTTTCTGGTACATTAAGGATGTGTTTTAATGTCATTGGTCACTGGCCCTAAATAAAGGACCATTTCATGTCAATAATGGTTCTGTCCTGTATTGCGTTGTGCTGTATTGTTATTGATCACTGGCCCTAAATAAAGGACCACTTCATGTCAATAAGGGTTCTGTACCGTATTGTTTTCTATTTTATTGTCATTGGTCATTGGCCCTAAATAAAGGACCATTTCATGTGAATAAGGGTTCTGTCCTGTATTGTGTTTTGCTGTATTGTCATTTGGCACTGGCCCTAAATAAAGGAAAATTTCATGTGAATAAGAGTTCTGTTGTGTATTGTGTTGTGTTATTTTGTCATTGACAACTGGCCCTAAATAAAGGACCATTTCATGTCTTTAAGGGTTCTGTCCTATATTGTGTTGTGTTGTATTGTTATTGGTAACTGGCCCTAAATAAAGGACCATTTCAGGTCAATAAGGGTTGTGTCCTGTATTGTGTAGTGTTGTTTTGTCATTGGTCACTGTCGCAATATAAACGACAGTTTCATGTGAATAAGGGTTCTGTCCGTTATTCTATTGTGCTGTATTGTCATAGGTCACTGACAATAAATGAAGGACCATTTCATGTCAATAAGGGTTCTGTACAGTATTGTGTTGTGTTGTATTGTCATTGGTCACTGGCCCTAAATAAAGGACCATTTCATGTCAATAAGCGTTCATTCCTGTATTGTGACGTGTTGTATTGTCATTGGTCAATGGCCCTAATTAAAGGATCATTTCATGTCAATAAATGTTCTGTTCTGTATTGTCTTGTGTTGTATTGACATTTTTCACTGGCCCTGTTTAAAGAAACATTTTATGTCAAAAAGGGTTCTGTCCTTGATTGTGTTGTGTTGAATTGTCATTGGTCAATGGCCCTAAAAAATAGACCATTTCATGACAATAAGGGTTCTGTCCTGTATTGTGTTGTGTTGTAAAGACATTGGTCACTGGCCCTAAATAAAGGACCATTTCAGGTCAATAAGGGTTCTGTGCTCTTTGTGTTGTGTTCTTTTGTCATTGGACACGGGCCCTAAATAAAGAACCCTTTCAAGTTAATAAGGGATCTGTCCTTTATTGTGTTGTGCTGTATTGTCATTGGTCACTGACCCGATATGAAGGAACATTTCATGTCAATAAGGATTCTGTACTGTATTGTGTTCTGTTGTGTTGTCATTGGTCACTAGCCCTAAATAAAGGACCATTTCATATTAATAAGGCTTCTGTCCTGAATTGTGTTGTGTTGAATTGTGTCAAATGTCACTGGCCCTAAATGAAGGACAATTTCATGTGAATAGGGATTCCGTCATGTATTGTGTTGTGTTGTATTGTCATTGGTCACTGGCTATAAATAAAGGACGATTTCATTTCGATAAGGGCTCTGTAATTTATCGCGTTTTTTTGTGATGTCATTGTTCACTGGCCCTAAATAAATGACCATTTGCGGTCATTAAGGGTTCTGTCCTCTATTGTGTTGTGTTGCATGACAATGCAATGACAATTGGTCAATGGCCCTAAATAAAGGACGATTTGATGTCAATAAGGGTTTTGTCCTGTATTGTGTTGTGTTGTATTGTCATTGGTAACAGGCCCTGAATAAAGGACCATTTCATTTCAATAAGGGTTCAGTGCTGTATTGTGTTGTGTCGTACTGTCATTGGTCACTGGCAATAAATAAAGGACGATTTCATGGTAATAACGTTCTGTCCTGTATTGTGTTGTGTTCTATTTTCATTGGTCACTGGAATTAAATAAAGGACGATTTCATGTCAATAAGGGATTCTGTCCTGTTTGTGTTGTGTTGAATTGTTATTGGTCACTGGTTCTAAATAAAGGACGATTTCATGTCAATATGAGTTCTGTCCTGTATTGTGTTGTGTTGCATTGTCATGGGTCACGGGTCCTGTATAAGTACCATTTGTTGTCAATTAGGGATCTGTCCTGTATTGTGTTGTGTTGTATTGCAATTGGTCACTGGCCCTAAATGAAGAACGATTTCATGACAATAAGCTATATGTCCTGTATTGTGTTGTGTTGTATTGTCATTGGTCACTGGCCCTAAATAAAGAACCATTTCATGTCAATAAGGAATCTCTCCTGTATTGTGTTTTGTTGTATTGTCATTGGTTACTGGCCCTAAATAAAGAACCATTTCATGTCAATAAGTGTGCTGTCCTGCATTGTGCTATGCTGTGAGGTCATTGGTCACTGGCCCTAAATAAAGAACCATTTCATGTCAATAAGGGTTCTGTCCTGTATTGTGTTGTGTTGCATCGGTCACTGGCCCTAAATAAAGGACGATTTCATGGCAATAGTGGTTCTCTCGTGTGTTGTATTTTCTTGTCTTCTCATTGGTCATTTACCCTAAGTAAAGGACCATTTCAAGTCAATAAGGGTTCTGTCCTGTATTGTGTTGTGTTTTATTGTCATTGGTCAGTGGCCCTAAATAAAGGACGATTTCATGTCAATGAGGGATCTGTCCTGTATTCTGTTGTGTTGTATTGTCATTGGTCATTGGCCCTAAGTAAAGGACCATTTCATCTCAATACGTGTGCAGTCCTGTATTGTGTTGTGTTGTATTGTAATTGGTCCCTGGTCCTAAATGAAGGACCATTTCATGTCAATAAGGTATATGTCCTGTATTTTGTTGTGTTGTATTGACATTGGTCACTGGTCCTATATAAAGGACGATTTCATGTCAATAAGAGTTCTGTCCTGTATTGTGTTTTGTTGTACTGTCATTGGTAACTGGCCCTAAAAATAGGACCATTTCATGTCAATAAGGGTTCTGTTCTATATTGTGCTGTGTTGTATTGTCATTGGTCACTGGCCCTAAATATGTACCATTTGATGTCAATGTGGGATCTGACCTTTATTGTTTTGTGTCGAATTGTTATTGGTCACTGGCCCTAAATAAAGGACCATTTCATATCAATACGGGATTTGTCCTCTATTGTGTTGTGTTTTATTGTCATAGGTCACTGACCCTAAATAAAAAACCATTTCATGTCAATAAGGATTCTGATCTGTCTTGTGTTGTGTTGTATTGTCATTGGTCACTAGCCCAAAATAAAGAACCAGTTGATGTCAATGACGGATCTGTCCTGTATTGTGTTGTGTTGTATGGACAACGTTGACTGGCCCTAAATAAATGACAATTTCATGTAAATAAGGGTTCTGTCATGTATTGTGTTGTGCTGTATTGTCATTGGTCACTGAACCTAAATAAAGGACAATTTCATGTCAATAAGTGTTCTGTACTGTATTATGTTGAGTTGTATTGTCATTGGTCATTGGCCCTAAATAAAGGACCATTTCCAGTCAATAAGGGTTCTGTCCTGAGTTGTGTTCTGTTGTATTGTCATTGGACACTGGCCCTAAATAAAGGACAATATCATGTCAATAAGTGTTCTGTCCTGTACTGTGATGTATTCACATTGGTCACTGGCCATAAATAAAGGACCATTTCATCTCAATAAAGGTTCTGTCCTGTGTTTTGTTGTGTTGTATTGTCATTGTCCACTGGCCCTAAATAAATGACGATTTCATGTCAATAATGTTTCTGTGTTGTATTGTGTTGTGTTGGATTGCCATTGGCAACTGGCGCTAAATAAAGGACGATTTCACGTCAATAATTGTCATGTAGTGTACTGTGTTTATTGTGTTGTGTTGTTTCGTCATTGGTCACTGGCCCTAAATAAAGGACCATTTGATGTCAATGACATATCTTTCCTGTATTGTGTCGTGTTGTATTTTCATTGGTCATTGGCCCTAAATAAAGGACCATGTGAAGTTAATAAGAGTTATGTCCTGTATTGTTTTGTGTTGTATTGTCATTGGTTACAGGCACAAATAAAAGGACCATTTCATGTCAGTAAGTGTTCTGTCCTGTATTGTGTTGTGTTGTGTTGTCATTTGTCACTGGCCCAAAATAAAGGACCTTTTCATGTGAATAAGGGTTCTATCCTTTATTGTGTTGTGTTGAATTATAATTGGTTACTGACCCTAAATAAATGACTATTTCATGTCAATAAGTGTTCTGTACTGTATTTAGATGTGTTTTATTGTCATTGGTCACTGGCCCTAAATAAAGGATGATTTCATGGCTATAAGGGTTCTGACCTGCATTGTGTTGTTTTTTATTGTCATTGGTCACTAGCCCTAAATAAAGGACAATTTCATGTCAATAAGGGTTCTGTCCTGTGATGTGTTGTGTTGTATTGTCATTGGACACTGGCCCTAAATAATGGACTATTTCATGTCGATAAGGGTTCTGTCCTGTATTGTGTTTGTATTGTCATTGGTCATTGGCCCTAAATAAAGGACCATTTCTTGTCAATAATGGTTCTGTCCTGCATTGTGTTGTGCTGTGATGTCTTTTGTCACTGACCCTAAAAAAGGACCATTTCATTTCAATAAGGGTTCTGTCCTGTGTCGTGTTCTGCTCTATTGTCATTGGTCACTGACCCTAAATGAATAACCATTTTATGTCCATACGGTTCTGTTATGTATTGTATTGTGTTCTATTGTCATTGGTCACTGGCCCTAAATAAAGGACCATTTCGTGTCCATTTGGGTTCTGTCCTGTATTGTGATGTGTTGAATTGTTATTAGCCACTGACCCGAAATAACAGACAATTTCATGTAAATAAGGTATCTGTCCTGTATTGTGTTGTGTTGTATTGTCATTGGTGACTGGCCCTTAAAGGACGATTTCATGTCGATACGGGTTCTGTCCTGTATCGTGTTCTGTTGTATTGTCATTGGCCACTGGCCCTAAATAAATGACCATTTCATGTAAATAAGGGTTCTGTCCTGTATAGTGATGTGTTGCATTGTCATTGGTCACTGGCCCTAAATTAAGAACAATTTGATGAAAATAAGGTATCTGTCCTGTATTGTGTTGTGTTGTATTGTCATTGGTCACTGGCCCTAAATGAAGGACGATTTCATATCGATAAGGGTTCTGTCCTGTATCGTGTTCTGTTGTATTGTCAGTGGTCACTGGCCGCGATTAAATGACCATTTCATGTCCAAAAAGGGTTCTCTCAAGTATAGTGATGTGTTGCATTGTCATTGGTCACTGGCCGTAAATAAAGAACGATTTCATGGTAATAAGGTTCTGTCCTGTATTGTGTTGTATAGTATTTTCCTCGGTCACTGGCCCTAAATAAAGGACAATTTCATGTCAATAAGGGATTCTGTCCTGTATTGTTTTGTGTTGTATTATTATTGGTCACTGGCCCTAAATAAATGACCATTTCAAGTCAATAAGTATTCTTTCCTTGATTGTGTTGTTTTGTATTGTCATTGGTCACTGGTCATAAATAAACTGCCATATCATGTCAATAAGGGTTCTGTCTTGTATTGTGTTGTGTTGTATTGTCGTTGGTTACTGGCCCATAATAAAGCACCAATTCATGTCAATAAGGGTTCTTTCCTGTATTCTGTTGTGCTGTATTGTCATTGGTCACTGACCATTTCATATCGATTAGGGTTCTGTACTGTATTGTCTTGTGTTGAATTGTCATTGGTCACTGGCCCTAAATAAAGGACCATTTCATATCAATAAGGATTATGTCCTGTATTGTGTTGTGTTGCATAGTCATTGGTCACTGGCCCTAAACAAAGCACGATTTCATGGCAATAAGGGATCTCCCCTGAATAGTGTTTTTTTGTCTTGTCATTGGTCATTTGCCCTAAGTAAAGTACCATTTCATGTCAATAAGCGTTCTGTCCTGTATTGTGTTGTGTTGTATGGTTATTGGACAATGGCCCTAAATAAAGGCCGATTTCATGTCAATAAGGGATCTGTCCTGTATTGTGTTGAGTTTTATTGTCATTGGTTATTGCCCCTAAGTAAAGGCCATTTCATATCAATACGGGTTCTGTCCTGAATTGTGTTATGTTGTAATGTCATTGGTCACTGGCCCTAAAGAAAGGACCATTACATGTCAATAAGGGTTTTTTCCTAAATTGTGTTTTGTTGTATTATCATTTGTCACTGACCTTAAATAAAGGATCGTTTCATGTCAATAGAGGTTCTGTCCTAGATTTTGTTGTGTTGTATTGTCATTGGTCACTGGCCCTAAATATAGGATCATTTCATGTCAATAAGGGTTCTGTGCTGTATTGTGTTTTGTTGTATTATCATTGGTCACTGGTCCAAAAAAAAGACCGTTTCGTGTGAATAAGGGTTCTGTCCTGGATTGTATTGTTTTGTATTGTCATTGGTCACTGGCCCTTAATAAATGACCATTTCATGTCAATAAGGCTTCTGACCTGTTTTGTTTTGTGTTGTATTGTCATTTGTTACTGTCCCAAAATGAAGGACCATTTCGTGACAATAAGTGTTCAGTCTTGTATTTTGTTGTGTTGTATTATGATTGGTCAATGGCCCTAAATATACAACCATTTCATGTCAATAAGAGTTCTGTCCTGCAATGTGCTGTGCTGTGAGGTCATTGGACACTGACCCTAAATAAAGGACAATTTCATGTCAATACGGATTCTGTCATGACATGTGTTGTGTTCTAATGTCATTGGTCACTGTCCCTATATAAGAACCATTTGATGACAATGAGAGATCTGTCCTGTATTCTGTTGTGTTGTATTGTCATTGGTCACTGGCCCTAAATAACGGACCATTTCATGTCAATAAGTTATATGTCCTGTATTGTGTTGTGTTGTATAGTCGTTGGTAACTGGCCCTAAATAAAGGACCATTTCATTACAATAAGGGTTCTGTCCTGTATTGTGCTGTGTTGTATTGTCATTGGTCACTGGCACTAAATAAGTACAATTTTTGTCAGTGAGGGTTCTGCCTGTATTGTGTTGTTTTGTATTGTCATTGGTCACTGGCCCTAAATAAAGCACCATTTCGTGTCAATGTGGGATCCGTCCTGTATTGTGTTTTGTTGTATTGTCATTGGTTTTCTGCCCCTAATTAAAGAGCCATTTCATACCAATACGGGTTCTGTCCTCTATTGTGTTGTGTTGTATTGTCATTGGTCACTGGCACTAAATATAGGACCATTTCATGCCAATAAGGGTTCTGTCCTGTATTGTGTTGTGTTGTATTGTCATTGGTCACTGGCCATAAATAAAGGACGATTTCATGGCAATAAGGGTTCTGTCCTGTATTGTGTTGTTTTTTATTTTCATTGGTCACTGGCCCTAAATAAAGGACAATTTCATGTCAATAAGGGTTCTGTCCTGTGATGTGTTGTGTTGTATTGTCATTGGTCACTGGCCCTAAATAATGGAATATTTCATGTCGATAAGGGTTCTGTCCTGTATTGTGTTTGTATTGTCATTGTTCACTGGCCCTAAATAAAGGACCATTTCTTGTCAATAAGGGTTTTGTCCTGTATGTGTTGTGCTGTGATGTCTTTTGTCACTGACCCTAAAAAAGGACCATTTCATTTTAATAAGGGTTCTGTCCTGTATCGTGTTCAGCTATATTGTCATTGGTCACAGACCCCAAATGAAGAACCATTTCATGTCCATACGGGTTCTGTTCTGTATTGCATTGTGTTGTATTGTCATTGGTCACTGGCCCTAAATAAAGGACCATTTCATGTCCATATGGGTTCTGTCCTGTATTGTGATGTGTTGAAATGTTATTAATCACTGGCCCGAAATAAAAGACAATTTCATGTAAATAAGTTATCTGTCCTGTATTGTGTTTGGCCACTGGCCCTAGATAAATGACCATTTCATGTAAATAAGGGTTCTGTCCTGTATAGTGATGTATTGTATTGTCATTGGTCATTGGCCCTAAATTACGACCAATTTGATGAAAATAATTTATCTGTCCTGTATTGTGTTCTGTTCCATTGTCATTGGTCACTGGCCCTAAATAAAGGACGATTTCATGTCGATAAGTGGTCTGTCCTGTATCGTGTTCTGTTGTATTGACATTGGTCACTGGCCGCCAATAAATGACCATTTCATGTCGAAAAGGGTTTTGTCCTATATAGTGATGTGTTGCATTGTCATAGGTCACTGGCCCTAAATAAAGAACGACTTCATGGTAGTAAGGTTCTGTCCAGTATAGGGTTGTGTAGTATTTTCCTTGGTTACTGGCCCTAAATAAAGGACGATTTCATATCAATAAGGGATTCTGTCCTGTATTGTGTTGTGTTGTATTGTTATTGGTCACTGGTCCTATATAAAGGATGATTTCATGTCAATATGGGTTCTGTCCTGTATTGTGTTGTGTTGTATTTGTCATTGGTCACTGGTCCTGTATAAGTACCATTGGATGTCAATGAGGGATCTGTCCTGTATTGTGTTGAGTTGAATTGTAATTGGCCACTGGCCCTAAATGAAAGACCATTTCATATCAATAAGTTATATGCCCTGTATTGTGTTGTGTTGTATTGTCATTGGTAGCTGGCCCTAAATAAAGGACGATTACATCTCGATAACGGTTCCGTCCTGTATAGTGTAGTGTTGTATTGTCATTGGTCACTGGCCCTAAATAAACTACCATTTCATGTCAATAAGTTATCTGTCTTGAATTGTGTTTTGTTGTATTGTCGTTGTTCACTGGCCCTAAATAAAGAACCATTTCATGTCAATAAGGAATCTGTCCTGTATTGTGATTTGTCCCTAAATAAAGGACCATTTCATGTCAATAAGGGTTCTGTCCTGTATTGTTTTGAGTTGCATAGACATTGGTCACAGGCCCTAAATAAAGGACGAATTCATGTCAATAATGTTTCTTTCCTGTACTGTGTTTTGTTGTATTGTCATTGGTCACTGGCCCTAAATAAAGGACCATTTCATTACAATATGGGTTCTGTCCTCTATTGTGCTGTGTTTTGTTGTCATTGGTCACTGGCACTAAATAAGTACCATTTGATGTCAGTGATGGTTCTGTCCTGTATTGTGTTGTGTTGTATTGTCATTGGTCACTGGCCCTAAATAAAGCACAATTTCGTGTAAATGTGGGATCCGTCCTGTATTGTGTTGTTTTTTATTGTCATTGGTTACTGTCCAAAATTAAAGGGCCATTTCATACCAATACGGGTTCTGTCCTCTATTGTGTTGTGTTGTATTGTCATTGGTCACTGGCCCTAAATAAAGGACCATTTCATGTCAATAAGGGTTGTTTCCTAGATTGTGTAGTGTTGTATTGTAATTGGTCACTGGCCCTAAATAAACTGCCATTTCAAGTCAAAAAGGGTTCTGTCCTAGATTGTGTTGTGTTGCATTGTAATTGGTCACTGGCCCTAAATAAAGGACGATTTCATGTCAATACGGGTTCTGTCCTGTATTGTGTTGTGTTGTATTGTCATTTGTCACTGGCCTTAAATTAAAGACGATTTCATGGCAATAAGGGTTCAACCCTGTAATGTGTTGTTTTGTATTGTCATTGGTCACTAACCGAAATGAAGCACCATTAGATGTCAATAAGGTTTCTGTCCTGTATTGTGTTGGGTTGTATAGTCATTGGTCACTGGCCCTAAATAAATGACCATTTCATGTCAGTAAGGGTTCTGTCATGAATTGTGTTGTGCTGTGTAGTCATTGGTCACTGAACCTAAATAAAGGACAATTTCATGTCATTAAGGGTATCTGTACTGTATTGTGTTGAGTTGTATTGTCATTGTTCTTTGGACCTAAATAAAGGACCATTTCATGTCAATAAGGTTTCTGCTCTGTTTTGTGTTGTGTTGTATTGACATTGGTCACTGGCCCTAAATAAAGTACCATTTCATTACAATAAGTGTTCTGTCCTCTATTGTGCAGTGTTGTATTGTCATTGGTCACTGGCACTAAACAAGTGCCATTTGATGTCAGTGAGGGTTCTGTCCTGCATTGTGTTGTGTTGTATTGTCATTGGTCACTGGCCCTAAATATAGCACCATTTCGTGTCAATGTGGGATCCGTTGTGCATTGTGTTGTGTTGTATTGTCATTGGTTACTGTCGCTAATTAAAGGGCCATTTCATACCAATACGGGTTCTGTCCTCTATTGTGTTGTGTTGTATTGTCATTATTCACTGGCCCTAAATAAAGGACCATTTCATGTCAATAAGGGTTGTTTCCTAGATTGTGTAGTGTTGTATTGTAATTGGTCACTGGCCGTAAATAAACTGCCATTTCAAGTCAATAAGGGTTCTGTCCTAGATTGTGTTGTGTTGTATTGTAATTGGACACTGGCCCTAAATAAAGGACCATTTGATGTCAATAAGGGTTCTGTCCTGTATTGTGTTGTGTTGTATTGTCATTGGTCACTGGCCACAAATAAAGGACGATTTCATGGCAATAAGGGTTCTGTCCGGCATTGTGTTGTTTTGTATTGTCATTGGTCACTGGCCCTAATGAATCACCATTTGATGTCAATAAGTTTTCTGTCCTGTATTGTGTTGTATTGTATAGTCATTGGTCACTGGCCCTAAATAAATGACCATTTCATGTCAATAAGGGTTCTGTCATGAATTGTGCTGTGCTCTATAGTCATTGGTCACTGAACCTAAATAAAGGACAATTTCATGCCAATAAGTGTATCTGTACTGTATTGTGTTGAGTTGTATTGTCATTGGTCATTGGACCTAAATAAAGGACCATTTCATGTCAGTAAGGGTTCTGCCCTGTTTTGTGTTGTGTTGTATTGTCATTGGACAGTGGCCCTTAATAAAGAACAATTTCATGTCAATAAGTGTTCTGTCCAGTATTGTGATGTATTGTCATTGGTCACTGGCCATAAATAAAGGACCATTTCATCTCAATAACGGTTCTGTCCTGTGATGTGATGTGTTGTATTGTCATTGTCCACTGGCCTAAATAATGGACGATTTCATGTCAATAATGTTTCTGTGCTGTATTGTGCTGTGTTGTATTGATATTGGTAACTGGAGCTAAATAAAGGACGATTTCATGTCAATAATTGTCTTGTCCTGTATTGTTTTGTGTTGTATCGTCATTGGTCACTGGCCCTATATAAAGGACCATTTGATGTCAATGAGCGATCTTTCCTGTATTGTGTCGTGCTGTATTTTCATTGGTCTTTGGCCCTAGATAAAGGACCATTTGAAGTTAATAAGAGTTCTGTCCTGTATTGTTTTGTGTTGTATTGTCATTGGCTACTGGCCCTTATTAAAGGACCTTTTCATGTCAGTAAGGGTTCTGTCCTGTATTGTGTTGTGTTGTGTTGTCATTTGTCACTGGCCGAAAATAAAGGACCATTTCATGTCAGTAAGGTTTCTGACCTGTATTCTATTGTGTTGGATTGTCATTTGCTACTGTCCCTGAATGAAGGACCATTTCGTGTCAATAAGGGTACTGTCTTGTATTGTGTTGTGTTGTATTATCATTGGACAATGGCCCTAAATAAACAACCATTACATGTCAATAAGAGTTCTGTCCTGCATTGTGCTTTGCTGTGAGGTCATTGGTCACTGACCCTAAATAAAGGACAATTTCATGTCAATAAGGGTTCTGTCCTGAGACGTGTTGTGTTGTAATGTCATTGGTCACTGGCCCTATATAAGAACAATTTCATGACAATGAGAGATCTGTCCTGTATTGTGTTGTGTTGCATTGTCATTGGTCACTGGCCCTAAATAACGGACCATTTCATGCCAATAAAGATTCTGTCCTGTATTGTGTTGTGTTGCATTGTCATTGGTCACTGGCCCTAAATAAAGGATGATTTCATGTAAATAAGGGTTCTGTCCTGTATTGTGTTGTGTTG